>OY744529.1:97943860-98006360 GCA_963556195.1 Sepiola atlantica | reverse complement strand
TTTTTAATTTTTTAACGGCCTTAATTTTTGAAATGTTAAATTTCTTTCCTTCTTCTTCTCTTCCTCCACTTCATTCTCTCCAAATATGATCTGAGGTTAAGATCGGATTCTAACTCTGCCTGATGAGATCTCAGTTTATAGTAACTGTTGATCGATAACATCGACATGCCAGTGTCGCAGATTTTGTACATGTCTGTGTAAATAAAATTATCATATATATATATATATATATATATATATATATATATATATATATATATATATATATATATATATATATATATATATATAATATTTAAATATAATAAATATATATATATATATAATATTTTATAAATAAATATTAATCATTTATTACCTACAAACATCGATGTTTCATGCTTATGCAATCTTCAGTACAGGAAGCCAATTCCGATCATGAATTGCCACTGATTCGCAGTCAAGAGACTTACCCGTCGGCCACCACAAATTAGCTTGGAAGGTAGGAGGAATTTGACTTTGTAAATGCCAAGTCGGCGGGTATTTATAGCAAGCAGCGAAGAATGATCAACAACAGCAAACAGTGTTGGATCTCGCAATATATATATATATATATATATATATATATATATATATATATATATATATATATATATATATATATATATATATATATATATATATATATACGAGGCCTGTGTAAAAAGTATCCGCTCTTAGGCCGGAAAAATATTTCAAATCCATGTCGAGGTTTGGACCATAATCCCCTTCAAAGTAGGCCGCTTGTGCTTGCACACACTTAGCTCACCGATCCATCCACTGCCGGAAACACAACTGCCTTTTTGTTTCTGGGTCGTACCTGTACACCCATGACTCATCTCAAGTTATCACGGTGTTGAGAAACCTAGGATCAATGTTAGCGGTTTTCTGTGCAACTTGAAAACGGAGGTTTTTTTGTCCCTGCGACAACAACTTAGGCACACATTTCGCAGCCTCTCAGTGCATGTTCAAATTCTACCGCAAAATTGCATGTACGGAAGTTTTACTCACTCCGACCTCCTAGGCGATCTCCCGCACGGTTGAACGACGATCTTCCATCACCAAATTTCGCACCCTCTCAATAACAGCTGCACTCCGAGCAGTTTTGGGCCTACAAGAACGCTGGTCACTTTCCGCTGATGTGCGGCCATTTTTGAATCGGTTGAACCACTCCTTAATTTGTGTTACACCCATCGCATTTTCTCCAAACACCTGCTGAATCTTACGAATTGTTTTGCTTTTAGAATCACCAAGCTTTTGACGAAATTTGATGCAGTACCTTTGCTCAACACGTTCAGTCATCTTGAGAGAATCGGTAATCCGACAAACACGCTGTGTAGCACCTCACTCAGCGACCGACAGGCAGCGACTAACGCACAGGAAGGCGGTGATAAAATTCAGATATGCGCATGAAGGTGTCTTCCTTCACTATATAGAGTGGCGCTACCTTATCGTCTCTATTTCGCACGGAAAAAATAATGGTCGGATACTTTTTAGACAGGCTTTGTATATATATATATATATATATATATATATATATATATATATATATATATATATATATATATATATATAACTATTTCATGTATTCACATAAAATGCTATAAGGAGATATCATATTTTATGTATCAATTTTCAGAATTTACTTTAACAATGCTCGATACGTAAGTAGAGTTAGGTAGTAAGTTATGAAAATATATTTATGGAAATTAAGCTACACAGAGGCTCTCGCGTTTTATCCCCGAGGGGGAATCGTCAGCTTGACGATTTACCCTGGGGATGAAACGTAGGAGCCTCTGTGTACCTTTATTGCCATAAATATTTTTTTCACACCTTACTATATATATATATATATATATATATATATATATATATATATATATATATATATATATATATATATAATTTTTTATTAAAACTTATCTCCGTCTATATTTATAATAAGAAGAAAAACAACGTCTCAAAATCGGAACAGAACTGAATCAAGACAGCTGGATCGGTGCAGACAAACGGTTGGATATCTTTACCGATAAAGCTAAATCTGTAATAAATCATGATAAATTGTTCAAAGATTTACACTTTACTGTCGTTTTTATTTCATTACCGATCACCAGAAGTGTACGTGACTGGTCTCAAACGTGTGTCATTAATCGAAACGCGAACACAAAGAATTAAATTCAAGTTCGATTTTCGAGTAATGCCAAATGTCAGAGACACGTTTTATAATCCGTAAAGACAGGAAACTGCAGTACATTTTTTATTATCTAATTACGATGTTTTATCAATTAGTTTATATCTCTTACTTAGGTCTGCGTTTATGCTTATTAGGTACGTGCAAAATCAATGGCCGATTCCCAAAATGTAAAAACATTTTGATCCTTCTTCACTTAAAAATTCACTAAAATTCAGGAAATCAACCAATTTAAATGAAATTTTCCATATTTATTAATCAACAATCACGGAATATTATGAAACCATTACTTTTTAAAAATCTTAGTGAAAATGTATTATTTTTTTAAAACAAAATACACCTTTACTAAAGTTATATTTTTATATATTAATAAAAAAAAATGCATTAATTTTTTTTGTTTTTATGAAAATAAAGCATTGTAGATGTTAACAATTAAACATTTAATTTTTTTTTTATATATATTACGAAAAAGGCTTCTAAATACCGTGTTAACAAAATCACTATAACTCGAAGAACAATTAATTTTTTGAATTAGCGATATCATTATTGAATAAAGCATTGTTTAATCAATATTTCATGTGATTTTAATGATTGGAGTTTCTGGAAAAATAAAAAAAATGCGACATAATTATATTTCCCTTTCATACATGAACGTGGCATCATCAGCGCAAGAAATGTTTTTTATAATCTTAAAAATAAACCAAAAATTGATCAAATTGAGACTCAGGAACTTAACTAAAAAAAGAATTAAAAAAATTGGATAATTTCTACTAACGATGAACTTTGATTGGTATGGTAGCCCCGTTCTGTAATAACCAGCTGGGATTAGCCTTCCAACAACCACTCATTTTTACACCGCCCTCAAAACTTTATTTTTTAGAGATTCAACAATTTCGTTAATTTCACAATTCATCGTCAATAATTTGGAAAGATTTGTATTTGTTTTGTCTTTTTTTAATTAGTAAATATTTAAGAAGTTAAAAACAATTATTTATTAATAAATAAAGAGAATTCAAACATGAAATTTTCTTTCAAAATTGAATTCTGTTTATCAATAAATAACTGTTTTAACTTTTTTTTCAATGAAAAAATTGTCAGTGTAGTCATTGACTTTAATTTACTTTTTCACACTTAAAATAAAAAAAAAACACTTTATTTTAAAAAGAATCAATGTAATTTTTCGTTACAACACGTTAAGAATAAATCGTGTAACTAAAGTATTAAATAATGTAACATTTTTTTATAAAATTGACGCAGTTCGTAACGTAAAAATAATTTTTAACATTAAAAAAAGTTTTATTTCAAATTCTAAGGAAAGATATTTGTAAACAGACGTCATCAATAATTTCAGAATATTACTAAATTAAAAACTAATACCAAGTTAAATATGAACCTTTTTAGTTAAAAATAAAATGCGTACATTCACAAATATTTTAATTAAATAAGCATTTTGTTTATTACAACAAAATAAGGGTACTTAAATTTGTTTATAACCTTAAAAAGAATAAAGAAATTAATGGATAATAATTTTCAACTTCTATAAACTGTTACAAAACGATTTTTATATATAAAGTTAAAAATGATAAATTATGACATTTTTGTCTTTCATATATTTTGCATAGCGATAGTCAATTGGTAAAAAAAGTCGTTTACGATTAACTGTTGCCGGATTTTTACTAATTTATGACTTTTGGGGGCATAATTTTGCTAATCTTTAGTAAAACGTGGGAATTTTTTTTTTAATTCAGTATATTATGACTTTAATTTAATAATTATCTTTGAAATAGTTCCCAAAAACTTATATTTATCTTTCAAGGAATTTTTACAAGTAATTTTTTCAAAGTTCAAAATTCGCTGAATTTGAGTTTTTTTTAGTCGCCGTGATTACATATTTCATTATAATTTATTTTTCACACGTATATATGCAGTTTTTTTCATTTAGAGATTAAGTTTAGGCTTTTATCTTTCAAACACAATCAAAGTTTACCCGGAAACTAATTAAATAATTAATGATAAGGCTTTTTTTAATAAGCATAGTCCGTACAAGAGGCGGCCATTTTGTGCACGTACTTAATGCTTATATATTTGTATGCATATCGTTCACTCCTAAACTAATTAACCAATCATTATTCATTTTGGAACACAGCTGCTAGGCGTAAAAATGGGTAATGTGTATTATATTTAGTTTAAAATCGTTTCATGCAAAATGGGACAAAGAGTGGTTGAACATTGTTACATTTTCATAAAATTAGACAATATTTGTTTTTTAAAATAGTCATTAAAATGATTAGGATTTCTATAAAACAGTATAGACATTCATATGCATAAACATATTTTAAAATAGGATTTTTATTTATGAATATGTTCCATATTCTTATTAGGTAAATGTTCTGCATTTTTTTCTTTATATTTTGACACTAGTTTTTTTTTTATCATAGATACATTTTTCGGATTAAACCTTTTAGTTGACATTAGTTCCGGGTTCCCTCTCATCCGGATTGCTAATACCTTTCAGAGTGTGATCTATTGATTTTTATCGATTGATTTTTATCCATCGATTTTTATACATTGATTTTTATCTATTGATTTTTATCTATTGATTTTTATCTATTGATTTTAAGTCATTGATTTTTATCCATTGATTTTTAGTAATTGATTTTTATCTATTGATTTCTATTTATTGATTTTTATCCACTGATTTTTATCCATAGATTTTATTTATTGAATTTTATCTATTGATTTTTATCCATTGATTTTTATCCATTGATTTTTATATATTCATTTTTATCCATTGATTTTTATCTATTTATTTTTATCCATTGATTTTTATCCATTGATTTGTATCTATTGATTTTTATTCATTGATTTTTATCTATTGATTTTTACATATTGATTTTTATCCATTGATTTGTATCTATTGATTTTTATATATTGATTTTTATCTATTGATTTTTATATATTGATTTTTATCTATTGATTTTTATATATTGATTTTCATCCATTGATTTTTATCCATTGATTTTTATATATTGATTTTTATCTGTTGATTTTTATCTATTGATTTTTATCCATTGATTTTCATCCATTGTTTTTTATCTATTGATTTTTATCCATTGATTTGTATCTATTGATTTTTATCCATTGATTTGTATCTATTGATTTTTATCCATTGATTTGTATCTATTGATTTTTATCCATTAATTTGTATCTATTAATTTTTATATATTGATTTTTATCCATTGATTTTTATCCATTGATTTGTATCTATTGATTTTTATCCATTGATTTGTATCTAGTGCTTAAAAAGAGTTTATTGTTTAGAGACTATTTATGTACTAAATAGGCGCATAAAAAATTATAAATATTTGAAGATATAAAGAATCTGACGCATGAAAATAACTGGATTTGACATTAAATTAGCCGAAACAACCAAGCGAAACTAAACAATTTCATCAGACAGATTTACTGAGAAAAGAATAAAGATTTATGGAACATTTCGTGGATGTTTGTCGAGTAAATGTCACGTGATAGTAACACAGGTCACTGAATTTCGGCATTTCGTCTTTAACAACCGCGCCCCCAATTTCAACTATTCGTCTTTAACAACCGCGCCCCTAATTTCAACTATTCGTCTTTAACAACCGCGCCCTTAATTTCAACTATTTGTCTTTAAACACCCAGACCATAATTTCAGCTATTTGTCTTAAACCACTCCGCTCTTAATTTTAGCTATTTGTCTTGAACCACCTCTCTCCTAAGTTGAGCTATCTGTCTTTAACCACTCCGCTTCTAATTTCAGCTATTTGTCTTAAACCACTCCGCTCTTAATTTTAGCTATTTGTCTTGAACCACCCCTCTCCTAAGTTGAGCTATCTGTCTTTAATCACTTCGCTTCTAATTTCAGCTATTTGTCTTAAACCACTCCGCTCTTAATTTTAGCTATTTGTCTTGAACCACCTCTCTCCTAAGTTGAGCTATCTGTTTTTAACCACTTCGCTTCTAATTTCAGCTATTTGTCTTAAACCACTCCGCTCTTAAGTTTAGCTATTTGTCTTGAACCACCCCTCTCCTAAGTTGAGCTATCTGTCTTTAACCACTTCGCTTCTAATTTCAGCTATTTGTCTTAAACCACTCCGCTCTTAAGTTTAGCTATTTGTCTTGAACCACCCCTCTCCTAAGTTGAGCTATCTGTCTTTAACCACTTCGCTTCTAATTTCAGCTATTTGTCTTAAACCACTCCGCTCTTAATTTTAGCTATTTGTCTTTAACCATTCCGCTCTAAATTTCGGCTATTTGTCTAACTATTTCTCTCCTAATTCCGGCTATTTCTCTTAAACAACCTCGCTCCGAATTTCGTTTTTTTGTCTTTAACAACCCCTCTCTTAATTTCGGCTATTTGATTTTAACAAACCCCGCTCCTAATTTCAGCTATTTGTCTTTAACCACCCCGATCCTAATTTCGGTTATATGTCTTTAACCACCCCGCTGCTATTTTTAACTATTTGTTTTTAACCACATCGCTCCCAATTTCGGCTATTCGTCTTTAACAACCCCGCTCTTAAAACTAGCTTTTTGTCTTTAACCATCCCGCTTTTTATTTCAGCTATTTGTCTTTAACCACCTCGTTCCTAAAAGTATGGAGTGTCGGTTTTTAAACATTGACATGCCTAAAACACTTCCCAGAGATCAAATATATATAACGAGGGATATAGTTTATACTTTGGTCCAGTAGCATGTGTCTACTATGATGCGTAACCACTTATCAACGCCATAAACTACTCGAGGATAAGGGATAGATGAAGTGACAGTTTAATGATGGTGACTACTACGAGAGGATTGGAAATCTCCACATACCGCCGATTCAAAACAGACAATCCAGAAAACAGCAATTATTCCCCCGTTGTCAAAAGCATCGATCCTTGAATGTGAGGACTAAAGGCCAAAATAGAATGGCGAAAAGAGATTTATGAGTTAGCCGAAAGTTCAGGTAATTAAGTAGATATTATATAGTGGAAAATCATCATCATCATCATCATCATCATCATCATCATCATCATCATCATCATCATCATCATCATCATCATCATCATCATCATCATCATCATCATCATCATCATCATCATCATCATCATCATCATCATCATGCTGCTGCTGCTGATGATGATGATCTGTTTTTTCTTGGTTAATACCATCTGTAGGTATTTACACACTAATACTGTTGATGAAAGTATGCACCCTTTAATATTAACCCACATATATAGGAAAAATGGCACCTTGGTTTCAATTAGTCGTATACAAAGAATAGTTTGCAAAAGATATTAGTAAGAGATTTTGGTAATTCTGCAGGTTACAAACCGTTTACTTTTTTAGATAAGATTTTCAAGTTAAATTCAATTTTGACGGTATCTTTTTTTTATTAAATTGTTAGATGAAAGTACAGAATAGTTAACAAATCCCCCTCTCCATGTAAAGAATAGGTTTCTAAATAATAGCATTATTATTTGAGCACGGTCCGTAAACTGCAGAAGTACCGAGATTTTTATATTTTAGAAGACTGTGATGATGTGAAAAGAAAGTACGGCACCGGGAACACTGACCCTCCTCAAATATGGTACAAAGATAATATATGGTGCTTTAGCATCTGCGGGTAATAATTCTCTTTTATCACGTACTATTTACTAACATTACTTACCCATCCCACTGTGAATACGTTTCCCAGGCACTTTGACAAGGAGGATTTACCTCGAAATATTACGACTTTACTGTAAATTGAGGAACAATAGTAAGTGATAGAAAGAAAATTATTACCCACAGATGCCAAAACACCTTATATTGTCTTTCAGCCATTTATTCCCCAGTTTTTCTGCATTGCCACAGCCTTCTGAAATATAAAAATCTCTTAATGCACTACGAACAATATTTCAACCAAGCTTAATTATAGATATGGTCTTTCAGCATTAAATGACTCCGAAAGGGTTGATGTTCCGTAAAAAAGAGAAACCAAACTAAACGCATTGTGACGGACCATCTAACATTACTTGCATCTTGTTAATCTCGACAATGGCCTATCAGTAATCAGCTCCCTCAATTATTGTCAATCAAATGTGACAGGTACGTGAAGGCCTACACCTATTTGGTCGGCCCTCCGTCAACACTGACTGGATCACTGGTTGTGGTATTGGCTTGTTTTCTTGTCTTCTGGTTGGTTCTTAGCCCCGTGCCTGTTGAGGATGTTACTAGACAAATAATCTTTGCTTGCATCTGATTATGATCGTGTGAACCCCTCTGCTCAGTACCCCCTTTTTTCTTAAATAAAATGTGTTCTGTCCAGCGCCCAGTCCTACCGCCGACATGGTAATGATGGGGAACTAACTTGCTGTACAAGTAGTTCACCATGAATAGTATCGCCAATTTTGTTAATGGCATTTCCATAAAAATGTTTTCTGCTCCGCTCTGGATATTTCCGTTTTATTTTTATTTTATGAAGTTAAAAATGTTGTTGCCGCTACTTGGCGAGATACGGACAGCTGGTTGGAGGGGGAGGGGGTGTTGTAGAACTTTTCTCTTCCCTTTTCTTTTCTTTTCTGCCCGTAGTCAAAGGGAGGTGGCACGCCGAGATTTTGGCTTTCCCCTGGGTGGGACCCCAGAGAAGTACATACCTCGTGGCACCTTTGCTAGCCAAGAAAACTGTTCACGCTTGCGAAAAAAAAAAATAAAAATAAAATAAAATAAAACAAAACAAAAACACAAAGAAAAACAAACAAATAAAATAAAAAGTAAACTAAAATAATAATAATAATAATAATAATAATAATAATAAGAAAAAAAAAACAGACCGGAAGAAGATGTCGGCAAGTTAGAAGAAAAACTCTGTAAAAACGTTGTGGGGAAGAGTAGGCCGAGAGAAAGGGTGGGGGGTAGGAACGAAAAATAAAAGAAAAAGAAAAAAAAAAGAAAAGAAAGGTAAAGCGTGTGAGATCGGGGTGAGGATGCAAAGAAAATAATTTTGGAACTTGCTATTTTGATCTTGTAAGCCAGTGTTCACCAGTGAATTCTCAGAGAAAAAAAATAGCACGAGACGTCATTTAGTATCATTTAAAGCACGGATCTAAACGCACCCATTCCAAGAACACCACAATGTTGACGTCACTTTATTACGATCACTGAAAAGAAAAAATGATAAATAAATAAAATTACTGACTAAAACCACCTTACCTCTGTAAAACCCAACTGATAGTAATATAGTGCAGTTACAGAGAGAGAGATCGGAATAGTTAGGACTGTTTTTTTGTACTCTTATAGATGACGCACCATGTTTCCGTGACTTCTCGTCGTCAACGTTCGGGCAGGTTACGGAAACGCCCGAGAGTTTACGAGACGAAAAGTGCCAAACGTTAAATTGAAGACTGGCAGCCGATAAATTACAATGAAGAAAACAAAACTAAAATACATATACAAAAAAAAAAAAGAACGAACAAACTGTTATTAATTAGATGTTTATTTATTTATTTTATTTATTTGTCGAAAGAGCCATTGTTAATCAAATGTTTCTAAATAAAATCTTTTTGTTTGTTTGTGCACCGGAAAGTTTGAAAAGATGCTTTTGTTTGATTTGTTAAGCAAATGTTCTTTTATTTTTATAAACTTTTTTCAATGTTTTTTTTTACATTTTGTTTAAAAAAACTTAATTAATTTTTTTTTTTATTGAACACGATTAATTTCTTTCAAAAGTTATCGTCTGCTTGGTTAATAGTTTCGTCAAGTCTCGGGCGATTCCGAGACCTGCCCGAACGTTGACGATGCAAAGTCACGGAAACATCGTGCGTCAGCTATAAGAGTACCTTTTTTCCTCCTACATATAGCCTCGGCCTTTTACAGGATCAAGCAAATAGGTATCTCCTATTTTTGTGATAATCATATTTTGTTCTTGTTAGCTCCTTACATCAAGTGGCTTCATGCCTTGTCTGGAGTGCTTTCCATAAAAACGGTATCAAAACAGCGAATTGATGGACACCACGAGACCAACGAGTGAAACGAGCTGGAACAAAAGAAGCAGGGAGTAGATCACATCATTCTGAAGAACACATGCCATAATAGTATTTATAGAAAAGACTGAGACTAGCAACATCCCGTCTGTGAGAGAGGGGGTGCAGAGAAGAAGAGATACGTTTCTGCGCCTTATCAAGAATTCTCAAATGGGAGAGAGATTCACCAGCCCAAATTTGACAACAGTCAGCATTTACCACTTTACTCGGGAGAAAAATGAGAGTTGATTTAATTGTAACTTTTTGGAGGTGGCCGATGTGAATTCGATAACGATGCGCATTGGCGTCCTCGTTATGCTAAGTTCAAATCCAGTCCGTTGTATAGCAGCAGTTTCGCCTATTGATGTAATAGTATAGTGTCGGCTTCAGACAGACATATACAAAATCTCAATTAGTAATGGATATAGAAAGAAAAACTAAAGGTTGTCTGAGGACAGTAGTGTAGTATGTATTCTGTGGTCATGATACGATCCTCCCAGGCATTACTTCCGTTTTTGTGTAGAGTTAATTTAATATCTGTTCTGTGTTAATGATATCATCCTCATAGGAAGCCATTACCTCCTCCTATTTCTGAGGGGGGGGTATTGTAGTATCTGTTCTGTTGTCATGAGTACATATTCGCATGCATTACCCCATCCTCCTTTGAGGGGTAGTGTAGTATATAATCGTTCATCATGACACCATCCTCCCATGCCTTACCTTCTCTTTTGAAGGAGGAGTATAGTATATGTTCGTTCGTCATATATACTGAAAAACTATGCGATCAGAGTAGGGGAGTATATTTCTGCTAGTTTGAACTAATTACCGCCCGACAAACTTTCTGCATCACCAAAAGTTTTCGCTTTTTCGGATCAAGTGTAGCTTCGGTACCTTACATTAAAAGAAGTAAAATGTCTAGTTTTTAATGGAAAAATATTGCTCAGCTAACAAGTGAATGTGAAAATAGATATGTTAAAATAGGTGTCTGCATTATTTGTATTATTTTGACCGCTTTTCTCAGCTTGGATATAATTCTCACACCGTTTCGGCCGACTTTGAACACGGGAAATCTTTATGTCGTACTCGGAAACCTATTCGTAATTTCGAACTAAATCCTTTATTAAACTTAGCGGAGGTCGATCGTTGTCGTCCCCTCAGCCATGACTGAGTAGACGTGTTAATAATTTTATATTATTTGTATTTATCATCAACTGCGGTAAGGATTGAAACTTAAACCACGAGAAAACTGCCACTTATAACTGGTTGTTAATAAACGCCTTTAGCCGTTACGCCACAGGTCCATGTGGAATTCTGAAACATAATGTTAAATATGATGTTATGCTAAATCCGTTCCTTTTCCCCTGCTCGCATAATTAGCGTATTATTTTGTGAAAACGAAATACACCTTTACTAAAGATACATTTCTAAGTACTAAACGCATGAATTTTATTTTAATTCTTTAATGAAAATTAAGCACTGTAGATGTTAACAATTAAAATTTGTTAAAAACATTTCTTATATATTAAAGAAAACCCCCTAAATTCCGTGTTAATAAAATCAATATAACTCGAATTAACGATATTATCATTGAAAAAAGCATTGTTCAATCAATATTTTCACAAAACTAATATAATTGCAAAACATATGTTTTGATATTTTAATGATAACAGTTTCCGAGAAATTTTAAAACGCGATATTATAATATTTCCTTTTCGCACGTGAACGTGTAATCATCACCGTAAGAAGTTTTGTTTATAATCTTGAAAAAAAAATTGGAAAAATTGAAAAACTGGGCCGTTCCAAAAAGACTAATAATTAGTCTCATTTTTAAATTATTTAAAAATGGGATAATATTTACTAACAATTAAGTTGAAGATGTATGGATGCCCAGTATTGCAATAAACAAAATCAAGGTGTTTATATGACAAACAAATCTAAACAATCTCGTTTTCATTTCGTCTATTTCGCTCAAATTTCGGATATAATCGATTGTTGATCTTAATTGTATTTCTTGTCATAAAAAATTCCAATTTAGTTTTTAAAGTTTTTAGTATCGAATTTTAATTCAATGTTTTAATCGTTGGCGGCCATATTGTTTTTCTATGGACAAAAATATTTTTACGACATAAAAGCTTTTATTACATACAACAACTAAGTTTTTGATACAAAATAAACTTTGAACATTTTTATACAAAAAAATTCGTTTAAAACAAAATGAAAAGGTTAAAACTAAAATATATTATTAGATATTAAAAAAATTTAATATCACATTTTAACATAACGTATATAGATAACGTTTGTAGATAAAATAAATACTTATAATTATTTGTCACCCCTAATCTAGGCTGGGCACTGTAGTGAGTAGTATTAACACAACCGTCATCGAAGCTTTAATGCCTTTTCTTTTAGTAGTTGAACACTCTTGACGACAGCTGCGTATAACAGGTTTAAACTCTCGCTGATTTATCAGATTGTTCGTAGTGGCCGAGTGGGTTAATGCGTCGGAATTTGGGTTATAATATGACTCGTATTCCGGGGTTTCGAATCCTGCGACCGGTATGAATAATTATCTCTACACTTACGATTCTCGATATACGTATGTATATAAAAACAAATATTCATAACTATATATATATATAAATAAAAGAACAGAGATAAATATGTACGAATAACAAATCTATTTCAACTTCGATTGTTCAATGCAAGGTGTACTCGGTAAAAACATGTTTATTTTTCTTTCCTTAAGCCAAGGTTTTTCAAAGATTAAAATCTTATCATCAGAGGATGGATAAGTTTGCAGTGGAAAAGCCAAAATTCAAAATTTGAAAAAATATAAAGTAATGGAGAGTAAGAGTGTGCGTGTAAAAAAATATGGAGGCTGTCCAGTTGGTGAATGTCCGTAGATGAGGTGTCTGGTGAAAGGGGATTTAAAAATGAAAAAAAAGAAAAGAAAGGGGTTTTGTTAAGGCAGCGTTGAAAATGTTCAAAGATGAAGTAAATCCAATAAAAAGATGTTATATATATATATATATATATGAAGCAATCCAACAAAAGATATTATCGTCAACTAATATCTTATAATTAGTGAAACATCCGGATAAAAACTGAAGCTCAATATACTGGATAGAGCATTAATATTATAATATAAAATGAAGTAATAAAATAAGGTGTCAATCAAATTTTATTAGAATTCAAAGTTCAAGCAAAGTATCATTAAGTCTTTGTCAGCACCTTCAATTTCTCGTATATGGACTGCTATTTATAACTTGGAGTAATCCTCGGTCAACCCTCTGAATGTCTTTCCTGATTATGTTTTTCAATTTGTATGACCTGGATGGATTGTATAGATTCAACAAAAAAGTATGTTTTTTGGTTGATATATTTAATGTTATGTATTTTTATGTATTTGTGTACATAATTTTATATATTTTCAAAGCTTAATTTTATTACCTGTAGTAATATAACTGCGGTAATGGTCCTCTGAAGAAAAGAATTATCTTTGAAAACTCATGAGCTAAGGACTTAAGGATACTTTGCTTGAACTTTGAATTCTAATAAAATTTGATTGACACCTTATTTTATTACTTCATTTTATATTATAATATATATATATATATATATATATATATATATATATATATATATATATATATAAATAACATTACTATTTCATGTAACATATAACATTTTATGAGGCGATATAATTTTTTATGTATCAATTTTCAGTATTTACTTCAACAGTGCTCGATACGTAAGTAGAGGTAGGTAGTAAGCTATGAAAATATATTTATGGCAATTAAGGCTCTCGCGTTTCATCCCCGGGGGAATCTTCAAGCTAAAATGCCTAAAATCTTCAGCCTTTTAGCCTGAAGATTCCCCCCGAGGATGAAGCGCGGGAGCCTCTGTGTAGCTTAATTGCCATAAATATTTTTTTATAGCTTACTATATATATATATATATATATATATATATATATATATATATATATATATATATATATATATATATATAGAGAGAGAGAGAGAGAGAGATTTAAAAAAAAAATAATTTATAAACCAATTTATTGTATACAGGTTTTCATAATTAATTTACAAATTAATTTTTTGCGTGCACAAAAGTTAGACATAGAGCCGCGGTGAGGCATGCTGATGACGGCTTATAGCCAGAAAAGCGCGTCCATGTCTAACTTTTGTGCGCGCAAAATTTCATTAGTAAATTAATTATAAAAATCTCCATACAATAAATTCGTTTATAGATAAATTAATTAATTTAAAAAAATCTATATATATACAATTGATGTCTCCTTGGATTAAGGGGGAATTAAAAAAAAGAAAAATGCGGTGTTGGCATATTCTTTAATAATAAAAACAAAACGCTCAGGGTAGCGAAAAATAAACAGACGCACCGTAAAAACACCGGTCGCTATCGCCGAAAACAAAACAATAACAAATAATCTACGTATATATATATATATATATATATATATATATATATATATATAGTCTAAAGAAGCTTTAAGTCATTTTAACAAAAAAAGAAAAAAAAAGAAAGTAAAATGCAGTTTAAATTCCCAGAGAAACTAACAAGATATTGCAAACTTAACATTCGTTGGAAAATTCATAAAAAAAAGTAAATAAAATGAAAAAAAAATGGGGGAGATTAAGTATCTAACAGTGAAACAAAAACAGGAGACCTTAAGCGTCTAATATAAGCACGGGGATCATCAGCTGTTTACCATGTAACTGTTTCGGAGATTTAAAAACAGGACAGTTATAATATTCATGGCTCACCAATGGTACTGATTAAACTACCATTTCCCCAATAATCAAGTGTCGAAATAATTCAGCTTAAAATTTCACTAATATATACATAAATAAATAAAAATAAAAAAATAAAAATAATAATAATATAATAATAATAATATATTACCCTTAAGACTACCGTATGATATGGTAATTTGCATATCAAATAACATTAATTATAACAATAATAATAATACAATAATAATAGTAATAATAATAATAATAATAATAATGATGATAATACTATCTAAACACTACACCCAAGAACCATTCTGCAATATGGTAGCTAGCAATAAAATTATATAGGAATTAAAGTTGCATTAAAATAAAAAAATAAAAAAATAATGCTTAAGTACCTTAGGTACCAGAAAGGTAAGTAGATAAGAGGAAGGTAACCTAGCCATACAGATCTAAATACCAAATATATAGTCTAAAGAAGTTTTAAGTCATTTTAATATTATATATATATATATATATATATATATATATATATATATATATATATATATATATATATATATATATATTATGTCAGGTTATGTTGAATAGAAATCAATAAAGTGTTCGATCGCAAAAAAAGTGAGAGCTAAATATAAATAATTTCTTTAAAAAATGATAAGTTACATATTTCAGAATCGTATCGTGGTTTCATCCCGATGGACCGGTTTTTTTAAATTAAAAAAGAACAACGTCTATCGCCCATAAGGACTCGCCATTTCTCCCTGTGTTTACATTTCGGAACGCTGGCGAGTCCTTTTCGGCGATATACGGTTTTTAGAAATCTAAAAATCGGTCTATTTGGATGAAACCGCGATACGACTTTTAAATATGTAACGTATAGTTTTTAATATATATATATATATATATATATATTATTGGGGAAATGGTAGTTTGATCAGTACCATTGAAGAGCCATGAATATTATAACTGTACTGTTTTTAAATCTCCGAAACAGTTACATGGTAAACAGCTGATGATCCCCGTGTTAATATTAGACACTTACGTTAAGGTCTCCTGTTTTTGTTTCACTGTTAGATACTTAATCCCCTGTTTTTATTTTATTTACTTACTATTATATATTTTTATTTATGAATTTTCCAACGAATGTTCAGTCTGCAATATTTCGGATTTAGTTAGTTTCTCTGGGAATTTAAACTGCATTTTCCTTTTTTTTTTGAATAACGCAAAGGATCTTTAGACTATATATATATATATATATATATATATATATATATATATATATATATATATATATATATATATATTTAAAGAATTGTGGTTACCAACGCTAGTAAAAAAACTTTTTCAATAATTATTTATTATCTTATCATTTTAACATTTTAAGTTTTTAAAAAATATAATTTCATAACGCGTTTCGAGCATTTATCGTTTATCCATTATGCTCTCTTCAGATGTATATTCCATTTGATAAAAGTGTTTCATTTGAGAAAACATTTCATTTTTCTTTCATTTAAATGTGTCTGTTTCATTTGACAGAAAAAATGTTTGTTCCATTTGACAGAAAAAATGTTATCTTGTTGAGATCAAATGAAATATACATCTAATGGATAAACGATAAATGCTCGAAACGCGTATTGAAATTATATTAAAAAAAACTTAAAATGTTAAAATAACAAAATAATAAATAATTATTGAAAAAGTTTTTTTACTAGCGTTGGTAACCACAATTCTTTAAATATACTGTTTTTCTCTCGTTGGAACTGCACTGATGCTACACAACCCCTTATATATATATATATATATATATATATATAATATATACGAATAGAATACCCATTGTAGGACAGGTATGAACAATAAATATAGCATTAGTTTAAAATGTTAATGTTTTCTTTTTCTTTAGGGTATGGTACTCTTTCGATGCACCCCTAAATAGTAAAGTTTACAAAAAGAACAAGGTATAAGGCGCCCAACCCTTACCCTAATCCTAACTCTAACCCTAATTCCCTCCGTAGGCATAGAATGCATGTTCTTTAATTCATGATGATAAGTTCAATAGTTTAGGATTTTACCAAACACATAAATATTATTGACGCTCACGCGCGCGCACTAATCCTGTCGAAATGTATTAGTATGGCGCAAAATTTAATGTAGAGCAATTTATTTCCGTATAAAATTCTTTGTATCTGACTCATTTAAAAAACGTTTTATAGGAGGCGGGGGCGAATTTGAGTGGGCGCACCCCCTAAATGGTAAATTTTACAAAAAAAGTAAATAATGTGCCTATGTTACTTACCTGTTTGATGAGAATATATATTCCAAAATTCATAATGATCGGTTGATAAACACCGTTTATACACATGCACCATCTAAACATTTGCAAAAAATAATAATGTGACCATGTTACTAATATATAGTGTTCATTAGTTCAAGAGATTATCCGATATATATATATATATATATATATATATATATATATATATATATATATATATATATATATATATATATATATATAGAGAGAGAGAGAGAGAGAGAGAGAAAGAGAGAGAGAGAGAGAGAGAGAAAGAGAGAGAGAGAGAGATGAGGGGCTAGAGAGAGATAAAGAGAGCGAAAGAGAGAAAGAGAGAAAGAGAGAGAGAGAGAAAGAGAGTGAGAAAGAGAGAGAGAGAGAGAGAAAGAGAAAGAGAAAGAGAAAGAGAGAGATTAAAAGAGCAAGATATAGAAAGAGAGAGGGATGAAGTGAGATGATGTTTTGACCACGAGAATTTTGACCTTATACCTTTCCTGATTACTACGATTCTTTTTGTTCCCGCTGGTAGACGTTTGCATCGTAAATAAGAATTTTCTGCAGAAAGTAGTTCTTTTTTTTGGCGCCGCGCAAGAATACGTCATCTACAGATCTAGTACTGCAGCTGGCGCCAACTTATATAAACGAGAACGACACAGAGCTAAACGGAAGAATAACTTTATTCAAGAGTTACGCATACAGACAGTCCTCTCTCTTGTTTACTGAAGCGCCCCATAACAGGGAATTCCGACGGGGCTGCTCAGGCATTTTTGCATCCCAAGGTGCGCTTATCATAGTGTGCTGGTTTCGCAAACCACATCTGACCTTGTGCCTAACCTCCGGGTAACGAAGAAACAAATAACACAAATGACCGATGAAATAGAATCTGCAGTTAACATGGCCGATTTTTCCCGTTAGAATAAAGGACGAAGACTGTAGTCCGCTGGAAGAAAAGTTGGTAGCATATAAACGCGACTAGAAAAGAACAGAGATAACAAACAACGTGAGTAGATAACGAAAGGATATTTATATGGATAAAAAAGAGAAGAAAGAAAGAGAATGTTGCTTGCAAAAGAAGTGCCTTTGCGGACTCACTGAATATGCCAGTTGTCAAGTAACAGGATTCCTTCTGGGGACAAGGCTGTGAAGAATAGTTCAGAACATCAAGATGGCTTCGTGCGTATTATATAATCTAAAAAAGCATGTGCCCGCTCGCACCTGCTGCAACAGAGGAGAACCGATGTTGACGGCAGTGAAGGCAGGAGAGAAGAGGCCGATATTTTCAAAATAGGCGCTCTCCTGGGTTTTCTGCAGAGATTGAAGCAGTGGTCTGTGATTGGCTGATTTTCATCCAATCACAGGCCACTTTGAATTCACTGCGCTTAATAATAATTCCAATACCTGTTTACATGACACCTACCTTGATAGGGAACAACAGTAAGGAGAATGTTGGTGAACGCAAAAACAATCACATATTTTAAAATTTAGTATCACTAGTCTATGAATGACGAGAGTGCTAGTGAGTATACACCGTTGATGTTTCGAAATGATTTAAATGACACGATGGGCAACTTGTTGATGCAACTATAATCGATTACTTAAGTTTAATTAATTATAGAATAAGTAATTAAAAAAAAATTGAGGGTCAACACATAAATTATCGCCAGATATTATTTTTACGAACGATTTAATTTAGAAGGTCATATGTTTCATATTGGGATGACAATCACCAACTAGAGCACCCGTTTTAATTATAAATAACGAGCGGAACAGGGTATTATCAAATCGTAAATTGAGAGATTGTATTGAATTATGTTTATACTTTCAAAGGTTGAAATGAGACCAAGATCATATTGTGACTTTATTCAAATCTTACCTTTTTATGTGAAACAAAGATTTCCATTGCCCGACTGATCTAAAAAAACAAAAGACTCGACACGAAAATGTGACTTAATAGCGAATTACAAAACTACTTTCAAGCATAAATTTCCAATTTATGAACTGCCACTTGGAGAATTTGGCAAAAAGAACGCTGACCAGCTCAGCAGAGTCGGTCACTCATAAAAACAGACAAACTGAAACCGAAGTCGGCGACTGATTAAAGACAAAAATTTGAAAGACTGAGAATTATTTTCCAAAGAATTCGTTTTCGACGGGACAAAATCATGATGTAAATTTCAAAGTTGGCTAACCAAAGGCTATCAAAAGTCAAATTCTTCAATTTGCTTTTTCTCCCCACCAGGACAAAATAACTTTTCCTTTTTATTATTGTTACACACCTGTGTTCCAGTTCATATGTGTTATTGTTTACATACACTTTTTCTTTGTTTTTGGATTGTCGATAAATCTAAGCACTAACTCAAGTTACCGTCATAGCTGCATCAACAACAAACTTCTGCGTATCTTTTAACCACAACGTGCTCATAGGACCATTGATTAAGCAACCGGTCGGAATACACGTGGTAGTCGTCGTTTCGGACTAGATTTAGTGCCGAGTCACCCAAAATACGACACTGAGTAACTTCCACGGTACATACAGCCACACTTTATGCCACGTTAAAATCATTTCTCTTATGCGATAGTTTGTCTCGTTGATTAGCATTATTGATATTATTTCAACTTATACAAAGACTACGACTTGGTAAGCCTTCTCTGTATGGGTACTGCTCATATTTTCTTTTCTTGTGATCTATCAGTATTAGTGTATCCTACCAGTTTTTAAAAATTTATTAACACAATTAGAAAATAACAACCTTCGTAATGTAAATAGAGCTCTTAGCAGCGAGTAATGAAAAAAAAAACCCCGAATGTCTCTAACTTTGGAGGCGTGAGGATATGGTAACTGTATTAGCAGCTTGAAATATTCACCAGGTCTAGCCACACTTATGAGCCGTACTAGGCCGAAACAGCTATCTCTATATGTTGAAATATATATATATATATATATATATATATATATATATATATATATATATATATACATACATATATATATATATATATATATATATATATATATATATATATATATATATATATATATATAGTAAGCTGTGAAAATATATTCATGGCAATTAAGCTACACAGAGACTCTTGCGTGTCATCCCCGTGGGAATCTTCAGGCTAAAATGTTAGATCCCCCCCCCCCCGGGGATGAAACGCGGGAGCCTCTGTGTAGCTTAATTGCCATAAATATATTTTCATAGCTTACTACCTAGCTTTACTTACGTATCGAGCACTGTTGAAGTAAATACTGAAAATTGATACATAAAAAATTATATCTCCTTATAAAATTGTATGTGAATACATGAAATAGTAAAAATTATATATATATATATATATATATATATATATATATATATATATATATAGAGAGAGAGAGAGAGAGAGAGGATCACGCATGAGTGTTGTCTGCTTTCTGTATTTTTCATGAACTTTATGCACGATTTGTTATCATTATATATATCTTTCACTGTGGTTTCTGAAGATCAGCGTACAACTGCGTTTAACTGTAGCATATTGCTCGTTGTTAAACAATTGTAAGACCATCGTCAATTCTGACATTGTAAAAAATAAACGATATGAGAATAATAGTAAGGTTGTTGGCTAACGGGCCATAAGAGTCAGGTTCAATCTACAGTCGAGCAACATCAAAGGCTCAAACATGATACTTGCTGCAAACTCAAAAGCAAGTGAGGCTATTTAGAAAGGGACTGGCGCCTCTAACACATCGCTGTAGTAGCTGTCCAATTTGAGGGTTCTTGGTAAGGCGCAGAAACGTATCTCTAATTTGATTGGTCACACCCTTTCTTCTTCTCCGCACCCTCTCTCTCACATATGGCATGTGTTCTTCAGATTTATGTGATCTATTCCTAGTTGGTCTAATGGTCTTCATCAATTCGCTGTTTTGATACCTCATTGGAACACAGCTTCCTATTCCACTAGCTTCTTTCCAAGAACCACAGGCTTGTAGAACTTTCTTTATGCTGACTGTTTTCCTCTTATAACCTTGGTATTTTCAAGACTAAGGCAAATAGGCATCTCCTGTTTTTGCGATAGCCATATTTGTTCCTTACATCAAGTGGCCCCATGCCTTGTCTGGAGCGATTTTCATTACACATATATAAAAAAAGCTAATGAAAAGGGAGCCTTTGAGTCACTTTCGCCTCAGGTCGACTAATTTACTTTTACTTAGACATCATAAAATATTATGAAAATGATTTCCTTTAATTTCAAGACAACTACAAATGATTTCGTGTAAAAAGAAGTTGAAGTATTCCCTAATATGTAAATAAATTCTGCATTTGTAGAAGATATTGTAAATGATTTAATAATACATAATAGAATACAGAATAATACGAAATTACTTACACAGCGATCGGTCATTTGAATTTTTGATAGTTAAGGCTGTTTGTAGCATATCACTAAGAGAACATTGTTTTAGCAATCAAATTATTGAAACTAATATTTCGATATACAAGTAATTTAAATAAATAAATAAATAGTGAAAAATTTTAATCTAAACACATATAATTGATTATCTTCTAACTGCAATTGATCGAACGATTTATTAAAGATGTAAGCTGATTTTTAATTTTAAGTCATCATTGAAAAATGTTTTACTAATACCTATTTTCCAAACTGTAAAAAATATTTCTTGAAAGGAATTGAAACGGAATATTTTTTCTATTGTGAAGAACATGGCGCAATAATACTTAATAAAATGTAGCTAGTAAAAATCAAATATCGATTTGCCAGATGAATTGCTATATGAGTCTAATTTGAGACACCGCCCGACTTAATTTCAATTATTACATATATGTATATATATATATTTGTATTAGTTGTTACATTTATTCATATATATATATATATATATATATATATATATATATATATATATATATATATATATATATATATATATAATAATAATAATAATAATAATAATAATAATAATAATAATAATAATAATAAAACATCCACAGGGTAGTAATCCAAATAATTTCAATCGGGTTTATGAAAAGTGCTCAATATCAAATAAAGCTTTTATATATGATTATTTTTATTTACACAGACATGTACAAAATCTGCGACACCGGCATGTCGATGTCATCGATCAACAGTTATTATAAACTGAGATCTCATCAGGGAGAGTTAGAGTCCGATCTTAACCTTAGATCATATTTGGTTCTTTCCAAATATGATCTAAGGTTAATGTCGGATTCTAACTCTGCCCGATGAGATCTCAGTTTATAATAACTGTTGATCGATAACATCGACATGCCAGTGTCGCAGATTTTATACATGTCTGTGCAAATAAAAATAATCATATATATATATATATATTTATATATATATATTGAAAATGAAAATAGAAATAAAAAAACTATATTACTTATGTATTTATCAAAGTTTCATCTTTATTGTGAGACTTTCTCAGGATGTGAAAGTAATTGCATGCAAAATTTAGAAATGCAAATTCTGATGAAAACCAAACATGTGGTAAAAAAGAGAGTAGAAAGAAATAACATCTATTAGTTTATTTATTTATAGAATTTTTTTCCTTCCTCCTTTCTTTTTAATTCGAAACGTGGCAATGAGTTAAGATTTCCGCCCCCGTCTGCCACCAACCCATACGCTCGTTATAACACGATGACCCAGACAATATTTTTCTTTCAAGACTAAAGATAATAAACTCATATTCAACTTACTTATTCCTTTCCCAAGAACTTCATTGAACTGCTGCTGCTGACAAGCAGCCAAATTGTCTTTCTCAATTTTTGATGATTTAACTCATAAAATTGGTGATTGTATGATTATTTTTTCTGCATTTTTCCTCATCCACAGGAAGTCTTACAATAAAGACGAAACGTTAATGAATACATAAATAATATAGTTTTTGCCTTTACGTTTTCATTTTTTATTACGTCGGATCATTTTATCCCTATATATATATATATATATATATGTGTGTGTGAGTGTTTATATATATACACGTGGTGTTTAGTTTAGTTAGCTAACCAATCATATTCTGTGTTATTCTCTCCTACGGATTAGTGTTTCCATTGACCAATGGTAAAGCTTCTCAGAAACAAATGTTTGGCTAATGTTACTGTCTATTCTTTGGTGCCTCATCCCTGTATTCTTTGTTGGGTCGAATTAATAAGTGACCTTATTTTAACACGCTCGTGCTTGTATTAATATTTGTAGTGTTATTTTAGTTTAGTTTTTAATTAATTAATTAATTTATTTATTCTATTTATTTATTCATTTCTTTCTTTCTTGCCATTGTTATCCTAAAGTAAATTATATTTTGTGTAAGCAGTTGTTTCCTATTTCACTTTTCCAGTTTAATAGGTGTTGTGAGTCTTTAAAGTTTAAAATTTAAAATTTCTCATTCAACCATAATCTAACCAGGTCGTTTACATTTCTACATGTATTGGCCTGTCTTACTATTTCATATTCGGTTATTGGCGAGCGTCCGCTTTCTTTCAGCTCCAAGCAATGGGTCGCTAGTGCTGTTTTTATTCTGCGTTTTATGGTATTAAATGTTTTTTTGTGGCCATAATATCTGGTTTTAAAATGTAGGGAGGTCATACCCACGCTGTACACTTTGTTATTTGGGCTTTTTTTTTCGCAAATATTGTGGCTTGGTAAACAATGCTTTTGGTTAGGCATTTATTTTGTAGTGGACAAAGCGCACAAGTTCTACAGTTACAGCTTTTCTCTTCATTATAGCCTTTGTTATTTTTATTTGGGTTTGGGTTATTACTATTTCTAGTGGTTATGTTTTTGTGTTTCTCAGTGTTATTTTTGCTATAATTGTCATTTTTTACATAATTTGTTATTATTTTTTTCTCTACTGCTCTCTTATAGTAATTTGGTCTTGTGTGCTTTAATTATCATTTCTAAGCTTTCGCAACAACTGTAGCACAATTTTATGTTCATTTTAGTTAAAATCCTATGTTAGGAATTTGTTACGGGTAAGTGTTTTTCAATGAGATTTAGGAATTTCTTGCCCAGTTTAGTGTTTAGAATCTGCTTATAGGGTGGTGTATACCAGATTCTATTACTTTTTCTTTATTCTTAATTTTATTATAATTATGGGTATTCTGTTGTTTATATTCAATTTCGATATAATGGTACCAGCTTGTTTTTAGAGCTGTATTGTAATATAAAACATCCGGTAACACAAATTCCATGCAGTTTACCATGACGATTTTCTACAGTGATGAAACCCGGAAGCCTCTGTGTATCTTAATTGCGATAAATATATTTTCATAACTTACTACCTAAATCTACTCACGTATTGAGCACTGTTGAAGTAGATACTGAAAATCAAGACATAACATATCATATCTCCTTATAGCATTTTATGTGGATACATCAAATAATATATATATATATATATATATATATATATATATATATATATATATATATATATATATATATATATATATATATATATATATATATATATATACGTAGGAGATGCAATCTGTGCCTAACTGAATCAATAGAAATCCTAAATTAAGTGTGAATAACATAATATGAATAAAGCTATTTTTAACAGATGATTAATATTAAAAAACTGGTACGTACGTATAAAAATGTGAACTATTTTAAATACATTATATATTATTAGGATCAATTGTATTTATTAGGATCAAATGTAATTATAAGGATCAATTGCATTTATTAGGATCAAATGAAATTATTAGGATTAATTGAATTTATTAGGATCAAATGAAACTATTAGGATTAATTGAATTTATTAGGATCAAATGAAATTATTAGGATCAATTGCATTTATTAGGATCAAATAAAATTATTAGGATTAATTGCATTTATTAGGATCAAATGAAATTATTAGGATTAATTGCATTTATTAGGATAAAATGAAATTATTAGGATCAATTGCATTTCTTAGGATCAAATGAAATTATTAGGATTAATTGCATTTATTAGGATCAAATGAAATTATTAGGATCAATTGCATTTATTAGGATCAAATGAAATTATTAGGATCAATTGCATTTATTAGGATCAAATGAAATTAT
Source organism: Sepiola atlantica (assembly GCA_963556195.1). Classification (NCBI taxonomy): domain Eukaryota; kingdom Metazoa; phylum Mollusca; class Cephalopoda; order Sepiida; family Sepiolidae; genus Sepiola; species Sepiola atlantica. Next base: position 97,981,008 of record OY744529.1, on the reverse strand, counting down.
TAGGATTAATTGCATTTATTAGGATAAAATGAAATTATTAGGATCAATTGCATTTATTAGGATCAAATGAAATTATTAGGATTAATTGCATTTATTAGGATCAAATGAAATTATTAGGATCAATTGCATTTATTAGGATCAAATGAAATTATTAGGATCAATTGCATTTATTAGGATCAAATGAAATTATTAGGATCAATTGCATTTATTAGGATCAAATGAAATTATTAGGATCAATTGCATTTATTAGGATCAAATGAAATTATTAGGATTAATTGCATTTATTAGGATCAAATGAAATTATTAGGATCAATTGCATTTATTAGGATCAAATAAAATTATTAGGATTAATTGTATTTATTAGGATCAAATGTAATTGTTAGGATTAATTGCATTTATTAGGATCAAATGAAATTATTAGGATCAATTGCATTTATTAGGATCAAATGAAATTATTAGGATCAATTGCATTTATTAGGATCAAATGAAATTATTAGGATCAATTGCATTTATTAGGATCAAATGAAATTATTAGGATTAATTGCATTTATTAGGATCAAATGAAATTATTAGGATTAATTGCATTTATTAGGATCAAATGAAATTATTAGGATTAATTGCATTTATTAGGATCAAATGAAATTATTAGGATTAATTGCATTTATAAGGATCAAATGAAATTATTAGGATCAATTATATTTATTAGGATCAAATGTAATTATTAGGATTAATTGCATTTATTAGGATCAAATGAAATTATTAGGATCAATTGCATTTATTAGGATCAAATGTAATTATTAGGATCACTTGTATTTATTAGGATCAAATGTAATTGTTAGAATTAATTGCATTTATTAGGATCAAATGAAATTATTAGGATTAATTGCATTTATTAGGATCAAATGTAATTATTAGGATCAAATGAAATTATTAGGATTAATTGCATTTATTAGGATCAAATGTAATTATTAGGATCAATTGTATTTATTTGGATCAAATGAAATTATTAGGATTAATTGCATTTATTAAGATTAAATGTAATTATTATGGTCAGATGTAATTATTAGGATCAAATGTAATTATTAGAATCCATTGTATTTATTATGGTCAAATGTAATTATTAGGATCAATTGTATTTATTAGGATCAAATGTAATTATTAGGATCAATTGCATTTATTAGAATCAATTGTATTTATTAGGATCATATAAAATTATTAGGATCAATTGTATTTATTATGATCAAATGTAATTATTAGGATCAAATGTAATTATTAGGATAAAATGTAATTATTTGGATCAAATGTACTTATAAGAATCAAATGTATTTATTAGGATCATATAAAATTATTAGGATCAACTGTATTTATTAGGATCAAATGTAATTATTAGGATCAATTGTATTTATTAGGATCAAATGTAATTATTCGGATCAAATGAAATTATTTGGATCAATTGTATTTATTAGGATCAAATGTAATTATTATGATCAAATATAATTATTAGGATCAATTGTATTTATTAGAATCAAATGTAATTAATAGGATCAAATGTAATTAGTAGGATCAAATGTAATTTTTAAGATCAAATCTAATTATAAAAGTTCAAATGTAATTTTCAGGATCAAATGTAATTATTAGGATCAAATGTAATTTTTAGGATCAAATGAAATTATCAGGATCAAATATAATTTTAAGGATCAAATGAAATTATTAGGATCAATTGCATTTATTAGGATCAAATGAAATTATTAGGATTAATTGCATTTATTAGGATCAAATGAAATTATTAGGATTAATTGCATTTATTAGGATCAAATGAAATTATTAGGATTAATTGCATTTATTAGGATAAAATGAAATTATTAGGATCAATTGCATTTCTTAGGATCAAATGAAATTATTAGGATTAATTGCATTTATTAGGATCAAATGAAATTATGAGGATCAATTGCATTTATTAGGATCAAATGAAATTATTAGGATTAATTGCATTTATTAGGATCAAATGAAATTATTAGGATCAATTGCATTTATTAGGATCAAATGAAATTATTAGGATTAATTGCATTTATAAGGATCAAATGAAATTATTAGGATCAATTATATTTATTATGATCAAATGTAATTATTAGGATTAATTGCATTTATTAGGATCAAATGAAATTATTAGGATCAATTGCATTTATTAGGATCAAATGTAATTATTAGGATTACTTGTATTTATTAGGATCAAATGTAATTGTTAGGATTAATTGCATTTATTAGGATCAAATGAAATTATTAGGATTAATTGCATTTATTAGGATCAAATGTAATTATTAGGATCAAATGAAATTATTAGGATTAATTGCATTTATTAGGATCAAATGTAATTATTAGGATCAATTGTATTTATTTGGATCAAATGAAATTATTAGGATTAATTGCATTTATTAAGATCAAATGTAATTATTATGGTCAGATGTAATTATTAGGATCAAATGTAATTATTAGAATCCATTGTATTTATTATGGTCAAATGTAATTATTAGGATCAATTGTATTTATTAGGATCAAATGTAATTATTAGGATCAATTGCATTTATTAGAATCAATTGTATTTATTAGGATCATATAAAATTATTAGGATCAATTGTATTTATTATGATCAAATGTAATTATTAGGATCAAATGAAATTATTAGGATCAATTATATTTATTAGGATCAAATGTAATTATTAGGATTAATTGCATTTATTAGGATCAAATGAAATTATTAGGATCAATTGCATTTATTAGGATCAAATGTAATTATTAGGATCACTTGTATTTATTAGGATCAAATGTAATTGTTAGAATTAATTGCATTTATTAGGATCAAATGAAATTATTAGGATTAATTGCATTTATTAGGATCAAATGTAATTATTAGGATCAAATGAAATTATTAGGATTAATTGCATTTATTAGGATCAAATGTAATTATTAGGATCAATTGTATTTATTTGGATCAAATGAAATTATTAGGATTAATTGCATTTATTAAGATTAAATGTAATTATTATGGTCAGATGTAATTATTAGGATCAAATGTAATTATTAGAATCCATTGTATTTATTATGGTCAAATGTAATTATTAGGATCAATTGTATTTATTAGGATCAAATGTAATTATTAGGATCAATTGCATTTATTAGAATCAATTGTATTTATTAGGATCATATAAAATTATTAGGATCAATTGTATTTATTATGATCAAATGTAATTATTAGGATCAAATGTAATTATTAGGATAAAATGTAATTATTTGGATCAAATGTACTTATAAGAATCAAATGTATTTATTAGGATCATATAAAATTATTAGGATCAACTGTATTTATTAGGATCAAATGTAATTATTAGGATCAATTGTATTTATTAGGATCAAATGTAATTATTCGGATCAAATGAAATTATTTGGATCAATTGTATTTATTAGGATCAAATGTAATTATTATGATCAAATATAATTATTAGGATCAATTGTATTTATTAGAATCAAATGTAATTAATAGGATCAAATGTAATTAGTAGGATCAAATGTAATTTTTAAGATCAAATCTAATTATAAAAGTTCAAATGTAATTTTCAGGATCAAATGTAATTATTAGGATCAAATGTAATTTTTAGGATCAAATGAAATTATCAGGATCAAATATAATTTTAAGGATCAAATGAAATTATTAGGATCAATTGCATTTATTAGGATCAAATGAAATTATTAGGATTAATTGCATTTATTAGGATCAAATGAAATTATTAGGATTAATTGCATTTATTAGGATCAAATGAAATTATTAGGATTAATTGCATTTATTAGGATAAAATGAAATTATTAGGATCAATTGCATTTCTTAGGATCAAATGAAATTATTAGGATTAATTGCATTTATTAGGATCAAATGAAATTATGAGGATCAATTGCATTTATTAGGATCAAATGAAATTATTAGGATTAATTGCATTTATTAGGATCAAATGAAATTATTAGGATCAATTGCATTTATTAGGATCAAATGAAATTATTAGGATTAATTGCATTTATAAGGATCAAATGAAATTATTAGGATCAATTATATTTATTATGATCAAATGTAATTATTAGGATTAATTGCATTTATTAGGATCAAATGAAATTATTAGGATCAATTGCATTTATTAGGATCAAATGTAATTATTAGGATTACTTGTATTTATTAGGATCAAATGTAATTGTTAGGATTAATTGCATTTATTAGGATCAAATGAAATTATTAGGATTAATTGCATTTATTAGGATCAAATGTAATTATTAGGATCAAATGAAATTATTAGGATTAATTGCATTTATTAGGATCAAATGTAATTATTAGGATCAATTGTATTTATTTGGATCAAATGAAATTATTAGGATTAATTGCATTTATTAAGATCAAATGTAATTATTATGGTCAGATGTAATTATTAGGATCAAATGTAATTATTAGAATCCATTGTATTTATTATGGTCAAATGTAATTATTAGGATCAATTGTATTTATTAGGATCAAATGTAATTATTAGGATCAATTGCATTTATTAGAATCAATTGTATTTATTAGGATCATATAAAATTATTAGGATCAATTGTATTTATTATGATCAAATGTAATTATTAGGATCAAATGTAATTATTAGGATAAAATGTAATTATTTGGATCAAATGTACTTATAAGAATCAAATGTATTTATTAGGATCATATAAAATTATTAGGATCAACTGTATTTATTAGGATCAAATGTAATTATTAGGATCAATTGTATTTATTAGGATCAAATGTAATTATTCGGATCAAATGAAATTATTTGGATCAATTGTATTTATTAGGATCAAATGTAATTATTATGATCAAATATAATTATTAGGATCAATTGTATTTATTAGAATCAAATGTAATTAATAGGATCAAATGTAATTAGTAGGATCAAATGTAATTTTTAAGATCAAATCTAATTATAAAAGTTCAAATGTAATTTTCAGGATCAAATGTAATTATTAGGATCAAATGTAATTTTTAGGATCAAATGTAATTATCAGGATCAAATATAATTTTAAGGATCAAATGTAATTATTAGGATCAAATGTAATTATTAGGATTAAATGTAATCATAGGAATCAAATATAATTCTAAGAATCAAGCTAATTATAAGAATCAAATGTAATTATTAGGATCAAATGTAATGATAAGAATCAAATGTAATTATTAGGATGAAATGTAATTATTAGTATCAAATGTAATTATTATGGTCAACTGTAATTATTAGTATCACATGTAATTATTAGGAACAAATATAATTATTATGGTCAGCTGTAATTATTAGGATGAACATATTAAGAAGAACAACAAAGTTTCGATAATACGTTTGACCAAATACTCATGAATAGATATTTAAAAGTAATATAATGAAAATCTTATTAAGCAGGGAGGGATGTAATATGAATAGTGTGTTAAACTTTAATGGCGGAATATATATATATATATATATATATATATATATATATATATATATATATATATATATATATATATATGAAAAATAGAATGTGATAATTTCAAAAACTTATATAATAGTTATACTTAAATTAGTTATATTTATATTCTAAAGAGTATATTTACTATAATATTAAAAAATGAATAATGAATAATAGTAATAATTAATTATTATTTAAAATCGAAATACACTATAAATACATTATATATTCATTTATAATTATCTTAGTATTAATATAGTTTTAACTACTTGGAAATCTAAATATAAATAATAATATTCTAATAGTAATTATTAATAATAATAATCGTAATAATAAATGAATTAAAATATTGATGATAAATTGAATATTAGTATATTGCGAAAATGTGACAATCGATAAATTAAAGGTATATGAATATTTAGAAACATTGTTTTATTTATAATGTTGAATATCTTAAATCAAATCTTAATTGTAAAAAGTAATAACATTAAAATTAAAATAATAAGCATAATAATATGCTTTTAAATGAATAATAATAATGGGCGAATGTTTTCGGTCTACTATTAGAAATATAGTGTGTACTAAATTCTTCTTTGACTTAATAAAAATATAGATAATCATGATATCTATAATAATTATGATAATATATATAATTGATACTTATAATTATAAAGCAGGATGACCTACATTTTTCCGGAAGAAAGAATTGAGTAAATTTTACATCATGTTGTTTTAGTATCTTTTTAAATTATAATTATCATCGATAACTAAATGATCGGAAGTTATTCATCGATAACATCAACAAAAACAAAAACAACAATGATAATAATAATAATAATAATAATAAAAATAAAACAGTATAATTGAATAGAATGAGTAGTATGTAATACGAAAGTAAACCCTTATATTGAAAACTGAATTTTATGTGTTGAATAAAAGTCAAATAAAAGATGAATAATAATAATAATAATAATAATAATAATAATAATAATAATAATAATAATAATAATAATAATAATAATAATAATAATAATAACAACGATTAGCAATAATAACAATAAATTTTAAATTAAAAAATATGAAAACGGATGTAAAAACTGAAGTTTTAATAAGAATAGGACAGCAGATAATAGATATAGTTTTGGAAAAGTAAATACATAATAATAATAATAATAATAATAATAATAATAATAATAATAATAATAATAGAGAATTGAAAGGAATATGGAACATGAAGAAAGTCAGTATAACACCAATAATCATAGGAGCACTAGGAACAGTCCCGAAAAACATGGAGAAAAGACTAGGAGAAATAGGAATCAAAGGGATAACTGAGACCATACAAAGGACAGTAATGATCAAAACAGCTACAATCCTGAGAAATGTCCTCGAATGCGGAAACCAACCCACATAAGCAACGAATGGAGAACAAAACAACAGGACCGGGGAAAATACAACCGCACGAATGAGGCGCAAGCATAGGCTGACGCCACAAAAATTATGGACAGAGGGTCGAGGAGGGAAAGCGCAAAACCAGACCTCCACTGGAAGAGCGCGGACAGCTCTGGGACCTTGGGAAGGCTTGTTGCCACTCGGGCCCCAGAGGGGACCGATGGCCCTTATCAGCGGGAAATCGTTGGTAGGTGGCTGTTGCGATTACCGCAAGGTCATCAGCGGTGATGAACGAAAAGAGGTGGAGCATACTGGAGGCCTGAGGAGACTTGTTGTCACTCGGACTCCAGGGAATACCACAGGTTGTTTCACGATAGCCAGTGTGATAACTCCTAGTGAGTAAATAATAATAATAATAATAATAAATGATAATAATAAATAATAGTAAAAATAATAATAATTAAATTATCAATATGTCTATAATTTATAATCAAAATAATAATTATACAAATTATAAGGGAAAAATAAAATTCGGATTCATTAATAACATTTTCTAGATAACTATATGTTTACTAAGTTGTTTGATTGATACACAATTTTTAAAAACTGTATTGAAGAATAATACTAGTTTTACTAATAGCAATAATCATGAATACAAATTTTGAATCATGAATATGAAATAAAATAATATGACCAACATTTCACCGGAACTTCTAATTGAGTAAATTTTGAAACATGTTTTTTTGTAGTATTTGTTTACATGATAGTAAATATCTAGGACGAAATAACCTAAAATTATAGTTAAAGTAAAAAATAGTAAGGAAATAATGTTTTAAACAGATTGCTACTGAAATTATTTACAATGAAACTGGAACCGATATGACCGGAAGTACCTGTAATACAAAGTTTTAATTGGGTGTTTTTTTATTGTATTTTTTACATTACAATAATGATAAATGACATAATAGAATATAATGATAATTAAAATGAAAAAATTGATTTAATCGGATTACTACTGAAATTATTTTGGGTATTTATAATAGATAGATAAAGAGCAATATTGATAATTGTTCATTTTAGATAAAGATAATAAATGATAAAAAAGTTTAAAAAAATGATAAAATAAAGAACTAATTCATGTATCTGTACATTTTGATCAAGATTAAAATTATAAAAAAGTAAAAAAAAATTGAAGAAAAGAAAGAAGAAAAAGGGAAATAGCCAACTGGTTGGTATAAAACCAAGAAGTAATTTATTTATCTGTATATTTTAATAAAGATAAAAAATGATAAAAAAGTTTTAAAAAATGATAAAATAAAGAACTAATTCATGTATCTGTACATTTTGATCAAGATTAAAATTATAAAATAGTAAAAAAAAAATGAAGAAAAGAAAGAAGAAAAAGGGAAATAGCCAACTGGTTGGTATAAAACCAAGAAGTAATTTATTTATCTGTATATTTTAATAAAGATAAAAAATGATAAAAAAGTTTTAAAAAATGATAAAATAAAGAACTAATTCATGTATCTGTACATTTTGATCAAGATTAAAATTATAAAAAAGTAAAAAAAAATTGAAGAAAAGAAAGAAGAAAAAGGGAAATAGCCAACTGGTTGGTATAAAACCAAGAAGTAATTTATTTATCTGTATATTTTAATAAAGATAAAAAATGATAAAAAAGTTTTAAAAAATGATAAAATAAAGAACTAATTCATGTATCTGTACATTTTGATCAAGATTAAAATTATAAAAAAGTAAAAAAAAATTGAAGAAAAGAAAGAAGAAAAAGGGAAATAGCCAACTGGTTGGTATAAAACCAAGAAGTAATTTATTTATCTGTATATTTTAATAAAGATAAAAAATGATAAAAAAGTTTTAAAAAATGATAAAATAAAGAACTAATTCATGTATCTGTACATTTTGATCAAGATTAAAATTATAAAATAGTAAAAAAAAAATGAAGAAAAGAAAGAAGAAAAAGGGAAATAGCCAACTGGTTGGTATAAAACCAAGAAGTAATTTATTTATCTGTATATTTTAATAAAGATAAAAAATGATAAAAAAGTTTTAAAAAATGATAAAATAAAGAACTAATTCATGTATCTGTACATTTTGATCAAGATTAAAATTATAAAAAAGTAAAAAAAAATTGAAGAAAAGAAAGAAGAAAAAGGGAAATAGCCAACTGGTTGGTATAAAACCAAGAAGTAATTTATTTATCTGTATATTTTAATAAAGATAAAAAATGATAAAAAAGTTTTAAAAAATGATAAAATAAAGAACTAATTCATGTATCTGTACATTTTGATCAAGATTAAAATTATAAAAAAGTAAAAAAAAATTGAAGAAAAGAAAGAAGAAAAAGGGAAATAGCCAACTGGTTGGTATAAAACCAAGAAGTAATTTATTTATCTGTATATTTTAATAAAGATAAAAAATGATAAAAAAGTTTTAAAAAATGATAAAATAAAGAACTAATTCATGTATCTGTACATTTTGATCAAGATTAAAATTATAAAATAGTAAAAAAAAAATGAAGAAAAGAAAGAAGAAAAAGGGAAATAGCCAACTGGTTGGTATAAAACCAAGAAGTAATTTATTTATCTGTATATTTTAATAAAGATAAAAAATGATAAAAAAGTTTTAAAAAATGATAAAATAAAGAACTAATTCATGTATCTGTACATTTTGATCAAGATTAAAATTATAAAAAAGTAAAAAAAAATTGAAGAAAAGAAAGAAGAAAAAGGGAAATAGCCAACTGGTTGGTATAAAACCAAGAAGTAATTTATTTATCTGTATATTTTAATAAAGATAAAAAATGATAAAAAAGTTTTAAAAAATGATAAAATAAAGAACTAATTCATGTATCTGTACATTTTGATCAAGATTAAAATTATAAAATAGTAAAAAAAAAATGAAGAAAAGAAAGAAGAAAAAGGGAAATAGCCAACTGGTTGGTATAAAACCAAGAAGTAATTTATTTATCTGTATATTTTAATAAAGATAAAAAATGATAAAAAAGTTTTAAAAAATGATAAAATAAAGAACTAATTCATGTATCTGTACATTTTGATCAAGATTAAAATTATAAAAAAGTAAAAAAAAATTGAAGAAAAGAAAGAAGAAAAAGGGAAATAGCCAACTGGTTGGTATAAAACCAAGAAGTAATTTATTTATCTGTATATTTTAATAAAGATAAAAAATGATGAAAACGTAAAAAAAGAAGAAAAGAAAGAAGAAAAATAAGCAAGTGGTGGGTGTAAAAAATAGTAATTGATTTTTCTGTACATTTTAATAAAGATAAAAAATTATAAAAAGGTAAAAAAAGAAGAAAAGAAAGAAGAAAAATAAGCAAGTGGTGGGTGTAAAAAATAGTAATTGATTTTTCTGTACATTTTAATAAAGATAAAAAATGATAAAATGTCAAAAAATGAAGAAAAGAGAGAATAAAAAGTGAAATATGCAACTGGTGATTGTAAAAGAAAAAATAATTTATTTTTCTATAGAATTTGGTAAAGATAAATAAGATTAAAAAGGTACAAAAATGAAGAAGAAAAATAAAAAAAGGGAAATAGGCAACAGGTGGATGTACAACAAAGAAGTAATTTATTTTTCTGTACATTTTAGTAAAGATAAAATGACCAAAACGTAAAAAAATGAAGAAAAGAAAGAAGAAAAAGGGAAATAGGCAACTGGTGGGTGTAAAACAAAGAATTAATTTATTTATATGTACATTTTAAAAAAGATAAAAAATGATAAAAACGTAAAAAAAATTATGAAAAGACAGAAAGACAAAGGAAAATAAGCAACTGGTCGGTCAAAAACAGAGAACGTATTTATTTATCTTTAAATTTCGGTAAATATAAAAAATGATAAAAACGTAAAAAATGACGAAAAGATAAAAAAAAAGTGAAATAGGCAACTGGTGGGTGTAAAACAAAGAACTAATTTATTTTTCTGTACATTTTAATAAAGATAAAAAATTATAAAAACGTAAAAAAATAAAGAAAAAAAGAAGAAAAAGAGAAAAAGGCAACTGGTGGGTGTAAAACAAAAAAACTCATTTATTTATCTGTATATTTTAATGAAGATAAATAAATGATAAAAACGTAAAAAAATGAAGAAAAAAAGAAGAAAAGGGGAAATAGGCAACTGGTGGGTGTAAAACAAAAAACTAATTCGTCTAACTGTACATTTTAATAGAGATAACAAATGATAAAAACGTAAAAAAAAATGAAGAAAACAAGAAGAAAAGGGGAAATAGGAGACTGGTGGGTGTAAAACTAAGAATTAATTTATTTATATGTACATTTTAATAAAGATAAAAATGATAAAAAAGTAAAAAAAATGAAGAAAAGAAAGAAGAAAAAGGGAAATAGGCAACTGGTGGGTGTAAAACAAAGAATTAATTTATTTATATGTACATTTTAAAAAAGATAAAAAATGATAAAAACGTAAAAAAAATTATGAAAAGACAGAAAGACAAAGGAAAATAAGCAACTGGTCGGTCAAAAACAGAGAACGTATTTATTTATCTTTAAATTTCGGTAAATATAAAAAATGATAAAAACGTAAAAAATGACGAAAAGATAAAAAAAAGTGAAATAGGCAACTGGTGGGTGTAAAACAAAGAACTAATTTATTTTTCTGTACATTTTAATAAAGATAAAAAATTATAAAAACGTAAAAAAATAAAGAAAAAAAGAAGAAAAAGAGAAAAAGGCAACTGGTGGGTGTAAAACAAAAAACTCATTTATTTATCTGTATATTTTAATGAAGATAAATAAATGATAAAAACGTAAAAAAATGAAGAAAAAAAGAAGAAAAGGGGAAATAGGCAACTGGTGGGTGTAAAACAAAAAACTAATTCATCTAACTGTACATTTTAATAGAGATAACAAATGATAAAAACGTAAAAAAAAATGAAGAAAACAAGAAGAAAAGGGGAAATAGGAGACTGGTGGGTGTAAAACTAAGAATTAATTTATTTATATGTACATTTTAATAAAGATAAAAATGATAAAAAAGTAAAAAAAATGAAGAAAAGAAAGAAGAAAAAGGGAACTAAGCAACTGGTGGGTGTAAAACAAAGAATTAATTTATTTATATGTACATTTTAAAAAAGATAAAAAATGATAAAAACGTAAAAAAAATTATGAAAAGACAGAAAGACAAAGGAAAATAAGCAACTGGTCGGTCAAAAACAGAGAACGTATTTATTTATCTTTAAATTTCGGTAAATATAAAAAATGATAAAAACGTAAAAAATGACGAAAAGATAAAAAAAAAGTGAAATAGGCAACTGGTGGGTGTAAAACAAAGAACTAATTTATTTTTCTGTACATTTTAATAAAGATAAAAAATTATAAAAACGTAAAAAAATAAAGAAAAAAAGAAGAAAAAGAGAAAAAGGCAACTGGTGGGTGTAAAACAAAAAACTCATTTATTTATCTGTATATTTTAATGAAGATAAATAAATGATAAAAACGTAAAAAAATGAAGAAAAAAAGAAAAAAAGGGGAAATAGGCAACTGGTGGGTGTAAAACAAAAAACTAATTCATCTAACTGTACATTTTAATAGAGATAACAAATGATAAAAACGTAAAAAAAAATGAAGAAAACAAGAAGAAAAGGGGAAATAGGAGACTGGTGGGTGTAAAACTAAGAATTAATTTATTTATATGTACATTTTAATAAAGATAAAAATGATAAAAAATTTTAAAAAATGAAGAAAAGAAAGAAGAAAAAGGGAAATAGGCCACTGGTGGGTGTCAAACAAAGAAGTAATTTATTTATCTATGCATTTTAATAAAGATAAAAAATGATAAAAACGTAAAAAAATGAAGAAAACAAGAAGAAAAGGGGAAATAGGCCACTGGTGGGTGTAAAACTAAGAATTAATTTATTTATATGTACATTTTAATAAAGAAGAAAATTATTAAAAATTTTAAAAAATGAAGAAAAGAAAGAAGAAAAAGGGAAATAGGCCACTGGTGGGTGTCAAACAAAGAAGTAATTTATTTATCTATACATTTTAATAAAGATAAAAAAAATGATAAAAACGTTAAAAAATTAAGAAAAGAAAAAAGACAAATAATCCATAATACAAGTACACAGGATTTAAGAAGACCTCCATCTTGTTTCGAGTTAAAAATCAAATACATAAATTAAATCTATGTAGATACTTTTAAACCTTTTTGTCGGCTTGATGGTGGGTAATGCGTAAATATGGAAGTTATTATCATGTTTTGTATATCTTAAAAATGGATACTTTTGAGATGGTCAGCAACAATTGCATGGAAATAAAGTGTTTTTCAAGAAAATTTGGAAGGTTTTCGGAATAAATATTATATATATATATATATATATATATTAACATTATATATACATTATATATATATATATAATGTATTTTATGTAATTGTTTTTATTGGTGATTATAGCGTTCGTTGCTTTTTACTTACTACTTTCTCGATTGTTTCACTTCCTAAGTGATAAAGATGCAGAAAATTGCATTATTAGTCGAACTGTACTTTATAAGACGTAGTTTTATTAATTTTATGCGTACATAAAAGTAATCCATGGACATGTGTTTCTGACTCACAGCCGTCATCAGCATGGCTAACTTGGACAAGGATCGAAGCTTCAATGATGTACGCATAAAATTATATATATATATACATATACATATATAAATATATACATATATACATATCTACATATACATATATATATATATATATATATGAATATATATATACATATATAAATATATACATATATATACATCGATATATATATATATATATATATATATATATATATATATATATATATATATATATATCATGTATCACAATACAAGAGTTAATAAAAAAAATAATTTTATTTTTACACTGTCTGTTGGAGATAGGCGGATTTTATCAATCTGGTCATCTTAGATTTAAGATAACACCAGACTGATCACCGCAGAAACTTTCGTCAGGTTGAAGGTTCCGAAATCGTGATTAAACTACTAACAAGGACCTATACATCTTTCTGCGATAACCAGCTGGATTTTATCCTAAATCCAGGATGACCAGATTGATGAAACAAAGATATCTCCTAACAGACACGAAAATGTATATATATATATATATAAATATATATATAAATATATACATATATATACATATATATACATATACATATATAAATATATACATATATACATATATATATATATATATGAATATATATATATATATATATATATATATATATATATATATATATATATATATATTAACATAGTTCACCCCAAACAAAGAAGGCTGCCAATGTAGACGTAAGGGGCTACTGAGAAAGAGTGACAGTTTTTTTTTGAGTCAACCTAAATTGGTGGCTGCACAGCGAGATGTCTGTTTACATTAGTTTTACAAGCAGCAAGGTCATCAGAGCACAATCCATTGAAGTACTTGTAAAACAAGCACAAGGAAGCAACATTGCGGCGATGGGACAGGGGCTGAGGCTTGGTAGATAGTGAGGGACCTAATTGGCAACTCTGTATTTGGACCTTGTCTAAGAGGGAGAGACTAGCGGATGATGCACCAGCCCAGATGTGGCAAGAATACTCTATGCATGGGCGGATGGTGGCTTTGTAGAGATATAGGATAATGTCAGGTGTGAGAAGTTAACTGGCACGGTAGAGGAAGCCCACCTTCTTTGCAGCAGCCCTGGCAATGTCTTCAATGTATTTGTTCCGATCCATGTAATCTGTGAAAGTTAGGCCGAGGAGTTTGAATTATGAACTCTCAGATAAGGTATTATTTGGAATGGCAATCGTTGGTTGAAGAAGTTACTTGTAGTTATTAAAGGAAAGTAGCTTTGTCTTTGCGGCATTAAAAGTTACCATCCATTTTTGACTCCAATCCACTACAGACTGGAGATCATTTTCTAATGATTCAGCCATTGCCTCAGATATGTGCGTGTCGGTTTTGCCCACATGACTAAAGTAGAGCGTGGTGTCGTCACCAAATATTCCTATATCAGTCTCAATGCCATCAGGGAGGTCATGTATGAAAATCAGGATGGATCCCTTGGGTAAACCAGCATTTATGTAATATTGCTTAGAAGAACGGCCATCGAGGACAACCTGTATCTTTCTTTTTGTTTGGAAGGATCTATTTATATATATATATATATATATATATATATATATATATATATATATATATATATATATATATATATATATACATATTCATCTATACACATATATACATATATATGTATATATATACATATTTATATATACATATATATACATATATAAATATATACATATATATACACATGTATTAATTTATATATGTATATACATATATACATATATATGTACATATGAACATATATATACATATATATATATACATATATATGCATACATATATATAGAGAGAGACATATACATATAGAGAGATACATATATATATATATAGACATATATATAGACATATATACAGGGAGACACACATATATATATATATATATATATGGACATATATATAGACATATATATATACATATATAGACATATATATATAGACATATATATACATATATATAGAGAAATATATATAATGTATATATATATATATATAGAAATATATATATAGACATATATATATACATATATATATATATATATATAAATATATATATATATATATATATATATATATATATATATATATATATAGTATTAATTGTATTTATAGAAGCAGACTGCCACTGAATGATGATTTGTAGATTTTACGTAGGTGTTAAGTGTATGAATTTCACTACTGTGGACTAACTTCCGAACAATATATTAATTACGAGACGGCCCGCGATTTGTTTCAGTTATACATTAAGTAGTTATTGTCATGTATTCGCGACGTTACAAAGCAAAGCTGCGAGCACGCTGAGAGGCTAGTCTACCAAAAACCGTTAAGACGACTTTCTTTCTCAACACAGATGCTGCAACGCCATTTGTTGAATTAATTAACGGGGTAGTCTGCCTATCAGCTTATCTCCGCGACACCCGGTGTTACACACGTAGTATCGCATAAATACAAAGATGAATATTCATTTCCGCGGCGATTCTCTTAGTGCAGGGGATCCCAAAGGAGGCGTAGAATATATTTATGGGGAGGAGGCAGTGAGGTAAATGTGGTGCTGGCGGTGGAGGACGTTAGGGAACATTAACGCACAGTTATTTTGAATATTTCGTTACAAAAACTTTATCACAAAATCTGAGTTATTTGCACTTAAGACAAACTGTGTGCTTACGAAGAATAACATCTAACACGATCACACTAAAGGTTTTATTTTATGATCCGAAGTCTAAGTTAAATGTTGTCAGGACGTCTCATACGCCAACCGGATAAAACAGTAGAGGTTTGTAGGCATCAAGGATCTAGTTTTATTCCTTTCTTGCGAGTTATCCTATCGATAAACGTTAACAAAACACATCGTATCTTAATTTGTAGTATTCCTTATACCAATAAGTTTCTATTTGTGTGTGGTAGATCCGCTAGTGAATTGCACAAATGTTCTTCTTCTTCTTCTTCTTCTTCTTCTTCTTCTTCTTCTTCTTCTTTTTCTTCTTCTTCTTTCGTGTGAATCAGATGATTCTGGTGTTGGCATTAGTTTCAGCGATGTTTTTCTTTTTGGAAAGACATCGGGTACTTACGGGAAGGACCACGAGAAGGTTGCCAACATCCCTAAGAGAAAGTGGTACTGTGGAATCGACTGGATTCGAACTTGGAGCACCCAGGTCTACAGTCCGTGACCTCCCGCACAAATGTTCAAGAGAGTCAACATAGAACCATGTTTTAGTGACTTTATCTGAACCCTCCGTGTGTTTATATGTCCTTCTCCGTTATTGTAATCTGCTTGGAATTAATTGATCACTAGGAATGCTATTAAATCAATTCAACTTGCTTGCTTCTGTCAGCTATCATCCCAGAAAATGTACAACCGGTCACTTTCCTGATCTGGACGTCATCTTGAATTACTACCGTTCATGACACATGGTTTTCGACTTGCAATCATCGCCCCCTCACGATTCTACTATTGAATACCGTAGATCTGAAGACTACATCACCTACAGATCAGTTTTCACTAATTTAGTCGTTTTCTTTCGTCGCTTTCGCCAGGTGGATTGAAAACTCGTCAGCCGGATCACGTAGAATATGGTCATCTGAACGCATCTTGAGTGCAGATTGCTACCAAGATATTTCTTTAAGTGGGCGCGCACAATATCATTTGATACGAGCTTGAAGCGACGTATTTTTAGGATTCCTCGAAGACAGCAATGGTCAAATCATGTGGGTGTAGAGAAGATCAACAGAGTTGTGGCTCGGACATTAAAATTAAGGAAGGGAAAGGTCATCCGATTATAATGTTGTGGACTGATCCGGATTTACCCATAGTGACAGGATTGATTCGTCGACACCTAACCAAAGGGGAATCGTTTAGCGCATCGCTTTATAGCACGTCTCCCTCGAGCCTGTATTTGCGACTGACTTATTGTATGTAATTAAGTATTTTTAATACATTTTTTATTCCTTCTATTCTTGTCTCGTGTTCTTATTTATTTGTTGTTATTTAATTGTTGTTATTATTTGTTGTTATTTAATTGTTGTTATTATTTGTTGTTATTTAATTGTTATTATTACGATATAAGTTCTAGTGGCGAGGATTGTTTCTGAGATCAGTATTAAAAATGGTGTTGTTGGAGAAAAGTTCTAACGGCGGAAACGTTGTTTCCATCAACAGAGACCACTTTTCACTCTTTTCTTTTTCTTTTTTCCCTCAAATTCTTCCGGCACATGGATTCTTTTAAGAGATAGACGGCAAGGCATTCGATGTCCGGATAATCTCGAAATTCAGTGGCGCAAAAACTGATATGTCCATTGTTGAATGGATAGAGAATGTGGAATTGGTTTGCGAACTTTGCGCCATGGACAATATCGAGTGTGTTCTGATGCTATGTCTACGAGTCAGTGCTATTGTCGTGTACAAACAGCTTATTAAAAAGCAGAAGGGCGCACACGGATCGAACTAAACGGGTCCTTGTATCTCCGTACGCAACGCGTAGGTTCAACGCATTCATCAATTCGTGGCGCGGCGCCTTAGCCCGGAGGAAACCGTAGACGAATTTTAGGCTGAGATGCATCGTTTGGCTCGGCTGGGTGGAAAACCGCGTTCTGATCGATGGTTGGTGTGTGCATTGGTGTCAGGATATGCCACAACATGCCAGGCAGATTCTCAGAGCCCGTCCAGAATAAACAGGATAAATATAGAGCAGCTTCTTACCCGGGCGAGGGCCTCCATGACGGATGACGAGGGTTCTAGGTTTCAGCTGCTATATCTGCAATGAAAGAATAATCTGCGACAAGTTCTTTGGGCCTAACCACACGGCGAAGAATTGTACGCAAGGACGCCAATAGGGGTCAGACAGTTGAGTGTGAAGATATTTGGCTGCGAAAAACGGTGCTTTTGATGCGATGGAATTGGGCAAATTTCACCAGAATGCCATGGAAACGACAAAGGGGAGAAAACGTCAGTGCTAGAAATTATCTGCTGTAAATTGCCTGCCGTTAGAAGACGGACGAAAGTAGACAGTTCTATTGGGTTCCGGATGCTCACAGACGCTGATGCGATCAAGGAGCTATGGGAAGTTAAATTGACTGAATTGGTTGAAGCGCGCTTCGGAAACCTAAATATGCGTGCCGTTATTTCGATAGACGATCGCGACTATAGTGTAAAGTTCAATCAAGGTACGAAAGCCTCAATTGTCGTGGAAAGTGGCGAGTTGTTATTCGCCGCCCAATGAGAGTACAGCAGTACACAGTGCCTGACGACGCTCGGGATGCGTACGAGAAAGATCTTGTACTGTGCCAGCACAACGATGGCGATTGCCACATTCCGCGAAAGAACAGTCTAGCAAAGGGGATTATTCTCTTGATGACGTTAGTGCAAGAGCATACGCAGAAGGTCCGGCCGGTACTCGACTATTGAGAGTTGAGCGGCCCCGGAGAAGGTATTTACTACTAACGCATATGTATGCACAAAAAAGACTCAGAGAGTGGTGAAGACAAATGGCCGATGTATCGCTTCTGGATCTGAGAAATGCCTACGTACAAATCCACGTTGACAAAGCGCTATGGCCTTTTATAACAAGAATCGTCAAAAGTAAGCGGTTTTGCCTAACACAACTAGGTTTCGGCCTTAATAAGGCATCGCTTATCATGAAATCCGTTATCGTAGCGATAGCGTCCAAAGATCAAGAAATCAAGAGTGCTACGTTAGCATACATCGACGACATTTTCATTAATTAAGGCCTGGTTCCTGCGACGCACGAGCGACAGTACTACTCAGATTACAGGTTAGTCTCTGAAGATACGGGCGACTGAGAGATGGATCCAAGACCCTTGGTCTGCAAGTATTGGAACGAAGTGAGTCATGATGATGTAAACGACGATGTCAGATTCTGGAAATTCTCCGTATAGTAACCACTTGACATATGTGCTGGAAACTAGTGGGTCATATATCCGTGTACGGCTGGCTTGGAGTGGCAACTGTGTTTAACAAGCGCCAGACAAATGCGCGAACCAAAGAGTTGTTGACGGAAACAAAGATCAGAGTATGCAAATTAAATCTTTTCAAGTGTGACTGGTGAGTGAGTGACGATGAAAGGTGTTTATTTGTTGTGCCCAACTAATGATGTCGGCCACATAGCTGAACATATAATAATTGATGGCGTTA
The DNA here is from genome assembly GCA_963556195.1 of Sepiola atlantica. NCBI lineage: Eukaryota > Metazoa > Mollusca > Cephalopoda > Sepiida > Sepiolidae > Sepiola > Sepiola atlantica. The sequence goes on along the minus strand of OY744529.1, from coordinate 97,961,303 downwards.
AACGTGCCTTTGAATGACAGGCATCAGTAGTGCATATAGCCACCGATTCAGCATGCATGCGTCAGTGGGTGCCTTACACTTTAACATGGAAGGCGCGCGTAAACACAAAGGCGGTTTGTGAGATGCGAGTGAGGCGGCGCTTGAGAACACTAGGAGCTTTGGTAGAGGAATACGCACTGACGATGGAGTATCTTGTCAAAACCTCACCAGAGTGCTACAAATGGGGTTTGATCTGCACAAGAAAGGAGGAGGACTTAGGCCAGAGAGTTGCGCCACTGCCACAATTCGATTAAACGGAAGTCAGGTGTCCAACATCTACTAGCAACGTGGACCTCCGGCCGTTAAAAAATCAGTGTCCGAGTTCACGTCGGCAGTGTTATACCTAAAAAGGCCAATAATAATTAAGACAACACGATGGTATATTTACAGAAGTACATAATTGTATATTACAGAATGACTGCCCCGAGACTGTCTCGACACTTCGTCGTAATCTTCTCTATACACAATGTGTAGAAGAGTCCATATATTCACGAATAGGGTAGATCACCATCACACCATCACAGTCTTTAAGCAACGTGATTCAAGGGTCCTTTTAAAGTCAAGGGTCCTTTTAAAGTCAAGGGTCCTTTTAAAGTCAAAGGGTTGATATGCCGTAAAACAAAACTACCAAACCTTTTAAAGTCGAAGAGAAATGAACACTAACAGTTACTGTGATCACATAAAGCAACATCTTTTTAAGTGGTTAGAGTTATGGTTAGGGTTAGGGTTTGGAGAGAAATGAACACTAAAAGTTACTGTGATCACATAAAGCAACATCTTTTTAAGTGGTTAGGGTTATGGTTAGGGTTAGGGTTTGGAGAGAAATGAACACTAAAAGTTACTGTGATCACATAAAGCAACATCTTTTTAAGTGGTTAGAGTTATGGTTAGGGTTAGGGTTTGGAGAGAAATGAACACTAAAAGTTACTGTGATCACATAAAGCAACATCTTTTTAAGTGGTTAGGGTTATGGTTAGGGTTAGGGTTTGGAGAGAAATGAACACTAAAAGTTACTGTGATCACATAAAGCAACATCTTTTTAAGTGGTTAGAGTTATGGTTAGGGTTAGGGTTTGGAGAGAAATGAACACTAAAAGTTACTGTGATCACATAAAGCAACATCTTTTTAAGTGGTTAGGGTTAGGGTTAGGGTTAGGGTTTGGAGAGAAATGAACACTAAAAGTTACTGTGATCACATAAAGCAACATCTTTTTAAGTGGTTAGGGTTATGGTTAGGGTTAGGGTTTGGAGAGAAATGAACACTAAAAGTTACTGTGATCACATAAAGCAACATCTTTTTAAGTGGTTAGAGTTATGGTTAGGCTTAGGGTTTGGAGAGAAATAAACACTAAAAGTTACTGTGATCACATAAAGCAACATCTTTTTAAGTGGTTAGAGTTAGGGTTAGGGTTAGGGTTTGGAGAGAAATAAACACTAAAAGTTACTGTGATCACATAAAGCAACATCTTTTTAAGTGGTTAGAGTTAGGGTTAGGGTTAGGGTTTGGAGAGAAATAAACACTAAAAGTTACTGTGATCACATAAAGCAACATCTTTTTAAGTGGTTAGAGTTAGGGTTAGGGTTAGGGTTTGGAGAGAAATAAACACTAAAAGTTACTGTGATCACATAAAGCAACATCTTTTTAAGTGGTTAGAGTTAGGGTTAGGGTTAGGGTTTGGAGAGAAATGAACACTAAAAGTTACTGTGATCACATAAAGCAACATCTTTTTAAGTGGTTAGAGTTAGGGTTAGGGTTAGGGTTTGGAGAGAAATGAACACTAAAAGTTACTGTGATCACATAAAGCAACATCTTTTTAAGTGATTAGAGTTATGGTTAGGGTTAGGGTTTGGAGAGAAATGAACACTAAAAGTTACTGTGATCACATAAAGCAACATCTTTTTAAGTGGTTAGGGTTAGGGTTAGGGTTAGGGTTTGGAGAGAAATGAACACTAAAAGTTACTGTGATCACATAAAGCAACATCTTTTTAAGTGGTTAGGGTTAGGGTTAGGGTTAGGGTTTGGAGAGAAATGAACACTAAAAGTTACTGTGATCACATAAAGCAACATCTTTTTAAGTGGTTAGGGTTAGGGTTAAGGTTAGGGTTTGGAGAGAAATGAACACTAAAAGTTACTGTGATCACATAAAGCAACATCTTTTTAAGTGGTTAGGGTTGTGGTTAGGGTTAGGGTTTGGAGAGAAATGAACACTAAAAGGTAAATAGAATAACATCTTTTTAAGTTGCTGAATAACCAACCTTTAGCAAAACGTAAATCTTTGATAGTTATGCAAGACATCGCACCAAGTGACGCTTAAAAGTTCACGAGAACAGGGTTACAAGAAATGCGATTTGCAGGAGATTCATACATGGAGTTGCAACCCAATAGCTGTGATTTAAAACACACATGTATTCTAAAGAATGTTCTATTCTAACATCAGCTGTCGATAAGAAGCACCAGCGCAGTACATGATGCAACAATTTCATTTGTACTTCTCTATATTTGCCTTTTTTTGCTAAATCACAATTTTGTTATATTCTAGATTTATAACACTGTGAACTTTGTTATTTATATTCGTTTCTATTTATATATTCTTTCAAAATCTCAAAATAAGTAAAATTTATTGTACTAAATATGTACTTGCAATTAGAATATTGACAGTAAAATTTGTTTATTTTATCATCACATAGGATTTTTCAAATTACAACAATAGAAATACTCTATAACTTTGTATTGAAGTTGAAAACTTATATAGAATAGGTATAAACAATTATATAAAAATTAAATAAAAGTTATTTAAAAATACGGTATGCTTAATGATTTGCATATAATCTTTAGACGCACTTTATATATAAATATATATATATATATATATAGAGGCTAACAAGCCTTCAAAAACCATGTATTAGATGCGAGTAATTAAATCAAAATAAAAATAAAAATATTTCGAAACATTTAATAAAATATTTCGAAATACCTTCCGTTTTTTTTTTTTTCTTCATCTTGATTTTTTTTTCAACAATAGTCCACAACCGGACGTGACACTTCACCAACACCAGGAAGTAAATTATGGAAAAAAAAAAGGTTATACCTTTGTTGGTCTTGGCTCTGATGAAGCTTGTTTTTGTCAAGCGAAATATTAGCCAAAAAAAAAAATCAAGATGAAGAAAAAAAAACAAAAACGGAAGGTATTTCGAAATATTTTATTAAATGTTTCGAAATATTTTTATTTTTCTTTTGATTTAATTACTCGCATCTAATACATGGTTTTTGAAGGCTTGTTAGCCTCTATATTTATATTAACTTACATAAGATGCTTTATAAAATGAACTTTCCTAATTTATATATATATATATATATATATATATATATATATATATATATATATATATATATATGTGTGTGTGTGTGTGTGTGTGTGTGTGTGTGTTATATAAGAAGATAGGTTGTTCATTTAAAAGCATTAGTGGGTCAGTATTATAAAATTGAAAATAGAAGCCTTTAAATGCTTAAATTTTGAATTTTATAATATATATATATATATGTATATATATATATATATATATATATATATATATATATATATATACATAGTAAGCAATGAATATATATATGGCAATTAAGCTACACAGAGGCTCCCGCGTTTCATCCCCGGGCGGAATCTTCAGGCTAAATGCCTTTAGCCTGAAGATTCCCCCGGGGATGAAACGCGGGAGCCTCTGTGTAGCTTAATTGCCATATATATATTCATTGCTTACTACCTAGCTCTACTTACGTATCGAGCACTGTTGAAGTAAATACTGAAAACTGATACATAAAAATGATATCTCCTTATAATATTTTATGTGGATACATTAAGTACTAACATATATATATATATATATATATATATATATATATATATATATATATATATATATATTAAGCATAGTTCACCCCAAACAAGGCAGGCCGCCACTGAGATTTAAGGTGTAAGTTTAAGGAGTCATCCTACGTTGGGTGATGTCTGTTTACATTAGTTTTAAATTTCTGCATGTCGGTACAGTATGGGAAACAGGGAGCAGGGACGGAGTTCCAGAGGCCAGCAGCACGAGGAAAGAAGCCATTGGAACAGAAGCCTCTCTGGGGATCTACACAGTGAATAAATGGGATTTAGCTGATTGTCGGATTGGTCTAGTGTACTTACGTTGAGTTAATCGGAGTACAACCCATTGAAGTATTTGTAAAACAAGCACAAGGATGCAACTTTGCGGCGATGGGACATGGGCTGGAGCTTGGTGGATAGTGAGGGACCTATCAAGTTGGCGACTCTTTTTAGACCTTGTCTAAAAGGTAGAGACTAGTGGATGATGCACCAGCCCAGATGTGACAACACTACTCCATTATTGGGCGGATGATTGCTTTGTAGAGATACAGGATAATGTCAGGTGTAGGTGTGAGAAGTTTACTAGCACAGTAGAGGGAGTCCACCTTCTTTGCTGCAGCCTTGGCAATGACTTCAATGTATTTGTTCCAATTCATGTTACCTGTGAATAATAGGCCGATGAGTTTGAATGTTGAACTCTCAGGTAGGGTGTTATTTGCCATGGCAATCGCTGGTTGAAGAGGTTTCTTGTAGTTATTGAAGTTTGTATCGATATTATAGTTTTGTTGGCAATGTGGTTTAAAATTGTTAACCTGGATCTAATTCTGTTTGTATGAGTTTGCTGATCAAAGGTGGTAAATTGTAGAAGCCGGTACGTTGTTTAATTGTGTCCGAGTTTATGATGAGTGCTGGTTTAAGATTTTTTTATGATGCATTAATGAGTCTAGCGTGTTTCAAAATTCAAGAATGATCATGTTGTAATACATCAGAGAATAGAATTTTTATATGTCGTTTATGTTCACTAAGCCTTCCAAAAACAAGAAAACAACAACAAATAAACAAAACACATTCCATGTCATTTAACACATTTTTAATTCTAACGGCTATTGATCGTTCGAAAAAGAAAAAAAAACACGTTATTTTCCCATCACAAACGCACCAAATAATTCAAACATTGTACTTGTATTCTATTTCTTCAAATCAATCAACCCGAGGAAGTCTTGGAATAAAGACGAAACGTACAGCGTTGAGAGATATATGAATAATTTTGTTTTATCCTTTTTTATTTTACATCACGTTGGAATATTATTTCCATAATTTTCATATATATATATATATATATATATATATATATATATATATATATATATATGAAAATTATGGAAATTAGTGAGACCCGGGACGTATTGAGTGATGTTATATATATATATATATATATATATATATATAACACCACTCAATAGGTCCCGGGCCTAACTAATTTCCATAATTGTCATATATATATATATATATATATATATATATATATATATATATATATATATATATATATATATATATAACATCACTCAATAAGTCCCGGGCCTAACTAATGAAACAATAATTTTTACGGAAAATTCATCAACATAGTTTCCTACTTATATATATATATATATATATATATATATATATATATATATATATATATATATATATATATATGTGTGTGCGTGTGTGTTATATGTGTTATATTCAAATATGTGCTATATTAAATGTATGCTATATTAAAATCCACATTTCAAAGTTATTCATTTAACTTATTTATCCCTTTTTATTCTTTCTTTTCTCAGACAAAATGGAAATTTGAAAAATTCTATTGACTTAAATGTAAATGTTTAAGCAGCTACATTATGAGAATTACATTTATTTTCACGTTCAAAATGTCCATAATTAATCGAAAATAATACATAAAATGAAACGCGCGTAAGGATTGAATATCAAATATGAATGGAATACTTTTGTGTGTAAAATGAGAGATGTAAAATAAAACTCAAAGATATACAGAAACAAAAAAGTTGTTTAAAATGAAAACTATGGTTTGGGATTAATTCACTATGGAATGCAAATATAATATATATATATATATATATATATATATATATATATATATATATATATATATTTTATATATATATACATATTTGTTATATATATTTATATATGTACATATATATATATTATATATACATATTTGTCTATATATATATATTTAAATATACATATTTTTATATACATATTTTTATATATATTTATATATATACATACATACATTTATATACATATTTTTCTCTATATATAAATATTTTTCTATATATATATATATATATATATATATATATATTTTTTTTTTTTTTAAAGTAACTATTAGTCAGTTTTACTTACTAATAGTCGGGTATCGTTCCCTTCGGCTGGCAAGAATTCACATGAACCTAAAGAGGGATTTAAATCTATAAACGCCAAATCGGCGAGCGCTTATAGTGAGCAGTTGAAAGTGATATATATATATATTTATATATATAAAATAATAGAAAATAAGTACATGTAAAACATTGAACTACATGTAAAACAAGCACAGATATGCAACGTTGATGTGATGGGGCATGGACTGGAGCTTGGTATTAGATTAGACGCTCTTTTTTGGACCTTGTATATGAGGGAGATGTGGCAACAACGCTCCATGCATGGACGAATGTTTAAATATAGGATACTAGCATGTGTGAGAAGCTTTTTTCCCCACGGAAGAGGGAGCCCACGTTCTTCTATGTATTTGTTTTAATTAATGTAACCTTGAATTGTAGGAGATTTAATATTGAACTCTCAGGTAAGGTTCTATTAGCCATAGCAATCGGTTGTTTGCGTTTGCTGTTCATCCCAATATATATATATATATATATATATATATATATATATATATATATATATATATATATATATATATATATATACATACATACATACATATCTATATGTTTACATATATATACATACTTATATATATATATATGTATATATATGTATGTATATATATATATGTTTACATACATACATACATACATACATACATACATACATACATACATATATATATATATATATATGTTTACATATATATACATACTTATATATATACATATATATATGCATACATATGTATGTATATATATATATATATGTTTACATATATATATGCATATATATATATGTTTACATACATATATTTACACATACATATATATATGCATACACACATACATATATAGATACATATATATATATATCTATATAGATACATACATACATATATATACATATATATATATATATATATATATATACATATATATATATATATAAATACATACATATATATATATACATATATATATATATATATATATATATGTATATATATATATATATATATACATATACATCAATTTATGTGGTTTTTAAGATATCTAACATCGATAAATTTTATTTTGTTTCAGCATAAAAATTAAAATGAATTCCCCATTAAAACTGGTTTTATAATGAAATGAATAAACATAAGGGTGGAACGTCGATTGGTCAAATACTCCACTTTTATATTACTGAGTAATTTGAAATGGGTCCTTTGTATTTTTCACCTTTATTATAAAACAAAGAAAAATATGCAAAGAATATTAAAGAAAAATACCTTTTTTTTGTAATTTAGAAAGATTGGAGGAGGTTTATTTGTTTTCTATGAATCATCATCATCATCATCATCATCATCATCATCATCATCATCATCATCATCACTACCAACATGTTAACTCCTGGGCTTTTTTGCTAGGAGCAAAATGTAGTATCTGTACTGAATCTGCACTAAGTTTTTATGTTCTCTCTCAGTGAAGGAGAACTCTTTCTAGACCGAGGCAATTGATGTTTTTGTTCCAATTTAGAGTGCCCATTTTGAGGGAGGTGGATTCTCCCCACGTTAAATATTGACATTGTGACTAATTCTGTTCTCGTGGGAGGAAGTAAATAGGAATAAGAACAGCAGCAGCAGCAGCAGCAGCAGCAGCAACAGCAACAACAACAACACCAGCAACGAATTTATTTAAAAAATAATAAACGCATGTATTTAATTATTAACGGATTAGAAAATATTAATTCATTAGAAACTTAAAAATAAATAAATATGCAAATGAAAGGCTGAGAGGGTGAACGAACTACATACACTGACTCCCCCCCCCCAGGAGGGATTAATGCATGGGAGGATGATATCATGACAACAGAATAGATAGTACACTAACTCCTCACACATGCAACACTGGTAATCCTGAGGAAATGATATCGTGAGGAACGAATGTATACTGCACGGCCTTCCCCTCGAAGAGGAGGTAACGTCTGGGAGGAACGTATCATGACAAATGAAAATATACTACAGAGAATTAAATAAGCATAAACCGTTTTAATGTCAATATAATAAGAATAGGTGGAAACACTTTTACATTTATTTATTTAAATAACATTAAAAACCATGGCAAGTTTCATTGTCTACGTGAAACGCTTAAATGAAAATTGGCTGGAAAAATATAGTCGTTATCTTTATAAACAAATATGAATATGCTGGCTAAGAGAGAACGATAACTTTCATAATTTTTTAGTGAAAAAAGACATGTTTATTATAAACTTGAGTTATCGTTCTTCCTTGGCTAGTATTATGGTGAACGAACATATACTACACTGACCCCCCCCCCTGACAGACGATAATATTATGATGAACGAACACGACTGCCCTCTACCCAAAAACAGGAAGTCATTCTTTTGTGGGCTGTTTTATGAGAACAGATCCGATGCTACACTACCCCCCCTTAAAAGATATTCTGACTAAATCGAGTCTTGGGGATTTTTCATAACAACAGAACCGATACTACACCGGCCATTAAAAAATATTCCAATTTCATCAATTGTTTTGTGCTTTTTTAATTTAAAAACCTAGTCACAAAAAAAATATGTTTTATAGTTCCGTGGCCTTTTGGCTAAGATCAAAATCTAATATCTGTTCGCCATATCAGCGATATTTGACACTTTACTAAAGCCGGAAGTAAATTATCTCCCTTGTAAGTGAAATCCTAAATAAGTTTTTAAACGCTATCAATTTTTTTAATAAACTCTCTTTATCTTATTTTATTTATAATTATAATAATATAGTACTATTATATAAAACGATTGCGTATGTAGAAGAACATTTGGGAATACAAAGTAGAAAGGTATATTACAGAATATTAATTCATTAAAAATATAAAAATAAATAAATATGCAAATAAGCAAAATCGGGATTTGTTTGAATGAATAGGAAATGCCTATATATAGGGTATTTCAATATATTCTTATATCATTAGAATTAAATAATTGTAACGTGTTTTGATTTTAATAAAGTTAGGATAGACGGAAAAAAACTTTCGCATTTATTCATTTATATATATATATATATATATATATATATATATATATATATATATATATATATATATATATATATACTCTCGATGAACACTCTTGATAGTCCGTGTCTGTGTTTTGTTGGCATAAATATAATTTGAAATTATCATCTTCTACACTGATGATAGCGGAAGCTTGAAATGTAGGTAAACATAATTTAATATATACTTGGATAAATGTTGTTATATATATATATATATATATATATATATATATATATATATATATATATATATATATATATATATATATAGGGGCTACTACTTCTTCGCATTAACCCATCATGTCAACCCAATATTTTCATGTACTTGCATGACATTTTTCTTAAAATTATCATCCTGAGGAAGTCTTACAAATAAAGACGAAACGTTGAAAGTATTTGAATTTTGATGTTAAATTCTTGGAACAGATATTAATAAATATGTCATGATTTTGTTTATTTCTAAATTGCAGTATACATACATGCATACATATATATATATATATATATATATATATATATATATATATATATATATATATATGTATGTATATACATATATATATATGTATATATATGTATATATATATATATATATATATATACATACACATTTTGAGAGTGAGTGAATTAGAGTGAGAGAGAGAGAGAGAGAGAGAGAGAGAGAGAGAGAGAGAGAGAGAGAGAGAGAGAGAGAGAGAGAGAGAAACAGACAGACACACGGACAGACAGAGAGTTGCTTTGATATCTTATATAATATACGCAGCTGAAATTCTTTGGTAGTTCTTGTGGAGGAGGTTCCAGTCTGGCCAGATGATTTCTTTCTGCTGCTAATAAACGAGGTTGTCCGTGTTCATTGTATGTAACGATATTTGAGGCTCGTTTATCAAAATGACAGGTGTGTCTTTCTAGTTCTTCCTCTCGTCAAAGACTGCACGCTTTCGGTATTTCCATTTGCAAAATGCTTCGCTGAGTCACAAATGTGCGGAGTAATGTCTACCATTTTTTTGTTTTTTATATTCTAAAAAGTGTGAGTTTAAAGCACCATATATATATATATATATATATATATATATATATATATATATATATATATATATATATATATATATATATATATATATATATATATACATTTATATTTTAGTACAGACAAATTAGTACAATAAATCGAGCACTCTGGTGAGATTTATCCTACTATATTACAAAAGAAGTATATATATATATATATATATATATATATATATATATATATATAATTTTCATGTGTATAATTATAATGAGGTGATATAATATTATATGTGTATATATTTCCAGTATTTATTTTAACAGTAGTCAGTACTCAGTAGAGCTTAGTACTAGGATAAATATACATATATGGCAAATAAGCTTCTAATAATAATCTATCTTTCATTCAAACAGTATCTGGCTAAAGAGCCCGATGATTTCGTCGTGCTGGAATGTAAAATGGACACCTCTGTGTAGCTTACTCGCCATAGATATATTTTCACACACACACACACACACACACACACACACACACACACACACACACACACACACACACACACACACACACACACGTATATATATATATATGTGTGTGTGTGTGTGTATGAAAATATATCTATGGCAAGTAAGCTACACAGAGGTGTCCATTTTTCAATCCTGCACGACGAAATCATATATATATATATATATATATATATATATATATATATATATATATATATATATATATGCTTTATGGACTTGAATAGGCATGGAAGTACTTTGGACACCAAAGATTATGGCAGATTCATCGGCCAATTTCTCATCAAAACAAAGACCCTGATTCGGCTTATGGAAAGGATCTACACAAGAATATCGAGACATAAGTTGTCTGTCATTTTCAATGACATTTGAATACACCCTCACACAAACACACACACACACGCACACACACACACACACATATATATATATATATATATATATATATATATATATATATATATAGGTATGATAACATTATATATATATATACATATATATATATATATATATTGAAAAGACAAAAGAAAAACAAATTAAACACAGAAGGAAATCATCAGAAATTAGGGATTTATCGGTTTCGTTCTGTTAAAAAATATTAAAATGGGAAAAAGGAAGGAGAAAGGAAAATATAGGAAAGAAGCAAATGTAAACATAGATGTAGTAATAAAAAATAAATGGGATCGGAGTTTGTTATGCAGCGGCGAGCTATATTGCATTGTTTGAGTGCGAGTTTAGCCAGATGTTTTGTTAAGGAATAAGATACGAGTTCATGGTTAAGGGTTAGCGGTAGATGGTGATGAGAGAAGGATCATATCACTTTCAATGCATTGCGGCGTGTCAAAGTTTATTCAATCTTGAGGAAGGTACAGTTTGTAAAGTCAAAATTGTGTTTAAAATTGTTCATGTGTGTGACTAGTGCGTTTGTTGGATTCTTGTGTTTGATGTTCCATTTATGTTTGTAAATCTGGGATTTTATTTGTCCGGCCGTCTCGCCGATATAAAACATCGGGCATAGGACACATTATATGTTGTAAATGCCGGCTATGGGAAGATGTGTTTTAGTGGATATGTTGGACGGGTTTGGTGTTGAGTAACTTTTTAATTGTTTTAGAAGTTGATCTTACTATTTTTATTTCAGATTTGTATTGTTTTTGTAAGGAAATAGTTATGCGAGAACTATGTTATATATTTATTTTTATCGATCTTTTCAGTGTTATTTATGCTTCTCTAATTTATACAAACATAATTTGGCTACATATTTAAACATGTTTCAGTCACAGCTTAATAATCTGGCCATTTCCAGACCAGCATGTCCGTTATTTATGCTTTCATTTCATAGAATGGGGTAAATTCTATCCGTAGAGGCCATGTGACTAAATTAGAAATATATTTGATCATACCGTTAGATTTTTATTTCAACAATATTTAAATTTCAATCTCAAACGCCGTCAACTCCAGATTAAGCCAATTAACATGAACCCCCTATATTGCTGTCTTGCTTGCGAGAATAAAATGTGTCAGTTTTTCACAGACATTTCACGGTTGACGCGCCAATTATCTGATGAAATAGACAATTGCGCACAAATTATATACATCTTTTTGTAGGCAAATATCTTTTTGTAGGCAAATACGCGCGCACATAACATTTACACAGAGATACTCACTCCGCGAGTTGGAAAATAAGATAATTTGATAATTTGAAAATTTGAATTAGGTTAAATGAAAAAAATATTATATTTTACAACAAAATTACGCAGAAACCTACATGTCTTAGCAGAGTACATAATAATTGGGATAATAAAATTAAAATAATTAAATTAATTATAAAAAATAGTAATAATAATAATAACAACAATGATAATAATGGTGATGAATGGAATGTAATAATAATAATAATAATAATAATAATAATAATAATAATTTATAATAATAATTTATATAGAAGAGTGTGTGGAAGACTAAAAAAAAAAGAGCTGGAAAATACATAACTCAACACAGGGAAATCCTTATCACTGCAGTAAGAGACACCAATCCAACGAACAACTCGGGAAGCACCGAAACCAGAAACAAAACGGCAAGAAAAGAAAAGTGGGAAGAAAAAATACTACACGGACACTTCAGAAGACTCACAAGAGAAGAAACCAACGAAAACAGCTGGACATGGCTAAGAAAAGGACACTTGAACAGAGAAACGGAATCTCTACTGATGGCTACACAGAACAATGGACAGACTACATTAAAGCTAAAATAGATAAAACTCAGGAAAACAGTAAATGCAGACTCTATGGACAAAGAGACGAAACAATAAATCATATAATAAGTGAATGTAGCAAACTAGCCCAAAACGAGTATAAGAACAGACATGACTGTGTGCTGAAAGCAGTACATCGGGAACTGTGCAAACAATTGAATTTCGAATACGCAAACAAATGGTACAAACATAAGCCAGAAACAGTACTGGAAAACGAAAAACACAAACTCATCTGGGATATGGATATACAAACAGACAAACTCATACAAGCAAGGAGACCGGATATTATAATAATCAACAAGAAGGAAAAATCTTGCAAAATCGTAGACTTCGTCGTTCCAGCAGCCCACAGAGTGAAAAGCAAAGAAACAGAAAAACGAAGCAAATACACAGAACTAGCCAGAGAACTGAAAGGAATATGGAGCATGAAGAAAGTCAGTATAACACCAATAATCGTAGGAGCACTAGGAACAATCCCCAAAAACCTGGATAAACGACTGGGAGAAATTGGGATCAAAGGAATCATTGGAACTATACAAAGGATAGCAATGATCAAAACAGCTACAATCTTAAGAAAAATTATTGAATGCGGAAACTAACCCGCATAAGCTACGAAGGATCATACGGAATCTAACAGAGGAAGAAAACAAAACTAACGAAATAACACACCACAAACAAAGAAACAGAAAATGCAAGAAACATAATTTAATAAATTACAGCGGCCTTAACTGACACAACACCAAAATGGACCAATGAACAGAAATAGCAAGAAACACCATAAGCTCACCACCCCCACCCCACAAAATAAATAAATAAATAAATAAAAAATAATCAGCTCCCCTAAAAAAAAAAATTAAAAAAAAAAAATCAGCTCCCCCCCCCAAAAAAAAATAATAAAAAATAAAATAAATAAATAAAAAATAATATTAAAAAAAAAAAAAAAAAAAAAAAAAATATATATATATATATATATATATATATATATAATAAAAAAAAATGGCACCAGTCTAGGCTGACACCACACAAAATATTTGCATAGGGTCAAGGAGGATGAGAAGACCGAGGAGGGACAGCACAAACCAGACCTCCACTGGAAGTTCAGAAACTGCTGGGACCTCGGGGAGGCTTACTGCCACCCAAACCCCAGAAAACACCAATGGTCCTTGCCGGCGAGAAATCAATGGTAAACGGCTGTTGTGATACTGCAAATTTATTTGCGGTTGCTATCGAAAAGAGGTGGAGAATACTGGAAATCTGGGGAGACTTGTTGTCACTCAGACTCCAGGGAATACCACCGGTTGTCGGTGAGCAATCACTGATGACCTGTGTGAGAACTCCTAGTGAGTAAATAATAATAATAATAATAATAATAATAATAATAGTAATGATAATAATAATAATCGCACTAGGTCCATCAAACACTACATTGACAAAACTGCAGAATCACCGATATGTCGATTGCGCAATGAAAGGGAAGAAACCTTTACGCATATGCTAGCACAACATCAGTATAAAAATGGAAACACGAAAGAATCGCTCAGGTACTACACTGGAATGTATGCAAACTTTATGAATTGGACTACAATGAGAAGTGGTATAAGCATAAGCCAGAAGTGGTACAAGAGAACGACAATGTCAAACTTCTTTGGGACATGCGCATGCAGACTGATTAGGTTCTTGAACATTCAAAACCCGACTTAACATTTCTAAACAAAAAAAGGAAAACTTGTTTAATCATTGATATAGCCTGTCCCTTCGATATCAGTGTGCAGGTGAAAGCACACACAAAATCAATAAATATCAAAATCTAAAATGGGAATTAGTTAGACTATGGAAATGTACAGAAGTCAAGGTGATTTCCGTTGTAATTGGAACGTTTGGAACCATAACGAAAAGCCACCATTAAGGAATTAAACAGATTGACGAGACCCATTTCTTTTCAAAATCTACAAAAGGCTTGCCTGTTAGGAACGGCGAAAGTGTTAAGGTACAGCTTGAATGTCTAAGGTTAAGGGAATACATCCAAAAGTTGATACTTCTATGAAATAATAATAATAATAATAATAATAATAATAATAATAATAATAATAATAATAATAATAATACGGGAAAAAGAAGCAAATATACTGAACTTGCCAGAGAATTGAAAGGAATATGGAACATGAAGAAAGTCAGTATAATACCAATAATCATAGGAGCACTAGGAACAGTCCCCAAAATTATGGAGAAAAGACTAGGAGAAATAGGAATCAAAAAGATAACTGAGACCATACAAAGGACAGTAATGATCAAAACAGCTACAATCCTGAGAAATGTCATCGAATGCGGAAACCAACCCACATTAGCAACGAATGGGAACAAACACATGGAAGCACAAGACAACAGAACCGGGGAAAATACAACCGCACAAGAGAGGCGCAAGCATAGGCTGACGCCACGAAAATTATGGACAGAGGGTCGAGGAGGGAAAGCGCAAACCAGACCTCCACTGGAAGAGCGCGGACAGCTCTGGGACCTTGGGGAGGCTTGTTGCCACTCGGGCCCCAGAGGGGACCAATGGCCCTTATCAGCGGGAAATCGGTGGTAGGTGGCTGTTGCGATACCGTAAGGTCATCAGCGGTGATGAACGAAAAGAAGTGGAGCATAATGGAAGTCTGAGGAGACTTGTTGTCACTCAGACTCCAGGGAATACCACAGGTTGTTGGCAGTGGGCGATCACTGACGATGACCAGTGTGATAACTCCTAGTGAGTAAATAATGATAATGGTATAATAAAAATCATAATAAAAATCATCACGATGATAATAATAATTTTAATGAATAATAATAATTTTAATGAATAAGATAGAACAGATGGGATGAATAAAAAGTAAAATGAAGTATAATAATAAAGAAAAACAAAATATCAATTTTGCGGGCTTTTAAAGGATAAATATAACTGAATACCTCGGTAGTCATGTAACAGAGACATACACATCAAGTTACACATATACAATTAACCATTGCAAAAGGGTTAACGTATGGTTATGTGCTCACTCACAAGTAGATAACAGTAAACTAACCTTATGAATCCATGTTAGTATAGAACATACACACAGGGAATTTATTAGTCAATAGACCTAAACATATGTGTATTCAGTGTAAGACACACACCACTAAATATCATCACACCCATCCAAATACATTAATATAAGCACATACGTGCAAAAGCAGAAGATGTACCTACACAAGTTTGGACCCATTACACACACACCCTACTAAATTTACTCATAGGAAACTTATATGAACAAGTAGCACATCTAAATATATAAGTACGAAATCATTTAGGGTACATCCAATCAAATAAGCTACCAATCGGTGTACTAACAAGTAGACATATGTGAGCGTATACATTTCAAACAAAATCAATTATTGATCAGCTGTGCACACACACACACACACACATATATATATATATATATATATATATATATATATATATATATATATATATATATATATATATATATATATATATATATAAGTAAGGAAATTAACATCTTTGAAGCACGGATTAGAATGTATTAAAGTGAAATATTTTGAAAATCAACAATCGTGCAATTTTAAATGAAAAATTCATTTATTTAATTTGTTTTGCAATCTTTCGTTGTAGAACAACTTTGTCAGGCGAGGCTGTCTTATAGTTTATTTTTCTTCTTTTCTTCCTCCTCATTTTGATGGTATAACCCCAAGGGGTCGAATCATGAAACGAGCAGAAAGAGACGTCAAGTTCTTAAGACGTTAGGATAAGTGTAGTCCTGGCGATGTTATACGCAGATTGGCGCTTTTTTTAGTAAGGAAATTAACATCTTTGAAGCACGGATTAGAATGTATTAAAGTGAAATATTTTGAAAATCAACAATCGTGCAATTTTAAATGAAAAACGAATTTAAATTTCATTATCGTACACATGCGTTTCAGTACGCGAAAACTACGGATCGGACATATAAAAAAAACAAAAACAATATCTTCATAACACCAGAAGAGGAAAAAAAAAGCATTGTCTACCATGATTAAGGTTTTTGAAAACCGAAAATTTGGGATTTATATATAAAAAAAAAATGATTTAATAAATATTTCATTTGTATAACAAAATCTCGCGTCATGTTAACTGATTCTAAACATTTTCGAAGTTATCGTTTCAATCGGCGCTTCTAAAACCGTAGTTGAATTTGAATTTCATTATCATAATAATAATATGTATTTCATCTGTTGAAATATCAGGGAC
>OY744529.1:97866360-97928860 GCA_963556195.1 Sepiola atlantica | reverse complement strand
ATTACTTATAGTTGTCTGTGATTCAAAATGGCGGGAATCATCTCTTCAGCGATTTGACCTTAGACATTTCCCTTATCATTCTTCGCATGCTTCAGGTAATTTTCATGTCTTACTTAAACACTTAGATAATTCTTTAAGGCTTAAAATCTTTGTCCAAATACTTACCGAGTAAAACGAACATCAGTGTTCATTTCGGCAACATTCAATTGTTGATACCAATTCAATGGACGCACCTAATATCAGTTTCTCTACGAACCTTACACTAATTAAACTAACAGACGACACAAGTTCATTATTTCACTTTTACCCATCCATACCAAAACCTAACAATTATTCAAACATTTGTGTTTTCCTTTACACGGTATGTATTCTTCTTTTTATCGAGGGGGGTATTTTATGTATGACGTTTCCTTTTCTTCTTTACATTTCCATATTAAAACCGTCTATTCCCTCTCTCTTTCTCTTTCTCTCTCTATCTCTCTCTCTCTCTCTCTCTCTCTCTCTCTCTCTCTCTATATATATATATATATATATATATATATATATATACGTTTCGTTCCGAATATTTTCTAAAAAAAACGTGTTCACATTTTCGTAGTCCGTAAACATTACAAAGATACGTACATTTCTTTCTGCTCACATACGATATAAATAAGCATTCGTCGATTTTTTAAAGTATATTTTTATAATGACAAATAACGTTCCTTTTCTTAAATCACGACAGTTAAAAGGAACACAGACCGGCGTCGCTTAAACTGCTACTGATAGTGTGACCTATTTGCGTTCTCTCGGCATTTTAATAATAGATATTTTACACATGACTCATACTAAATAATCATTGTTTCGTCTTTATACACTCATACTTGCTTCAAACAGTATTTACTGACCGACACATCACATTTGTTTTGCATTTCTAGCTCCATACAAAATTAGGATTTATGTGACTAAAATAGTATTTAATTAACACCTTAATTTGCGCAATTCAGATAAAAATTATTTCATTTTTTTTATTACACAGTATATATTTATCTTAAGTGCCTAAACTAAAATGCACATTAGTTACACATGGTCCACTTTCAGTCACATTTAACTACCCACGAAGGCAGAGTTAGATACAACGTAAGTTCTTACTGTGTCGAAAATCCACCAACATAAATAAACATTTACGCATTCTACAAAGATTTGCTTTCAATGACGGACAAGAGAATAGCTAACAGCCCGGCCGCAAAAAGTAACCTTTTCCATAATCGGCCAATGAAGGAAATATCCTTTTACACTATGGCAATTTCTATTTTTGTTTCAACTCAGAAGTAATTCTTTTCATGGGTAAATATTGTTTGATGTGACCTATTTGCGTTCTCTAGGATGTTGACAAATTCTAATGAATTCTTTTATTTTTTTCTCCCGGGCAACGCCGGGCACCGGGTCCAGCTGGTTTTATATAAAATTAAAGAAAAGATCCTTCTAATCTGAACAAGTTCTTTTTTTTATTATCATTTTAAGTTTCCCCACTGTAATGAATGCGTAACTTGGAAAAAGTTACAATTTTCTGAAGCCAATACATTTAGTTGTGTGAGGTTCCGACATAGTTTCGCCATTGATGTTCCGGAAGGGTATTTCATACCAGCCGAAGTTCACCTTAGAAATCATTTCGACAAACCAGACGTCAAGTTGACAGCACTAGGCATGGCCCGATACGCTTCTATGCATTATCTCCTCGTTTTGAGCAGCAGGAAATGCCAATGGTCTTTTCTCGGCTATTTTAGCACACAAGCAGCACACCCTTTACCGGAAGCTGTTTTCCTCACCTTCCGGCCTCGTGTAACATTTGGCTTCGCGTTAACAACACGCTGTTTTATTTGATTGCACTGAAGTATTTTGAGGTGATATGCAACACTTCTAAACAGGATCCCTGAAGAAGCAAAACTCCTCCACTAAATCCTTCGTTACATCTGATATAAATGATATATAAACACATTATTAAAGAGATTTAAAAAATGGTAGTCAATTTCCCCATTAAAGATCCCTAACGGGGCATAACTTGGTACAATTAAATGTTGTCACAGCGCATAACTTTACCATTGCAGTAAATATATTTATTACTTTGAAGTATTTTGCATCTATTTTTTTTGAAAACTTTTATTCACTCTAAACAATGCGTATAGCCACTGATGACGTTAGATTAGGAGTCAGATTTTTAATATATATCCTAAGCGGGGAGTTGTGCAACAAGATGTTTGTTCACATGAGATTTAAATTTCTGCATGCTGGTGCAGTCGGGAAAACAGGGAAAAGGGAGGAAATTCCAAAGGAAAGCAGTCCGAGGAAAGAAGCTATTAAGATAGAAAGTATTCCGGTACCTGGTGACCGCTACAGTTAAAATGGTGACATTTTTCTGCTAGTCGGGTGGGTTTTGGGGTATTTACGTTGATAGGGTACAAGTGCAGTAAGTTCGTCGGGGCACATTCCGTGGAAGTACTTGTAAAACAAGCACAGTGATGCAAAAATGCGGGGATGGGACAGGAGCTGGAGCTTGGTAGACAGTGCAGGGCCTATTAGGTTAGAGACTCCTTTTTGCACCCTGTCCAAGCGAAAGTTACTGGTGTTTAGTGCCCTAAACAGATGTGTCAACAATACTTCATGCATGGACGAATCGCGGTTTTTTAGAGATATAAGATACTTGCAGGTCCCACGTGTGGCTTATAATCATGAATCCGTCACGGATGAGGTATTCAACCTAGTCGACTCAATATATTCATCCTTGTACTTATAAAGGAGTCCATAGGCCGTACAACACCACCACAGGAAATACCTTTATCTCAATACAAAACAGGCAAATTAAATACATCTCTGCAGTCTCTTATACTTTGAGCAAATCATTTTAACTCTATCCAATTAAACTGTTTTATAGAAGAGCTACGTCCCTAATAGAAAAATGAGTCCCCCTTAAAAGCCTAATAAAGTACGTGCAGTGTACGCACAAGCACTTGACCTACTTTTTGAAGTCCTGTCTAGACATCAATCGGGTTAGTGGTAGGTTAGTGTTAAGGTTAGGATAGGTTGTCAAAAATACAGAATAAAAGCTACTGTGGAACGCTTCGGGGAATGATGGAAAGCTATCTGTGTGAGTTTATATGGAGGACGACATTTATGCAAATACTTAATCACGTAATTGGATTACATCCTCTTTAGTATAAATAAAATCCTTTTTTTTAGTACAAACCGTATCCTGTCTGTCTTTTTTTTTTGGGGGGGGGGAGTATCTTTGGGGAAGGGACTTTTCTACAAAATATCTTAGTCCTTAGTCGTGACTGTATTTTAATACTTTTTTCCCACCTATTTGCATTCATGAAAGAATACATGAGTGCCTTGGTATCATAAACACGTTCGGAATTGAGTGTTCTTATTAATATACCCCTTAACACATGGATCTCGAAAAGATACCCATCTGCAGATCGATAGATCTGGACGTTATAGCATGCGTTGTGTGATATGCAAACACGGACATGGAGGCAGATTGATAGATGATAGCCTAGATGAGGATCGATGCAGATAAACGGACGGATGCGCGCGTATGTGTGTGTGCGTCAATGGCTGTGTGTGTAAATGGTTGTGCGTGTAAATGGTTATGTGTGTATGAGAATGAACTGAACAACCGAGGCGCACATGACGGCACCCTGAGGTGAGTACTCACAGTTCGGTGGTAACCGGCAGACCGTTTCACGTTCTTACGGCAGATATCCCGGCATCGCATCTTGAAGACCTATTAGCCATCAGATAATTGTCGATGCGCGCCCCTCACAATGGTTTCGTTATTTTTTTTCTCTTCTTCTTCATTTTCAGACTGCCATCAGTAGCCTAAAAGACTAATATAGGGTGGGCCAAAATAAGGGTCCTATCTTTAAATTTGAATAACTTGAATTTGAATAACTTCCACAAAATAAAAGTTAAACTCACCAAACTTTATGTGTGTGTAGACTGACCCTTCCGAGATTTTTTGAAATAAACAAAACAAATTTTAGCCGAAAAACACTTCTTAAAACTTACAAAAACTAAAGTATTGTTTTTTACACTGTTTTGAGTTTTTTAAGCAAAAATAATGTTTTCTAAATGAGGGTACGTTCCTTAGGGCTAATACGGCTCATGCTTGCTTCGGAAGGGGTCCTTTACTTATTCTAAAAAAAAAAAAAAAAAAATCAATAAATAAAAAAGTTATGAATTTTTAAAAATAGGACCCTTATTTTTGCCCACCCTGTACAAAGAAAAGAAGAGAGAAAAACGAAATAATAAGAAGAAACTCATTGTAGAAAGAGGCATAGGAGTGAATTTCTCTCCCTCCTCCTCCTCTTCCTCCTCCTCCTCTTCATCATCATAATCATACTTATCCTCATCCTCATCCTCATCCTCATCTCCAACAACTTTCTTTTATTTCTTTTATTTTTAAAAAACTTTTATTCATCCCAAACAAGGCAGTCAGACGTAAGGGCCTGCTGTGATACGGGCCAGATTTATAAGGGGCATCCTATATAGGGAGTTGGGCAACAAGGTGTATGTTAACATTAAGTGTAAATTTCAGCATGTTTGCACAGTAAGCGAATCAGGGAGCATAGATGGAATTCGAAAGGCAAGCAGTCTGATGAGAAGAAGCTATTAGCGTTGGCAGTTTTCCGGCATTTAGCACCCTATGTTAAGAATGGTTTTCTAAATAACCTTCTGCAGTTTACTTTATTTATCTACCTCCCACAAGGTAAGATGTGACACAAGGTCGGGAAAGTGGGATTAGATAAGCCAGCGCTCGAGAGGTGAGCACTCTGGCCATTTAAAAATTGCCTAGGCAGCCCCGTCGGCATTCCCCGGTAGGGGCGCCTCAGACAGTAAGCAATAAACTTACCTCTCCCCAAAGAGGGGATGCGAAGCCTGGGAGGGTGCACCTCCTAGAACTGCACAGGACCAGACAAATTCTGCAGTTTACTGAGCATGCTACAATAATAACGTTATTATGTAGAAAGTCATTCTAAACATAGGGAGAGTGGCTTTGTTTATTATTTTATACTTTAACCTAACAATTAAATAAATAAATTAATAAATTCGGGAAACTGTAACTCTCGCCGGAAGTTATAATAATACGCTAAGACATTTACTGTTCGTACGTACGTTATCACCTTTCACACATATTCAATAACTCTATACTAATAAGCTAAGACATTTACTGTTCGTACGTACGTTATCACCTTTCACACATATTCAATAACTCTATACTAATACGCTAAGCCATTTCTTGTTCGTACGTACGTTATCACCTTTCACACATATTCAATAACTCTATACTAATAAGCTAAGACATTTACTGTTCGTACGTACGTTATCACCTTTCACACATATTCAATAACTCTATACTAATACGCTAAGCCATTTCTTGTTCGTACGTACGTTATCACCTTTCACACATATTAAATAACTCTATACTAATAAGCTAAGCCATTTCCTGTTCGTACGTACGTTATCACCTTTCACACATATTCAATAACTTTATACTAATAAGCTAAGCCATTTCCTGTTCGTACGTACGTTATCACCTTTCACACATATTCAATAACTCTATACTAATAAGCTAAGCCATTTCATGTTCGTACGTACGTTATCACCTTTCACACATATTCAATAACTCTATACTAATAAACTAAGCCATTTCCTGTTCGTACGTACGTTATCACCTTTCACACATATTCAATAACTCTATACTAATAAGCTAAGCCATTTCATGTTCGTACGTACGTTATCACCTTTCACATATATTCAATAACTCTATACTAATACGCTAATACGCTGTTCGTACGTACGTTATCACCTTTCACACATATACAATAACTCTATACTAATAAGCTAAGACATTTACTGTTCGTACGTACGTTATCACCTTTCACATTCATTGAAAAAATGAGATCGCCCGATCAGCAAATATTGTGATTACTTTGATGTCGCTAACGTAAACAATTCCGACTTTACCCATTTGAAAATAAATTTTTCTAAAATCAAATTATTCAATATTGTCGACTAAAACAGTGCAATTTTTATTTTAAAAAATTCACAAATTGACATTCGTTTTATTGATTTGAATAATATTTAACTGATAATTAATTTGGCGGTAAGAAGTCAGAGAATATGTATTGTTTTAAAAAGCATTAAATTGTTACAATTTTAAATAAATAAAGAAGAGACACATTTGTTATAAGTTATTAAATAACAATTTAGTAGACACTAACAATTATTTTTTTCAGAAGAAAAAACGGTCGTTTTTTCTTAATAGTATTTACACTGACAGATATTCATTATTTCAAAAAGAATGTTAGTACTGACAGTACCTTTTACAGATTGATGTAGAAAGCACCGTGGAAATTCCACGGTGTCTTGCTAGTTCATTATATTTCTCTCCCCCTCCCTTTGCTATTCTCTTCCTCTCCTTTACTTCTATCCCCTCCCCCCGCTGTTTCTGCTGCTGCTACTACTACTACTACTACTACTACTACTACTACTACTACAATACATAATATCTGTTGTGAAGTAGTCCAACAGTAAAAAGAAGTCAAGTCGAGGTTGGGTTAAGATAACAAGTGTATTAACATAAAAGGTACAAAGGTAATGAAACTGACTGGCACTCGGCTAGACAGTTACAATACTGTCCTTTTTTCTCTGGTAATTGTCTACTCGCACTATTTATAGTGAGAACCGGTGTAGTTTCTCTTCTGTTAGAACCGCCGGTGTAACAATATCAATAATAAATTGTTATTCAAGCATATGACCCATGTCTTCTACTCCCCATTTCGGGCAATTCCAAAATGTTTGGAAAAAGGAGAAGAAATTTACACGCAAGAGAATATTAAAAATAAGATGATAAAAAGAAAAGGTTGAATATGAAAAGAGATGAAGATTTGAAAAAAAATATATATGGAAGAAAAAAAGTAGCCGTAGGAGGAGAAAATTAAGTGTAGAAATTGAAAAAAAAGATAGAAAGAAAATACTTGAAAACAAAAAGAACGGAGAGAAAGAGAGAGAGAAAGAGAGAGAGAGAGAGAGAGAGCGAGAGAGACGAAGACGTGTCAACCCTTATTCTGAGTCACTTGACAATTTTTATTCCCTAGCGTCAGAATGAAAAATCTTTAGTGTTCGCGTGTGAAGCCGAGATTAATTTTCCTAGAAACTGTCAATCCTGGCACCGCAGCTCAATTCGCCGAAACTATAAAAAAAAACGACAAATACAACTGACTAACTGACCGTTCTTATTTTCCAGCATATCTCACGTCACGTGTCCTCGGTCCCGATATTTCACGATTCATACGAGGCATTGGCCGGATGATATCCACTTGGAGAAACGAGCACAGACAGACCGCTTGGATGTTTCATCGTATCTTTCCAGCAACCCATGTCTATAATAATGCCCTCTCGCAACGTTTTTGTATTCTTGATGAAGAAAAAAAATATTCTGTGCGAGAAGAAATGTATCGATGACAATCTTCGAGGAAAAGAACATATTTGTTTTATTAATATAAACTATTATTCGAATAAAAAAAATGTTAATTTATGAAGTAAGGTTTTCGCACACAACTTACCCCTAAAAAAACTTTTAAGGGAATGGAGAAACGTAAAAACCAGTCAATTAGTTTTTACATAATGCGGTGTTGGATGGACTTTTGTAAAAATATTATAATTTTTACTTACTAATATATATTATCATTTTTCCTTACTAATATATATTATAGTTTTTACTATTTACTAATACATATATAACTTTTACCTCTTACTAATATATATTATAATTTTTACTTCTTACTAATATCGACAAAAAATATTACTTTTTACTAATATATTATAATTGTTATACTTTTTATTTCTTACTGATAAATATACAATATTTTACTTTTTACTAACATATATTTACAAATTTTACTTATGACTTATATATACTATAATTTCTACTTATTACTAATATATATAATAGTTTTAACTTCTTACTACTATATATTATATTTTCATTCTTATTAATATATATGATAATTTTTGCTTCTTACAAATACATATGATAATTTTTACTCCTTATTAATATATATTATAATATTTAATCCTTACTTAAATATATTAATATTTTTACATCTTTCTGATATATTATCATTTTTCAATCTTACAAATATATATTATGATGTTTACTTCTTACCAAAATAAATTATAATTTCTACTTTTAGTGAGTAGAAAATAAATATTATAATTTTTACTTCTTACAAGTATATATCATAATTTTTAATGCTTACTAATATATATAACATCTTTTAAATCTTAATAATATATATTATGATGTTTACTTCTTACCAAAATAAATTATAATTTCTACTTTTAGTAAGTAGAAAATATATATTATAATGTTTACTTCTTACAAGTATATATCATAATTTTTAATGCTTACTAATATATATAACATTTTTTAAATCTTAGTAATATATATAATACTTTTTAAATCTTACTAATATATATTAACCTTTTCACTTCTTACTAAGATATATTACAATTTTTAGTTCTTACTGATATCTATTATAATTCTTACTTCGTACATATATATACTATAATTTCCACTTCTTACTGATATATATTACAATTTCTACTTCTTACTAATGCATGTTATAATTTTTACTATTACTAATATATATTATAATTTTTACTTCTTACTAATATATACTATAATTTTTACTTCTTACTAATATATATTTTAATTTTTACTTCTTACTAATATATACTATAATTTCTACTTCTTACTGATATATATTAAAATTTTTACTTCTGACTAATGTATGTTATAAATTTTACTTCTTACTAATCTATATTATAATTTTTACTTATTACTAATATATATTATAATTTCTAGTTCTTACTAATATATATTATAATTTTTAGTTCTTACTAATATATATTATAATCTTTACTTCTTACTAATTTATATTACAATTAATACTTCTTACTAATATATATATAATTTTTTACTTTTCCCTAGTATATATTATAATTTTTAATTCTTACTAATATATATCACACTTTTAAAATCTTATTAATATACATATTATAATTTGTACTTACTTATATGCATTATAATTTTTACTTACGAATATATCATAATTTTTACTTACTTGTATACGTTATAATTTTTACTTACCAATATATATTATAATTTCTACCCCTAATAATATATATTATAATTTTTACTTTTTACTAATATATATTATAATTTTTACTTCTTACTAATATGTATTATAATTTTTACTTTTTACTAATACATATTACAATTTTTACTTCTTACTAATATATATTATAATTTGTACTTACTTATATAAAATATAATTTCTACTTACCAATATATATTATAATTTCTAATTCTTACTAATATATATTATAATTTTTACTTCTTACTAATATATATATTATATTTTTCGCTTCGTAGTAATATATGTAATTATTTTATTTCTTACTTAATATATATTAAAACTTGTATTTTTTACTAGTATGTATTATAATTTTAACCTCTAACTAATATATATTATAATGTTTACTTCTTAATAATATGTATTGTAATTTTTACTTTTTACTAATATGGATTATAATTATAACCTTTTACTAATATATATTATAATTTTCACTTCTTACTAATATATATTAACATTTTTACTTCTTATTACAAGTTTTACTTCTTACTAATATTTATTACAATTTTTACTTATTGGTAATATATATTAAAAGTTTGAATTGTTGCTAATACATATTATAATTTTAACTTCTTACTAATATGAACATTTTTACTTCTTATTAATTACTATTATAAGTTTAACTTTTTTATAATATCTATTATAATTTTGACTTCTTATTAATGCATAGTATATGTTTTATCTCTTACAAATATATAATATGATTTTTACTTATTATTAATATATATTATAAGTTTTACCTGTTACTTATACATATTTAAATTTTTACTTCTTACTAATATATATTAACATTTTTAATGCTTACTAATATATATCATACTTTTTACTTCTTCAAAACATATATAAAATTTGTTTTTCATACTAATGTGTAGTACAATTTTTCCTTCTTTCGAATTACTATTATTATTTTAACTTCTTACTGATATATATATTATAATTTTTTCTTTTTAGTAATATATATAATTTTTTTACTTCTCTTATTATATATTATAATTTTTACTTCCTACTAATATATACTATAATTTTTACTTGTTACTAATATATACTATAATTTTAACTTGTTATTAATATATATTACAATTATGTGATCTTACCAATATATATTACAATTTTTACTGCTTACTAATATATATTACAATTATTACTTCTTCCTAATATATATTATATTTTATTTTTCTTCCTAATATATGTTATAATTTTTACTTCTCACTAATATATATTACAATTTTTACTTTTTACTAATATATATTATAATATCTTACTTACTAATATATATTTTAATTTTTACTTACCAATATATATTCTAATCTTTAATTCTTACTAATATATATTATTATTTTTACATCTTAGTAATATGTGTTAAAATTTTTATTTCTTAACTAATAAATATTATAATTTTGACTTCTTACTAATATATATTATTATTTGTACTTCTTACTAATATATATTAATTTTTTTACCTATTACTAATATATATTACAATTTTTACTTCTTACTAATATATATTATTATTTGTACTTCTTACTAATATATATTAATATTTTTACCTATTACTAATATATATTATAATTTTTACTTCTTACTAATATATATTAACATTTCAAAAGCTTACTAATATATATATTATAATTTTTACTTCTTACAAATATATATAACATTTTGTACTTCTTACTAATATATATTACAATTTTTACTTCTTACTAATATATACTATTTGTACTTCTTACTAATATATATTATAATTTTTTACCTATTACTAATATATATTATAATTTTTACTTCTTACTAATATATATCATAATTTATACTTCTTACTAATATATATTACATTTTTTACCTATTTCTAATATATGTTATAATTTTTACTTCTTACTAATATACATTAAAATCTCTAAAGCTTAATAATATATATTATAATTTTTACTTCTTACAAATATATATAACATTTTGTACTTCTTACTAATATATATATATTACAATTTAAACTTCTTACTAATATATATTATAATTTATACTTCTTACTAATATATATCATAATTTTTATTCTTTTTTATATATCTTACTAATATATATTATAATTTTTCAATCTTACCAATATATATAAACATTATTACTTTTTACTAATATATATTACATTTTTTACTTTTTACCATTATTTATTTTAATCTATACTACTTACTAATATATGTTATAGTTTTGACTTGTTACTAATATATATTATAATTGTTTAATTTTGACTAATATATATATTATAATTTGCACTTCTTACAAATATATTTTATAATTTTTAATTCTCACTAATATATATTACAATTTCAATCTTACTAAAATATATTATAATTTTTAAATTTTACTTATATATATATATATATATAAAATTCTTTACTTCTTACTAAAATATATTATAATTTCTAGTTCTTACTAATATATATTATAATTTTTACAATCAATCTGTATCTGCTTTCTTTGCAAAAGCTCCATAAATTGTAAGCATTTTCCGTGTTTTGGTATCCAAACATTTTAGTTCATCTCAATTCCAGTCAAATATACCGGCAGTATATCGAACGATAGCTAATTCTCTGCCATTGATAGCATAGCTTGTATTTCCACTGTGGAGGTGTGCTTCAAGAATTCTCCTTAATCGTCTGTTGTACTCAGCTGTGACCTGGTTTTCCATTGCCTTGTTTTAAATTTTATCCGCCTCCAGAATTCCCAAGTATATCGAATGATAGTTACTTCTCTGGCATTGATAGCATAGATTGTATTTCGACTGTGGAGGTGTGATTTAAGAATACTCCTTACTCGTCTGTTGTACTCAGCTGTGGCCTGGTTTTTCATTGTCTTGTTTTTAATCTTTTCCGCCTCCAGAATTCCCAAATATTTGTAGCTCCTTTCACTGTTTACATTCTTCATCAGATCTGTTGTTGTGAGTCTAAAGCCATCTGAATGGACAAGTTTACCCCTTTATATAACAAGAATGGCACATTTAATGATGCCAAATCCCAGTCGTATGTAATCACTAAATAATTTAACCGTGTTCATTAGTGTATTAATTTGGGTTTCATTCTTTCCAAAAACCTAAAGGTCATCCATGAATAGTAAGTGGTTGACTGTAGGAAGTCCTTTCCCAAGTCCATATTATTATTATTATTATTATTATTATTATTATTATTATTATTATTATTATTATTATTATTATTATTATTATTATTATTATTATTATTATTATTATTATTATTATTATTATTATTATTATTATTATTAGTATTATTATTGTTATTGTTATTGTTATTGTTATTATTATTATTATTATTATTATTATTATTATTATTATTATTATTATTATTATTATTATTATTATTATTATTATCATCATCATCATCATCATCATCATTATTATTATTATTATTATTATTATTATTATTATTATTATTATTATTATTATTATTATTATTATTATTATTATTATTATTATTATTATTATTATTATTATTATTATTATTATTCGCTTTGTGTTTTCTCACTTGTTACTGCCAAATTACTCATATAGTCTACTAATTGTATTTATCCAACTATAAATAACTTATTAAAATATAGTGTGTAACGAGGTTATGTCCGTTTTATTTTGTAGTAGATATAGAAAATAAATATGAAAAACATTTTTGTATTTAAGGGAGAAGTATCCCCTTTGTCTCAAAGAGATTTAGAAAAGAGAGTTCTGCCCCTGACATTATTCAATACAACAGACATTTTAGATTAGGACGTGTCGCACAGCTCTTTTGAAGTAAGACGTCTAAACTAAGAAGTAATTTTTTCTTCAGTTGTAAATGAAGAATACATGTTAATTGATCTCATTCGATTATTTCTTTCATATTTGTTCCATATCTCAGAATAACAACCACTTCACATCAGTATTCATAATTGGTCCCCCGATTTATAAAATCGGGAGACCTATGTTTTGAGGCATTTCCGTCCGTCCGTCCGTCCGTCCGTCCGTCCGTCTGTCCATCCGTCCGTCCGTCCGTCCGTCCGTCCGTCCGTCCGTCCGTCCGTCCGTCCGAATTTTTCTCCACAACCATCTATTGAATTTCTCTGAAATTTTGCATGAAGTTGTAACTTTTGTCTGGTAAGAAAGTGACATTCTCCGATTTAAAAAAAAAAAAATCTTGTTATCCCCCAGGGCGTCAAAAGGCCCCAAAATGGCAAAAATGACATTTTCTACCCCATAACTTTTCATCCATCCATTCAATTTCTCTGAAACTTGACCAAAATGTGCAGGCAATTGTTCCTAATAGAAACTAAGTATCGCTGACCTTGGAAAAAATCCAGTTCGCGCCCCCAGGGGGGTCACAGTGCTCCTAAAATGGCAAAAAATGACCCTTTCCTCCCATAACGTTTGATCCATACATTCAATTTTTCTGAAATTTCTCTAAAATTTTGCATGAAGTTGTAACTTTGGTCAGGTTAGAAAGTGACATTCTCCGATTTTTGAAAAAAAATCTGGTTAGCTCCCATGGGGGTCAAAAGGCCCCGAAATGGCCGAAAATTACAGTTTTTCCCATAACTTTTCATCCATCCATTCAATTTCTCTGAAACTTGGCCAAAATGTGGAGGCAATTGTTCCTAATAGAAACTAAGTATTGCTGACCTTGGAAAAAATCTGGTTCGCGCCCCCAGGGGGGCAAAAGCCCTCATAAATGGCAAAAATGAACCTTTTCTCCCATAACGTTTGATCCATCTATTCAATTTTTCTGAAACTTGGCCAAAATGTAGAGGCAATTGTTCTGGATATAAAATGAGCATCCTTGACATCAGAAAAATTCTGGTTCGCGCCCTCAGGGGGTCAAAGGGGGGTCAAAATGCCCCAAATTGCCCAAATTTATTGCATTTTACACTCGTCACATACAGAGGGGGACCACGCATGCGCAGCGTGTTATATTTAAAATATTCCGAAGTTGCGAATACAGTTTACTTTTCGGGTTTTGTAAATTGTATCATAAATGAAGTCGTTGTATTTGACCCTATGCTAGTCCACTTCAAGCAAAGAGCACAAACGGTATACTTTTTTTATAGATTTCAAAAACGAAATAATACAAGTAAAGCATGAAACTTCATTCAACATTAATTATTGTATTATCGTATTGGATGAACATGCAGGAGATAATTTATACGATTTGGAAACAGCTACTGGGGATGAACCAAGAGAATGGAGCTCAAGAGGTTTGTATTCTGATGCATTGGAGAAGTAAGCTTGAAAGGCAATGTAAGCATTGCCACAATTCCTCGTGATTTGGAAAAGCGTGGTAAATTGTCAAGGTTGGAAAAATAAGTCCCGTATGATCGCTTTCATCTCTCATCGCGATAACGCCCGGACGAAAGATCCCCTATAAAAATATGACCTGAAAGTATTCATCACCCATCATATTCCCCGGGACTCGCACCAACGGATTAACCTCTCTTTAGAAGTTTCCCCAAATTCATTAAAGTAGATTAAGACTTACTCCATGAAAAAAAAATTGAAAACGAGTCTCACTTTAGATTATTTGGATTATCTGGCCCCCTGTTTGCTAATTGGGTGTTATTATCACAACGTTTCGGCCGATGTAACTTCCGACCTTCTTGAGGTACGGTTTATCGAACTCGGAATCTTGATGTTGGGCCCGGGAATCTGCATGGAATTTCGAACCAAACTCTTTATTAAATGCACGGTGTAGATTGTTCTCGTTCCGTCAGCCATGACTGCGTAGAAGTAATTCATTCTTCATTCTAAATCACATTTATAAGGAACCTCCCTGTTTCTAACGAAATAGATGAGCCGTGATACTGTGGAACAGCTATCTATGAATAAACTATATATATATATATATATATATATATATATATCTATATATATATATATATATATATATATGTGTACCACTATATATATATATATATATATATATATATATGTACCACTATATATATATATATATATATATATATATATATATATATATATATATATATATATATATATATATATACCACTATAAGTGATAAAATAGATTTATAAAGAATTGAACTTAAATTACTTATTTTGCTGTTATTATAAAGTAAGCAATATTTGAATGAATCCTGTAAGAACCGAACAAAATATTCGAATATATTCATTTCTATTTAACTACAAATCCATAGAAGAACAAGAACAAGAAGAAGAGCAAGAAGAAAAATATGGTTAAGATAGGAAGAAGAATAAAAATACGAATGTGAGAAGGAGGAGGAGGAGGAGGAGGAGGGGGAGGAAGAAGTGGATGAGAAGGAGGAAGAGGATGGGGAGAATTGTGGAAACCGAATTGGATGTTGACGATTTCGAAGAAACGGCAAGGGAACTCCCAACCAGGAAAGAAAGTGGGTAGTATGTGAAACGGGAAGGGGTTTTAGGGGAAACAGTGTTAAGGGGCCAGAAATAAACCCCTGCCAGTATATTATTTTCAGATAAAAATAAATCCCACCTCGCTTAGAACCAACGACTGTTAAGAACGAAGGGTGCAAATCGACATTGATGTCCTTATTATAACT
The DNA here is from genome assembly GCA_963556195.1 of Sepiola atlantica. Classification (NCBI taxonomy): domain Eukaryota; kingdom Metazoa; phylum Mollusca; class Cephalopoda; order Sepiida; family Sepiolidae; genus Sepiola; species Sepiola atlantica. The sequence continues at coordinate 97,913,057 of OY744529.1, read as the reverse complement.
GACGACTTCACCGTCTGATGATAAAGACTCACTTACTAAGTACACACACACACACACACACATATATATATATATATATATATATATATAGAGAGAGAGAGAGAGAGAGAGAGAGAGAGAGAGAAAGAGAGGGAGAGAGAGGGAGAGAAAGAAAAGGTGAGAGGGAGAGTAAGAGATAGGGAGGGAGAGAGAGGGAAGGGAGAGAGAGGAAAGAGAGAGAGAGGGAGACAGAGAGGGGAGGGAAAGAGAGGGAGAAGAGTTTTAGAGAGGGAGAGAGATATAGGGAGAGAAGGAGAGAGATAAAAAAAGAGAGGGAGGGAGAGAAAGTAAAAGAGAGAGGGAGAGAAAGAGATAGGAAGAGAGAAGAAAGAGAGAGGGAAGAGAGAGAGAGGGAGACAGAGAGGGGGGGGAAAGAGAGGGGGGAAGAGTTTTAGAGAGGGAGAGAGATGTAGAGAGAGAGGGAGAGAGATAGAAAAAGAGAGAGAGAGAGGAAGGAAGAGAGAGGGAAGGAGAGAAAGAAAAAGAGAGAGGGAGAGAAAGAGATAGGGAGAAAGAAGAAAGAGAGAGGGAAGAGAGAGAGAGGGAGAGAGAGAGGGAGGGAGAGAGAGGGAGGAAGAGAAAGAAAAGGAAAGAGGGAAAGAAAGAGATAGGGAGAGAGAGGAAAGAGAGAGGGAAGAGAGAGAGAGAGAGAAAGAGGGAGAGAGAGGGGAGGGAGAGAGAGAGGGGAGGGAGAGAGAGGGATAGAGAGAGGGAGAGTGAAGCAAAAAAGAAACGCCAGATTAATTCGCTGAACAAATCAAAATGAATGTTTATTTATCTTCCTCCCACAAGGTAAAATGTGACACAAGGTCGGGAAAGTGGGATTTGAAAAGCCAGCGCCCGAGAAGGTGAGCACTCTGTATCAAAATCAATAGATTCATTGAAAACAACCATTCCGACAAAAAAAATGCTCAATACCAATAGAGCAGAGTTCGTAATAAACCAATGACAGAAAAGTAAATTAAGCTCATATTCATATTGAAAATAAAAAGTGCTCATATTAGAGTTTGTTTATTCTTTTAAAATATTTATTTTCTAAGTAAATCACAATCAGAAACACACGTGTCAATCTGATTAGCCATAGCGAATCCATTAGCCTGAGTATGGATATTGCCTAAATAGCACATGCAATTTAAACAAGTAATAGACTTCCTTTTGGTCCCCGATGTTAATCGGACAGGACTTGTCCATTGTTTTTTTATTTTTTTCAAGTAGTTTCATACGATCTTCTGGAAAGTTTGAATAAAGTAATCTGACCATGAGTGCAAAAATAAATGCTCACAAAGATTGTGCCTCAGGATTGTCTGGTCTGCATGAAGTCCTCCTAGTGCGTCGCAGCTTAACTAACAAAATTGCAGGCTTTTTACGTCCGACACCCAGAGCAGCAAGCTTCGGCGATTGCATGCGAAATCGAGCAAGGTTTGGCTCAGAACACACAAAGGAACAACGCATTAGCAACGTTTTCACTCCTATTCTGTTGATTTGCGGTCAGCGTCTGACACGTATTTGTTTGCAACACGTCGAAGCAGAGACGACCAGAGGACGACGAATCCTAATGCCGACTTCTGGATTTTCACCAGAGCCCTGTCAGCCAGGTTTCAGCCCTGATCCCGCTTAATACCAAACCTGTCTGCCATGGGTGGCCTTGTCAGGAACAGTAGTTCCAGACGGCATAGCTCTGAGGAAGGTTTAGACTTTAGGGAGTGTCGCAGCTGCCTTGTTTTCTATTAATGCATATCTACACTAAGCGTCGGTACAAATATAAGTCACCAGCCTTCTAGTACGTGGACTTTTGTGCGAGTAGGAAACTCTTCCCTTCTTTTCTTCCAATTTAGAGTGAAACACGTTATGCAGTCATTACCAAACGTTACAGCGCTTCTAGTTTCGTCGACTATAACTCGTATTGAATGATGAAATGCATTCTCGAAATTTTTGTCCCAAGAAAAATGGGAGTCACATTTGACAATATCGTGAAAAGGCACCATGACTGGATCTAGACAGTACACCTAGGCCAGCTGGTTGACCCGCTTAAACCATGACTTGCCATCGATGATTATCCTTTGGGCTTAGAAGTTTAGTATCACTCCCGGTATGGGCTCGGAAGGTGCGTTATCTGAAGGCCTCCAAAATGTACCAGATTTTGGTAGAACTGGAATTTTTTTCTGTTGCTCGAGACTAAAACCAGACAGAAGTGTTCTCTATGCTCTTCATCTTAAGCGGAATATTTTTTTATATGCGAGTGTAGGCGTCTCCTGATGAACGATGCCCTTGTGACATCCCGCCGCCACTTTGTTATAGAACGATCAACGGCTGGGATTCTTTATTCAAAGTTACTGAATGGTACCCATCTACGGAATCTAAAACGTAATTTGAAAAATAAGATTCTTTGTATGATCGGGTGGTTGGAATCTGCGATAACAGTAGCTTCAATCAGACGTCTGCGATGCGAGTTGTGCTATTTCGTTTTATTATAGAAGCTGTAAAAGTTAAATCCATTGTCGAAATCAATCATATGAGCGACAAGAGCGTTGTTGTTCATCACAGAATGTAATAGTCACATGTGTCTGTTCAGAGTGCGTTTCGTTTCCCCAGTGTAATATTTGCTGCACGCGTTGCATGGAATGACATAAATGCCAGCTTGTGTGATAGGTGTTGTGTAAATTTGTTTGTGAAATAGTTTGTATCGTACGGAACCCAACTTTGGATAAAGTTCTGTAGATGTGTTTGTCTTGTGTGTTCGTAGGTAAGGTGACTGAGTGCGTTCAGGGTCTATTTATTAGACGGTTGCATATATGAATGCAGTTAACTGGGAGTTAAAGGGTCAAGCGGATGGGTAACGTACTCTTTCCTGGGTTGGTGTGGAGTAGAGTATCGTCAGGTACTCTAGATTAGCCCTAACCTCATATGGCCACTTGGATATCAGATATCTTTATTATGCGGATATATTTTTTCATAGAACTTTCACCGACTGTGTCAGCCCCTTTTCGCCCCATTCGAGAATGAGTAATTTATTAATTATTTATTGAATTATTAATTCTATAGTTTACTTTTTCAGTGTAATATATTTGTTTCTTAATTTTTATTTGTGATTGAATTAAAATTTTTTGAAAGTATTAATTTGCTTTCTAATTATTACGGATTAGTCCACCGTGTAAATTATCCTGGTGACCTCCTATGATATGCTTTTTTTTCGTTCCGGTTGATGGTGGGGCTATTAAATAACTAATTAATACTTGCAAAATAAAAATAAATTTATTTATTCATTTTTATTTTGCAAGTATTAATTATTATTATTTCAATTCCATTTTTATGAAAACACAGGAAAATTTGTGATATATTTAAATTTAATTTTAAATAAAAATGGTTTGATTTGATCATTTGTTACATAATAAAATTCATGGAATCATGCTTGATTGGGGTCAAATGCACATACATAACTTTATAGAAATACGGGAACAATACCCGTCCCAGGAATGGTTAAATAAATTCTCCGAACAGAATTTTTTTTTGCATCATTTTTATGTCTTTTTACGAATATATATTTCCTCATATATATATATATATATATATATATATATATATATATATATATATATATATATATATATATATATATATATCATACTGATGATTGCAGGTTTGACATGAAACACATGTGTATATGGGTTAATTTGAAAAATAGTATTTATAAATAATTATTCAAAGCTCTCGCTAGATTAACCATTTTTAGTAGGTTGACGACAGGCCGTCGTTTACAGCGTAATGCAATACTCTAGTTACCGCCTATTGAGTGCTCTCGACAACCTGCTTATGGTCGCAGAATTTGCCATTTAGACCTTAATTACACTCTCATTTCCAGATAATGCGTGGTGGGCACATCTGTACGCGCTCCGACTACTGGATTAAAAATGATATTCGTATTCGTGACCGGCAGGATTGTTTCTTCCCATACTGATGATTGCAGGTTTGGCATGAAACACATGTGTATATGGATTAGTTTGAAAAATATTATTTATGAATAATTATTCAAAGCTCTCGCTAGATCGAGCACTTTAAGTAAGTTAACGACAGGCGGTCATTTACAGCGTGTTGTTTCCTTCCTATTAAATCACGAGGATTTGGTTCGGCACCGTCCGGTGTATTTACGGTATATTTTGTTTATGATAGTGTGAGATGAAAGTACAGAATAGTGAACGAAGCCTCCCCTTCTCTCCATGTTAAGAATGGCTTTCTAAACATTATTATTTTAGCCTCGTCTTTAAACTGCAGAAGTATCAAAATATTTTTTTTCATTGAAAATAGAAAACGATGACTGTTATCTTCTTTATGTAAATGTTCATTTTTTTGTTCAAATCAAGTGTGCACCATTTTTTTGGAGGGTGCTGGAGTTTAGCCACATTAAAAGTCGATCTTGTGTCTAACTCTTCCATCGTAGGAAAGCAAGAAACTAGGAACGAAGACAAATGAAGTAGCGACTACTGGTTATTTTGATTTCCTGTTACGTCTGAAATAATTGATCCTGTCATCTTGAAAGACTGAGGTAATTTGTTGTTTTATTCCAAATCCAGTGTGCCGCTTTCTTTCAAAAAATAAAAAAAAGACAATTGTGAATGTTATCTCAAAACTAACTAACGACTACTAATTTGTTTCTAAATAATACTTAAAATAGTGTTTAAGTACGCTAGTGTAAAATTGTGTTTATTATTATTACTAAAGTTTAAATTTCATCTTATTAAGTTAAAATGAATAAGCCACGTTAATTAATATTAACGTATAATACAACGACAAATCTGAAAATGAAAAAAGACAACATTTTTCTTTGAAACGATTGATTTACGATCGATTTTCATATTCGTACATATAAACTGATACATATTTAGATCAGTGATCATTTATTATCCAATACATTTTAATTCAGATTAAATCGGTTTAAAGTAAAAAAAAAAATGAGCGTCATATTCTTGTTAATAAAATATATAACGAAAAAAATCGTGAAAGTTATTGTGTTAAATCCAAATACAATTTTAGTAGAGTTCATTGAAAATACTGTATCAGTAACGTATTAAATGCTGAAGTTTACGGATTACTGTAGTGAAAACGTCTTAAAAGTAAAAAAACCCAAAAAACTTTTAAGAACTTACCGATGAAACAATAAACCTTGCCATTGTGACTGGCGTATCTGGTTAGTGAGAGGTTTTCGAGAATGTAATCCTAAAATATGGAATAGAGTTATTTAAGCTGTTTTATTTATGGAAAGCTGTTTTGAAAAAAAATGTGAGCGTTCAATACTTATTCCATTATTCTTAGAATAATTTCATAACGATATGAAGAACGGAAGGAGAATTAAGAGAGCGATTATTCTTCATGTGAATGTTCGAACATGTTATCTGTATTGATTCAAAGGTAATTTGCATTAAAGTAGTTTTAGTTATTGAAAGCTATTTTAATGAATTTTTGAGCGTTGTAATGCATGCTTTTATATAAATAAACAGTTGGAGACGCCATATTTAAATTCAGTTTGGTGTTTATGTATTGTTCGTAAAAAATATTCTCTCATTCCAGAACATGAAAGTAGCCAGCCAATCATAACGCCGTAAATGTTGGCTGAGCGGACTATGTAGGGGCCAACCCGTATTTTGTTTCATAATGTTTAATGTGTGAAACATTAGAAAGGAATTAAAAACTAAAACAATGATGAATGGTGCGGTTAAATTTATCCGAAGTATTTTCCGGTGTTTGATGGGGAAGTGTTAGGAGTTTTTTCTGTGAGTGAAAGTTACAGCTACCTCCTCTAAGTATGTTTGTTTTGTGAGAGTAAGTTTGGTAGGATCTAATATAGGAAATTATGTAAGCGGATGAAAATGAATGATAATTTCGTAAACACGAATCAGTTAGTGGCATGAAGCCTGATCATGTTGTATACAATGCCTGTTTTGTTTTCTATAATGTGTTCGTGTAGATGGGAAAATCGTATTTATTATGTATATATATATATATATTTATATGTATGTATATATATATATATATATATATATATATATATATATATATATATATATATATAATTTATATTTACAGTTTTACAAAATTTTCACAGTTTAGCAAATTTTCTTCATAAAATAAAATGTGTTACAAGGCCGAAATTTTTTTCGTATGAGTTGAGCGTCGGTTGTCGTCCTTTCGGTCTATTATCTAGACTAGTTTCAGTCACAAAATACCACATTCACTCAATAAGTAAAACCTACTTAACATTATCCCCAATTGTGTGACGTTTTTTATATGTACAAATTCATCGGTTGGGGTGTGGGGGTGCTAAAAGATAACAAAGATTGCTGGTTAGTAGGACCCTCCCAAATCCATCTCGGTGTGAGCTACTCACTGTTTTCCTGGTTGTTTCTAAGTGGGGAAAAAGAAAAGGGCTGGGCTCATTTGTACCACTAGCTGAAATACTTTGCTAAATGGAATAGGGTCTGATGAGGCCATAGGGCGGCGCGCACTGTGTCTAGACAGGGAATACCTACTCAAATTTGGTTCGTCCAAACACACATTAACTAGCGGTGGGTATCCACCTTTTATAAAATAGCGAAGTGTGTAGTATTCTCCTATCACATCTGATTTTTACTTTAAGCTTATGTTTAAAGTAAGAAATCAGATCTTAATCAGAAGACGACCCACCCCGTTCCCCGTGAGGTACACACTACAAGTATAGCTGTTGCTAGGATCATGAGAAACACCATTCGTTTCTTCCTGGGCCACGAAGGCATTACATTGTACACTACATATGGTATATCTAGGGGAACCAACTGCTCGGGGACGATGCGAACCGTCACCCAATTGACATACTTCCAAAATTCATACAGTATGCTGCAATTGAAGAAGGCCTACTTGACCGCTCCTTCTCCAACATCCGTGAAGCACAGGCAACAATGGTTTATATATATGAGATGCGCAGAAACAATTATTTTTGTAAATAAAAGTGTTTTTCAAAGAAATATGAAATGTTGTACTCTGAATAACTAATGTTTACATGAGTTTTAAATAAGAGGTCTAGTCGTACAACATTGAGCTACAACATAACCTTAGCTCTAACCCTAACCCTTAATTTTAACTTAAATAAATTTATATATAATGCATATATATTTATACAGTGGTGTGCCGAGACAAAGTGCCGTCCGGAGGCCTATTCATAAAATTCGCCCCCTTCTTTTTTATTTATAAATTTATTTACAAACCATATATTACAGTGTCTGTTTGATGTGCCGTTAACTGTCTTACATTGCCAGACCGAATCATCAGTACCTGTTAATAGTTGAAGACATCGCGAAACATCGGGAAAGAATAGGAGAAACACAACTTACTGATTTAGGGCCAACAGTGCTCTCTTCTTGTGTTCCTCCATAACAGATACTCGGCGTAAAAACTTTGTTTAAGGGAGATTTAAAATGTGTAGTAGCTGTTGTGTCGATGTTCTTAAGTTTCGAATAGATAAAAGATTTTAAAGATTCTAATTTTAGTAAGAAAATGATTAGCTTAACACATTTAAGACTCGTTGTTAAGATGGTTAATAAAGTATAATGAAAAATCCTTGTTTTAAAACAATAAACTTTTCACCTTTTTCGCAATAAACATTTTTATTATTTGCTTTTTTACGGCCTCCGTAAGGCACCTCTCTTTTCAGTAACTTATCAATTAAACCTTTTGAAGACATTTCATGAAACATGCAGCCAGACATCAAAGAATGGCAAAATGGGTACAGAAACGTGAGGAAAGAGGAATCGGTGCTGGCCCGACTCAAACTTGGCCACACACATATCACCCACGGATACATATTGAAGGGGGAAGACCCACCTATGTGCTGCGCATGTGATACAAGAATTACAGTAGAACATATACTAGTGAAATGTATGGATTTTGACCTAATCCGTAAAAAATACTATCAAATAGACAATGTAAACAAATTATTTAGCAAGATCGATCCAAATAAAATAATTAAATTTCTTAAGGAAATTAAGATATACACCAAAATATAGTTGAAAAATTTTTTTTTAATAAAATCTCTAACTAAACTTTGTGAAGGCATCTTAAAACCACTGTTCAATCAAAATTTTATTGGCATAATATGACCTAAGAAGGGTTGACATGCCGTTAAACCAAACAATCAAATCAAATCAAATACAGTACTAATATTCAGAGTCAATGCTTTTAAATATCTCATCAGATAGTTCCCAACAATGCTCTTTTAATGTCATGTTCTCCTTGCTAATCTCATTCTATCTTGAAGCGTTGAACACTAACTTCTTAATCTGATATGTTTAACAATATCTTGTTTTATACTTTATGCCCTTCATCTTGAGAGACAATGGACACCCTGTTACGGTTGCTGCGCGAGTAGTTTTCAAGCAAGGGTTGCGCAATCACCAACCACACTTCTCATAGGTAAGCACTGCTTGATTCAAGTGACAAGGAGAGGTTCAAGACGACTGGAAACAATGTCAAGATAAACAGAGAGCACCTTGCATTCCCAAATGGTCACCCATTTAGTACTGCCCAGGCTCAACGTCACTTAACTTCGGTGATTTGCGGTATTTTTATACTAAAGCGTAATAAATACACTTTTCTCTAAGTTGTTTTCCTATGTATTTTAATCACACAAAATACATGTTAAAATATTCATTGGTTTTGAGATTGAGTTATATTTGAAAAATCTATTTTAATTCTTCGAATTAGCCATAATTTGTAATTTACTCGCCAAGTCACCGATCCCTTAATAAACGTCTGTCTATCACTCTCACCCTCTCTCACTCGGTGCTGTTTGACCCCCCTATTCTTATTTTATACAGTGTCTATCACTCAAACTTCCGTCACTCTCTGTTTTCGTGTTTATTAAGAGTCAATGGTAATACAGCTAATTATATAACAGAAGATGAGAACAATCCATTGTACACAATAGGGAATATCTCTACAAGTAATAATACTATTTAACCCATAGCTGGGGAGAAAAAGAGAGATAAATAATCACACAAAACACATGTTAAAATGTTATTTAATTTGGGGATTGAGTTATGTTAAAAAATCCATTTTTATTGTTCGAAGTAGCCGTAATTTGCAATGTTCTCACCTAAGTTTTTGTTTATTGTCATCACCCTCTCTAACTGTATGTTGTTTACACAACCGCTCTTATTTTACACAACCGTTAGGCACAAGGCCAGTTTTTATCTTACTCCCACAAGTAAGACGTGACCCAAGGTCAGGTCGGGAAAGTGAAGTTTAAAAATTGCCTGGGCAGCCCCGTCGACATTCCCCGGTAGGGCGCCTCAGGCAGTAAGCAATAAACTTACTCCTCCCCAAAGAGGGGAGGCAAAGCCTGGGAAGGTGGACCTCCTAGAACTGCACAGGACAGACCCATTGACCGGCATAAATCAAGACCGAAGGCCAAGACAACACCAGTATGGGGTGCAGTATCCATCGGAACAGATACTACACTTTGATCTTAGCCAAAGTGCTTTAACACTTAATGGGCAGCCATTTAATATTTTTGTATGATTTTTTCTTTGTTTAGTCTTCTCAAATTTTAGAAATTCCATCTAAGTGTGTTCGTGTTATGACTTGCCTCCTCGGAATTTCAAAAAGAATCATCTGCCTTTGTTCCAGTTGACTGACAGTCCATTAAAAAAAAACTCCACCCAACGCATCCGTTACAAAGACGTCATTCTTTGATGGCCACATACAGGGTACAATTACCTCCCTTCATGTTTAATTTTGACACTAGAGGGCGAGTAACAGAATCGTATTGAACTCTACAAGACCGTTTCAGCCAGTGAATCCCGGGCAGGGTGAAACGAGGAACGGCTTCCTTATCCTCTACGATCAAGGAACCAGAAGAAAGGGACGCGTGTTTTGATTCGACCATCTGGTTAGAATTGGACTCACGTCATAGATGTAAAGACTGTCGACCAAGAAAAGAAAATGTTGCTAAGATGAAATAAAAACAAAATGGCGAACTCTGGTTATGAAAATATGTTTTAAAACTGTTTGAAGATGAAGATACAAAGCCATTTAAAGTTACAAAAGACCGGATATTGTTATGATGAATACCGTGACGTAGTTAGACTGTGGTTAGGGGGGCGGTCTGCTTCGGGTGCCACTGTATAGAGTCGGCTTTTAAGATCTGCTTCCTATTATAAGTTGTTCTTTTTTTCGTGTACCAATCATGCTACTCAGTTAGTTCACCGTGATTCTTAAGCGATATATATATATATATATATATATATATATATATATATATATATATATATATATATATATATATATATATATATATAAACATAAAAATAAAATGTTCCGACGTAAAGGAAAATGAAAAAAGAAAACCAAAAAATATTATTTATGTATTCATAAACGTTTCGTCTTTATTTGGATGATTTGTCTGAGCATGCGGCCAAAACAAATTTATACTTGTATGATTGTTTCTGCAGACAAATCATCCTGAGGAAGTCGTACAATAAAGACGAAACGTTAATGAATGAATGAATAAATAATATTTTTTGGTTTTCCTAGTTAATATTCCATACATAAATCACACACACACACACACACACCCCCACACACATATATATATATATAAATATATATATATATTTATATATATATATATATATATATATATATATATATATATATATATATATATATATATATATAAGGAATAAGATGACTAAAAACCCGAAGAAAAAAGCAAATAACTTGGCGAAACAACAAAGAACGGTCAGTGGAAATATATATTTAAATGTAGGAATATTAAGATTAATAATTATAGCGGATGATGAATGATTAGAAATACAAATAGATAAAAGAATAAGATACGTATGTGTTACCACATGAATAGAACGAAACCATAGTTCCATGTGAATGTGAATATATATATATATATATATATATATATATATATATATATATATATATATAGCTTCTTTAGACTATATATTGGGTATTTATATCTGTATGGCTAGGTTTCCTTCCTCTTATCTAATTACTTTTCTGTTACCTAAGGTACTTAAGCTTTATTTTTTATTTATTTTTTAATGCAACTTTAATTCCTATATAATTTTATTGCTAGCTACCATATTGCAGAATGGTTCTTGGATGTAGTGTTTAGATAGTATTATTATTTTTATTATTTTTTTTTATTATTGTTATAATTAATGTTATTTGATATGCAAATTACTATATCATACGGTAGTCTTATTATTATTTTATCATTATTACTATTTATTTATGTATATATTAGTGATATTTTAAGCTGAATTATTTCGACACTTGATTATTGGGGAAATGGTCGTATAATCAGTACCATTGGAGAGCCATGAATATTATAACTGTCCTGTTTTTAAATCTCCGAAACAGTTACATGGTAAACAGCTGATGATCCCCCGTGTTAATATTAGACGCTTAAGGTCTCCTGTTTTTGTTTCACTCTTAGATAATTAACCCCTTTTTTTTTTCTTTTTTACTTATATTTTTTCATTTATTAATTTTCCAACGAATGTTTAGTCTGCAATATCTTGGATTTAGTTAGTTTGTCTGGGAATTTAAACTGCATTTTACATTTTTTTTTTAATGACTCAAAGCTTCTTTAGACTATATATATATATATATATATATATATATATATATATATATATATATATATATATATATATATATATATATATATATATATATATATATATCCAGGCAGCATTTCCTCTTGCAGGCAAGTATTGTTGAATATAAGAGACAACTCATGTCTAGATATCCTTTGGTAGACCCTTTCAGAAAGTACTTGGGAGACAAATCCAAACTCATCAGCCAATTCCTCTCAGAAACTAAGATTCTAATTCGGACTATAAATAACATCTACCAAAGAATATCTAGACATGAGTTGTCTCTTATATTCAACAATATATATATATATATATATATATATATATATATATATATATATATATATATATATATATATATATATATATATATATATATATATATATATATATATATATAATAATGTATTCTTCCGGATGATTTTTAAACGTGATTCTATTTTCTATTAATTCTAGAAGTAGATAATAATTACATTTATATTGACGTAGTTACTGAATTTGTCACGTCTATACGCAGACATCCTGATCGAAGGTACATATACATACAATTTCGTGTATATTATCGATCAGTTTTCACATAATATAAACACTGGCCACGCCTTAACACTAAATAAGCTACTTAGGGTGTATGTTTTGGTTTTCTAAAAATAATTTGTCTGAGAAACTTGCAGGAATCGACTGCAAATGTATCCGGAATTTTCGCGAGTAAGTTTCACATGACGATTGACTTCCGGTCCACCTAAAAACCTATTAAAGATTGATCGGTTTTCAAAAAGAGAAGATAATTCTAAACCATTCTCAAAAATCGAAGAACATCTACAGAAAATATCATAGATTTTGTCGAGTATTGTTCAAGTTATATGAAAATAGAATAACCATTGGTTTTCGGATCATTTTCTTTCTAACTTCTCTAAACACTCATTGGAGGGATATTTTCAAAGTCTAATTCCCAAATGAACACAAGTCATTACCAACAGGATCCAAGAAAATTGTTCGCCATGTTTGCAGCAACATCACGTAGATACATCGCTCACCCAATCCTCGACCATTATGCGCAGGCTGCGAGACAAATAAAATTTAAGTCTTAATACTGTTCCTAAAATTGTAAATTGATTCAATCAATGCCCCGAACTGTCCGCAAAAGACAACAGATTCACAACCTGTTTCACGCTGATCTAAGATTTGGTTTGATTAGTCGGATTTCTTGGCATTTCACCCTTTTTTCTGCCCCTATTTACTTGCTCCCCACGAGGGAAGGTTGTTTTAATGTGGTAAAAATCCAGGGCCACTCTGGATTATGACAAAAATAAAAAAGGTTTCGGGTAATTCTGGTCTAGGAGTAAAGTGCTAGACTACGAATATTTACTTCGAGGGTTCGATCCCTGCCCGGATAGTCATGCTGATGACGGCTCATAGCCAGAAACACGTGTCCATGTCTCCCTTTTGTGCACGCAAAAAATAATTTATTAATTAATTAAAAAATCTATATATACAAAATTAATTTATACATTAATGAATTAAAATATATATATATATATATATATATATATATATATATATATATATATATATATATATATATATATATATATATATATGCCTTCACGAAACCATTTTTTCCATCTTTAAATCTCCTTTCACCAGACACCTCATCTACGGACATTCACCAACTCCATATTTTTTACACGCACACTCTTACTCTCCATTCCTTTATATTTGTTCAAATTTTGAATTTTGGCTTTTCCACTGCCAACTTAACTATCTATGTAATTCCTCTGATGATAAGATTTTAATCTTTGAAAAGCCTTGGCTTAAGGAAAGAATAAACATGTTTTTACCGAGTGCACTTTGCATTGAACGATCGAAGTTGAAATAGATTTGTCATTCGTACATATATATCTCTCTTCTTTCATTTATCTTTATAATTGCTCTATCTCGTATATTGAGCTTAAACTATTTCCCTATAGGTTATATCCTCTTAAAGTATCGTTTTAGATTCATATCTTATATATATATATATATATATATATATATATATATATATATATATATATATATATATATATATATATAAGCAATGAAAATAAACAAACAAATGCCTTTGGAGACCACGTTTTCAGACACACTATTTTATTAAAAATAATTTAAATGTTTATTTTTAAAAACCTTTTTCCTATTAATTTCGAATGATAAAACATTATTCTCCAGAGAAAGAGGGTCCTAATATACTCATGGGCAAGTCAGATGCAGCGTCGACTACGAGGGTAGGACGACGTTGAGATTGGACAACAGAGTACAGCAACACATCCATAGTAAAATTAGGAATGGAACCTTCCGGTCAACGGACGTTCCAAAAATACTATAACCGACTATTTGATTAAAAACCCGTCGTGCGCAACGGACTTCAGCATCGACTAATTTACCATCTGCAGTCGTGCTCATTCCATTTTCACCCTTAAAATCTTGGAGACTATCCGCGTACGTCTCAAACGACCATTCCTCTTTTAACAGAGGGAATGTCTATTAGGGTTGTATGTGATTAGCCTTTAAGACATATCCCCATTGTAAATAACATAAGGCGCTCGTTATTTTAAATATATACTTTTCTTGTTTTTTTCTTTCCTCTACGTTCTCCCCTTTTAAAATCCCACGACAACGCTCTCGTTAAGTGTGGGCGAAACCGGTCGGCTGGCACAATTTTTTCTCTCGGATTATTGAATCATGAAAGATAAAACATATTTTCTTTTCGTAATTGCCATGATAAAATTCCGTATCTTACAGAAAATCATGATATATATATATATATATATATATATATATATATATATATATATATATATATATACACGTTCCTGAATATAAGGGGCGACATAATATATGTAGGAGAGTTAACTATGTCTCAAGAACTTAGGTAGTAGATTAACCGTAAAGCTTTCATAAAGCTGTTATTATCAAACAAAACAATAAATTACTAACACATTAACATTTATGGTATTTTTGTAGATTGTCTGTTCGTACGGAAATAAAATCGTGTGATTGGTTGACAAACAAAGAATAGGCAGAGTGCACATTACTAAGGCAATAGTTTTTACGATGTAAATACACCAGTTATACTTTCACGTAAGTCTAAAAGTTTTTTTAAACTAAATACGTGTTTATAAATTGAAAGAAATAAACATAACATAATGACAACAAAACATTACACACACACACAAGCACACACACACACACACACACATATATATATATATATATATATATATATATATATATATATATATATATATATATATATATATATATATGTGTGTGTGTGTGTGTGTGTGTTAAACTAATAACATTTTAATATAACCCGCAATAACGTAGACCCAAAGGGTATTCGGCATTAGGGCAGGTCGATTTTCCACTTTTTTTAGAAAATCAACGCTGCTACGGTGGCGAAAGCTGGGGTTTGGTGTTGTGAGAACTGATACCAAAAATTAGATTCCTAACTTTAAAACTTAACTGAGCATTTAGTTTTTAAAATCGGGTACGAAAATGTTCAGAAATACCTAATTTCCGCAGGATTTTGCTGACAAATTGACTTCAAAATTTTACTATTTCACTAATAAATCCAGATAAAATTGATATTTTTTGTTAGATACAATGAATAGAAAATATATTCAAACCAGAATTCTAAGTATGAATCACCACTAGTAAAATATGTCATTTTTTAACTGTATTCAATAAATGAGAACTGTAGAAATTGTACAAAATTACAAAAAAGGCTAATCACTTTTACATTTTTGGTCATAATTACTTTTAAAAATATATAAATAAAAGTGTATTATACAATAATACTACTGGAAACAGATTATAGGAACAAATGTTTTAAATTTGAATTGTTCATTGAACAATGTGCTAAAACCTACTGCACCATATAAAATTATGGGTAAGCTTACAGTGTAGTCCTCAGGCCATAACTTCTAAATAAAAAAATAAAACAACGCTTACCTTATATAAAAACGCATCAGAATGAAATTCTCTACAAACCTGCATAGTTTAAGCATGTGAAAACCGAATTTAATTTCATACATTTTTGTCTTTCACCTGAAGTGTAAACGATTTTGAAAATACCACCATATTGGATTGAGACTGTCATGAAATGTCGCGCCATGTTCTTGTTTTAACTGCTGACTCTTTTCTAGCTACGATAAATAATAATTAGTTTTGATACCGTTAATTTTGCTTTTTAAAGTATGCGATTCGATATATTTATTTAAATTTGTTTTAGCTTATGTAATTTTTGTTGTGAGGACAATACTGTAATTATGTTACAATAGAACTAAATTGTTCCCTGTAGTTTCCCTTCGAAGTAAATGAAGGTCTTATTTGGTGACACAATGTTTTGGTTATAATGTGCTTGTGCCTTGCTTCTTGCCGCTGGTCACCACTTAAATCATTCATTACCTCTGCAGTAAGATATAAATTATACAGAGGACCACTAATACTATGAAATGCTACCTGGGGCAAATCCTGGTAATTAGTTCCACAAAGTTTCCCTAAAGGACCAGTGAAAGTGGTAGGGCTTCTTGTAGTTCCATCAATTAATTTAAAGATGGCTCTAAATGGCAGTTCATTTTGATTAAGTGAACAGCCAATGGTATGTAACTTTCTTTTAAGTTTTTTCTTCAAAGCTGTAACCATCCCGGTTTCACAACCAGTGTTTATACTGGTATTGTCCACCAGAATTGCCTTAATAGTATTTACGCTGTTGTACTCTTCTAGAACAGCAGCAACATCCTCTGCTAGTAGAACACCAGTTGCACCAATGTTGGGTATCACTCTATGGGTGAGATATTTACTTGCAGTTCCTATCTCTCTGGTAAATGTTAAGTGGCGCTCTGGTCCCTTGTTTTTCTTAATCATTTTTCACAATTTTCCCCTGTAACTTCCTTGTAATACAAAGTGTCCTTATCAACTCTGGAATCAACTCCAATGCAGATAAGATGTTCATATTCCTTGACATGTTTTTGATGGCTGGTTACTTTCACTCTTGCCCTTTCTCTATCTATTTTTGATTTATCTATAATAATGTCTTTTAAATCAATGGTTGGATGAAGAAGGCCCATGTGTTGTAAGTCTAATAGAAAGGCATTAACAAGGCAAGCCCCAAGGTTAGAAGATATATCACCTCTAATCAGTTCCATAGAATATCTCGGGACTTTTAAAAGACTGTAAGGTCCCTTGGACTGTCTCCCTGACTCAAAACTGTCATCGGTTGTTTCTTCACTGGAAGATGTCTGTGAAAAGATTTCGATGTAGAGGAAGCAACATGTGAAGAATCTTGTTGCTGTCTTTTAATTTGCCTGTCTAATCTATCTGCTTCAGCTGAATCTTTTTTGTATTTTTTGACAGCATTTATGTCAATAGGTCCAAGTTGGAAACTGCCTTTTGGTCCTGTTTTCTCTCTCTGATCTTTTAAATATTCTCTCTCTTCAATGGGAACCTGAAATGTCAAAATGTTTATGTGTTTAATAACATATCTAGCATACATGACAAATATTAAGGAAAAAATCACAATATTATTTACTAGAAAAAGAAAGATTATCAGAAGTTAATTCATATTTTCCAATTAATTTCAATATTGAAAATTGGGACATGAATTAGTTCAATTTAAAAAATTCAAACAAAAAACAACCATAGAATTAATATTACCTTCTTGTTAGGAGGACAAGTGCAGACGATATGCCTTGTTTGGCAATTTTCTGTATTGCACTTTACAGCAAAGTCATCACATCTTAAGACAGGCAGTTTGCAGCAACATGAAGAAATATCAAATAATGTATCCAGCTGTTCCTGAATTATTTTCACTTTGGGTGCAGTAAGAGTTTTCCTGTTAATCAGTTTGGCCCTCTTGAAGCAAAATACATTCACCCTCTGCCCTATATAATATTCCCTTAACAAAGGCAATTGTGGGTTCACTGCTTGCCAAATATTGATTATTTCCTTTGCGATCAATTTGGAAATATCATTATTTGAAAAGTGGGGATAGGTATTTTCAAGGAAATAACTAAACTGGATAACTTGTCGTAAAGTTGGGGGTTCCGTTTTATCCAACGGACAAGGTGGACCAGCAAATCTTTTGGAACTCTTACTGCGAGTTAAAACAGAACGTCCTTTTACAGACATTTTTATCTGAAAAAAAAGAAAATAAATGAATAAGTCTAAAACAGTTTGATTTATATCTTCTAGTTTCATATTTTAAAAAATGGCTGACAATTATGGTAAGGAGTTTTGGTTAGCTTTAGTGATAGTCTGTTGGAGTTCGGGTTAGGCTGCATCTAAAAGTGTGGCTTAAAATGACAGGACTATTTAAACAGACTCAATACTGTTTGAGTTATGGTAAAATCCTTATTTTTTTACCCAATAATTTAGATTTTAGAGTGGGGGATCACTTTCCCAAATACATTTAATGTAAAATAATCACACAATTCATGACAACTACACTAAAAATAAAAATACTCTAAAATCTAAAATATTGCGTTAAAAAAAACGGATTACTCTAGCGACATAATCGGTAATTTTACACAGAAAAAAAATGGTCCGTAAAATAGAAAAATAAATGATGGGTTATAACTTTAAATGCACCAAAAATTAGTTTTTTCTAATGCAAAACTGAAACATTATGGTATTTTAATACAAACTTCATTGATAAAATTTAATTTGAAACACGAAAAAAAAAAATAGAACGAAAATAAATTACTTACCTAAAAATGGAAATCTTTCTTCGACGGAGAAAAACAAACGCGTTTGAAACGCCAGATACACTTAAAATATAAAATTATGTAGATTAAACAAGCTTTTTTTCTTTCTATGTCAAATAATTAAGTTTCTTACATAAAAATACAAAATTACTAATTATTTTTACAATTAAAATCCAACAGTGGTCAATATTTCATACATTCGATATACAATAACAAAGCATGCATTTAAAACGGTGTAAATTTAAATAATACTCCCAAAAGAAAGTTCCAGCGTCACTATTAATAAAAACATTACATTTATTGTATTTCATCATTAAAATGGAGGCATTTTTCGGTTTAATGGTGTTTTATTGATAATTAAAATTAGTCTAATTTGTTTTCTACTGAAAAATCACAAATCCTGAATTCCACGAGAGACAAAAAATGAAGCAATCTTTTATCGGTCACTTACGTAAATAGTAAAATACTGTGTTTACTAAACACTGTATATTTAATCTCAATTTTGCTTTTACAAGTGAATATTTTTCATTATTTATAGTCCTTATTTATTTTTATTTGATTTATTGAGAATAATGTAAATAATTTAGTTGACAAAATCTTTATTAAATGATATTTACACATGTTTATTTCTCCAACGGTATGGAATGTTTTTACGGCGGGAAATACTTCACTGATCACCGAAAACACATGCGAAAACGCTAATTTCCAACCTTTAAAGTCGTTTCCTCACTTAACGGTAACGATTTGGGAAAAAATATTTTGTATCGTTATTTACCATGCCAAACCCCAACTATCATTGGCATCGCATCATCACGATTCCAAAATCGACCTGCCCTATTCGGCATTAGTTCAAAGTGAATTAGTTTAACTTAAAACACACACACACACACACACACACACACACACACACACACACACACATATATATATATATATATATATATATATATATATATATATATATATATATATGAAATTAAAAATGGAACAGTGGAAGACCCATAAGCTCAACGTTTCGCCCGATGTGATGTGGGCTTTTTCAAGAGCGAAAATAAGATACGTCTAGACACTGGATGATTCCCTGAATATTATTTTGTTTTTTTCTTTTTTCTTTCTTTCTTCTTTTTTCTTTTGCCCCATATCTTCTCTTTAGTTTCTCCTTCTTTTTTATATTACTATGTACATTTGAAATTGCAGGTTTATTTATGCATACATATATGTATCTTAAATATAAAAAAACATTAAAAAAAATAAAAATAATAATAAAAAATATATATATATATGTATAATTATATGCTGACATTTTGCACACTTATTTCTGACGCTTTACATATTTGCATATATTTCCCTCTATTCAAACCCTACCACTATATATATTCCCCAATTATATGACCTTCCCGTATTTTATCATTTTTAGCACACTTTTACCCTGCTCTTGAAAAAGCCCACATCACATCGGGCGAAACGTTGAGCTTATGTGTCTCTCACTATTCCATTTTTAATTTCATCCCGTTGGATTGTTTTATCCTTTTATCTACCCATATATATATATATATATATATATATATATATATATATATATATATATATATATATATATATATATATATATGCATATATATATATATATATATATATGCATATATATATATATATATATATATATATGCATATATATATATATATATATATATATATGCATATATATATATATATATATATATATATATATATATATATATATATATATATATATATATATATATATATATAAAATTCCCGAAACAGTTTTTCATGGTAAACAACTGATGACCCCTTAAAATAGTGTTAGAAAAAAACTAATATAATAAATGTAAAAAATAAATTGACTTACATGAGTGATTTTCCACTGAAAGACTTGGGACTATAAGTTTTTTTTTTTTTTAAATATAGTTTTAATGGTTGAGAAACTTACGAGACTATATATATATATATATATATATATATATATATATATATATATATATATATATATATATATATGTTAAATTAAGTAACCTTTTTATATAATCCGCAATAACGTGGACAAAACGAGTATTCGGCATTAGTTCAAAGTGGATTATTTTCACATAAAAACATAATTTCTAATTCTTTTGCCAATACAAACAATACACAAACACATTCATCGTGGTTACTTACTCTCTCATAAAAATACTAACGAGCCTATTTTTGCACAAAATTTCACAAATATTCTTCTTCGTACAAGCTATAAAGCGGTGGAAGCGAGGTAAAGATGGAAATTGACATACCCAGGTATTGTACCAATACCGCTTGAGAAGTGGGCGTATAATAGTGTATATTATTTACACCATAAACAGAAAAAAAATTGTTAGTATTATTTTGAAATCTATTTACACGTGACACATTTTTTCTATGCTCCGACAACTTGTCCGACGAATTATTTTTTCTTTCGGTGTAAAAAATCTCAAAACGTATTGTGTATCAAGTTGCGTGAGATATTAAAAAAAATAAATAAATAAAATTGTCCATAGTTGTTGTAGAAAAATATAGATGCAGGTGTGTAAAAATATGTTTTAAATCGGAAATTACTACGTAATTAAATAGAGAGTGTCACATTCTATAGGAAGTTAAAAGTTTAAAGTTAGGCTGACGTGTACCGGTAGATGCATCATGGGAGGAAGTACGTGGCAGAAAAAAAGCTAGAAAATTATAGTCTCTGGGAATTAGACGTCGTTGATCGAAAGAACGCTTCGAGTTATCCATCCTACGGGATTTGGAAGAAAAATATGCAGTTTATATGGACGTATCTGCTGCACTATAAGTAGTGAATCAAATCTCAGAGCAATTATTGGTACTACTCCAGATGAAGCGCCTAATTTTCGTGACTGCTAGGCGGCAACGATCGGGCAGGTCGCGGAAGCGCCCGAAAGCTGCCGAGACGAAAACGAGGCTGAAGCAAAAACTGAAAGTCGTAAAATAGAAGAGTGGCAGACGACAGTATAAGACGAAGAATACAAAAGAAAAAAATACATATATTTGAAAAAAATGAAGAAAAAAAAGAAAAAGAAATATGAACAACCATAGCTGAAGAACTATAAATAAAGTTTTCAAAAGTTTTTTTCGTGGGACAAATGAACCATTTTAATTTTTTGTTGTTGTCTTTTTATACATAAATCAAAGAAGTAAATGCTATTTCTTTTACGATATTTAGGACACTTTTTTTGGTCTTTTTTTTTTACATAAAACAAAGAAGTATGTTATTTTTCTTAGGATATTTAGGTAAGTTTTTTTGCATATTTTTTTTTTTTTTTGGGGGGGGGGGTCATATATTTTCTCGTCGAGGGTCAGGGTTTACGGATACGTTTGCGGTCGGTTCGAAAGGTCTTCCTACCGCTTGTTTTGTTGTGCTGAGTGCAGGTGATTGGCAACATCCTGATTGGTCAGCTCTGCTTCAGCCTCGTTTTCATCTCGGCAGCTCTCGGGCGCTTCCGCGACCTGCCCGATCGTTGCCGCCGAGCAGTCACGGAAATTAGGCGCTTCATCTGGAATAGTACCCAATTATTTTTAGCTCTTTTTAATTACTTCTATTACGTCAGACACGAAGAGTAGGAAACAGAAAATATTAATATCTCTGCGACTTCTACTGCTACCACTACTGAGAGACGTCACTATCCAATCTGCCAACTACGACGTATCAACTAGAGACGAACAGCTAATAGGTAAAATGCTTCGAAATTATTTTCAAATTTCGAAGGTTCACGAAGTAATTAATATTAATTCTTTTTTCAACTATTTATAAAACGATTGAAATTGCTGATTTGCTTACGAAAAAAAAAACGAAATGCATTGTGGTGGATCTAATTACGTAATTTTTTTTTCTTTTCAATGTGATTGTTTAGAATTCGTTTTATACTGTTGCATGTTTAGTTTAATAAATATTCTATTAATAGTAAATCATATAAAACAATAATCCGATGTGTAATCATCAAAGTTTCGTCGACGCGAGAAATACGTACACATACATGGAATTGTTTCATCTATATAATAATACGCTAAGCCACTTCACATTCGTACGTACGTTATCACCTTCCAACTACATTAAAAATGACATCGTCGGATTAGCAAATATGGTGCTTAATTTGATGTCGTTAAGGAAAAACATTCCTACTTCATAACATACCCATTTTAAAAGGAATTGTTCCCAAATTAGATTATGTCATCCAGTCGACTAAAACATGTTTTTTTAAATAAATACATTTAAAAAAGTGACATTCGTTTTATTGTATTTGAAGAATATTTAGATTACAATTATTTTTACGGTAGGAAAACAAAGAGTACTTTTTGTTTTAAAAAGAATTAAATTGCCATAATTTTAAATAAATATAAAAAATGCATATTTGTTTGATTTATTCAAATAATATTTAGCTGATAATGACAATTATTTTTGTAGAAGAAGGAAGAGTAATTTTCTTCTTCACATACATTTATTATTTCAAAAAGAAATATTATTAACAGAAAATCATAGATTGACTAAACCCTCTGGGCTGAGAGAGTTTGTCTAGTATATATATATATATATATATATATATATATATATATATATACAAAATTAAAAACCCAAAATCTTGTAGTAAAAAACAACTCCTCCTCAACTAAACAAAAACACTAGGAAAAAAAAAGTTATTTATAAGTTTAAATGCCCTTTAGGAGAATTTAACTCCCATAATAATAATAAAGCTAATAGCTACATTGGTTTTACAAGCACTACCCTACCCGCCGCTTCACCATGTATCCTGTAAACTCTAGCTCAATTTGCCAACATCTACGAAAACATAACTGTCTCCCTCTGATTTAAGAATGTTTTAGTTAATAACACTAAAATTATACATTCCGAAACCAATTAAAAAAAAAAAATACATGAAGCTATCTACATAAAAACCCAACAACCTAAATTACCAACATCACATATGAAACAAGTGGTAACATTTTAAAATGCTTAACGTAATGCGATTTTGTTCTGTGATGCCATCCAGCGTTGCTGAATTTAAATCGTCAACGACTTCTTGGAACAATGCGAAAAACGTTCTCCGTCGTCTTTTTAAGAATTCTCTTTCTCCATCTTTTTTGTTCATTTGCTTTTGACACCTGAGGATGATTCGACGTAGAATCGAAAACGTTCGTGAAACCTGTGAAACATATGGAAAATTTATTATTATTTTTTTTTATTTTAATAGAAAATAGACCATTAGAAAAATTGAAAAAAAAGTATAATTAAACAGATGAATTTTTTTAATTTTTAACAATATTTGCATATATATATATATATATATATATATATATATATATATATTAAATAGTTTTTAATTCCAATACGTAGTCAACGCAAAATAAATGGTTTTGGACTATTAAAAAAAATGTCCAACGCTATTGAAAATGTTTACCCATTCATTTATTTATTTTTATTATCACTTATGTCTGAATTCATGTTTAAAAACATGATGTAAATCATAAACCTATGACGTAACATCAAAGCTATGATAATTCTGTTAAGGTAATGTTTTAAGATCCATTTATCAGAAGACTTAATAGCTGAGTTCGTAGAATATCAGAATGAAGTTCTCAAGGTATCGGTTTCGATTTCCAGTCACTGCGTCAGCTTTTTTTTGTTGGGAATTTATTATTTAGTATTAATGTAATATTTTCCATTTCTAAAAGAAGTTAAGATATTCGTTTAAAAAAAGTTGTGACTTACGGACAAACAGACACAGACACACAGAGAAAATGCCCCTTATATTATGAGTGGTTGTTATAGGCACTGTGGATTTCCACGGGGTTCCGCTAGTAACTTTATTAATATAGAGATTAATGTTGAAATGGGATTGGGCATATATTTTCTTTTTCTTTCGCATAGTATTTTAGATGCATGCGGGGGGATAAATAGATAAATAAATAAATAAATAAAAGAAATACATTCTCTTTGATCTTTTCATATTAACCGTTTCATTGTCACCGTTGGTATTCATCGTCAATCACTTATAATTTCGATCGGCCTAGTCAGAATTCCAAAGCTAAGCTTGGTAATTATAAACAAAGTGTCTCATAATCTCAAGGGGGGAGCAAACCATATTCTAAAAACAAAACAGCTTATTGACCACTCAGAAATGACCACTAATTGGTTTGACAAAGGTAATTTTAGCTGTGTTTGATTACTTGCGCAGGCGCATCGTTTCCTCAGATAACATTTTGTTGTTTATTTTTTAAATTTTAACTTGAGCTTTTTTAATTTGCGGTTGAGATTTTTTAATTTAAAGTTTATCTTTTCTAATTCGAAGTTAATTTATTTTTTAGTTTGAAGATAATTTTTTTTAGGTATGTTTAATATGTAAAAGATCCATCGCGATTTCACAACCGAAATTTAATTTTTTTGATGACGTCACACTTTGACATAATAGCCTCAATAAGTGGGAACTGTGAATTTTTATTTTTTTTACATTAAAGGTCACCACTTATCAAGGCCTAAAGCCACTCAAGGATAATGGTAAAGGAGTTTGACTCGAGGATAGCAAAGAAAGACTATCACCATCTCTGTTAGACGTATCTGTTGGAAATCGTTGGTTTGGCTTGCGCGGTTTGGTGCGGAGGACCCGTGCGGTCGGGTGCAGAGTGGGGCCTGTTCTCACGATCAGAGCTAGCAGATGTGACGGGGTCACCGCGTGACGAGACCTCAGATCAAGGGTCAATGTGCACCTGCGAGAGGCTCTGTGACGTCGCGGGCATTTGCGTGGGAAACAGAGAGATCCGTGACGTCACTTGTTCTTCGTGAGAAGCGAGTTTTAGCAGTCTGGGTTTTGGAGGCGAACCTATGAGACGTGAGTTTTAACATGTAGTCTACAACCGATTAAGGGAAATATTCCCCTAAGAACATACAGGCGAAGAATCTCTTTCCGCCCCTTTTCCACGATGGTTAAGACTTATTTGATAAGTAACTACGATAAAGTAGTAATTTGCTTTTTCTCTCTCTCTCTCGACGTTAGTGAATATCTCCCAGCTGATTAAATAACTAACGCTTGTAATAAAAATAATTAAATTTAAAAAGAAAATTTGTCTTCCGACCCGATCATGGAGCTTTTGTTGCAGCGGCGTGGTTCACGGCAGAAGAAGGAGGAAGGAGTTCAACCACTAGACGACATCGAGACGGCGACATTCTACACAGCGAGGAAGAAATTTAAAGGTATGCAAACTATATGATTTATGTTAAAAAATATAACGAGCATTAAATGTGAACTGCCACGCCCCTTTCAGGGACGAGTATACGAAACGAGAAAAGCCGCGGCTCTAAATAGAGGGCTATGCAACACTCTCTTCTGTGCGAGAGTGACTGCAGCAAAGAGAAGCGACACCACGAGATTTAGAAGTTCGTTTTAGACTCTGTTAATGCAGGGAAGGAAGCTCTGAGCATGTCGATGTAAACATTGAAAATTAATGTCTTATTTTAATATTTCGTACACACTTACATAGATTTGATTCAAGGCATTCTTTGTACGGATTATATACTTCAAGTATTAAACATATATATATATATATATATATATATATATATAATAACAAAGATATTTTTTAATAAAATATTTAGAAAACCTTGCACAACGCAGATTATTTGTTTTTAAAAATAAATTATTTATTCACCTTAAAAACATTTTTTTTATGAACTTGAGTACTTTCGGTAAATCTACCATCTTCAGAAGAATATTTCTTCTTTTTCTTTTTTTTTCTTTTTTCCTCTTGGTTGAGACATTCTCGTGGCCAAGTTGAAAATCCGCCTAGGTGTTATGACGATGAGAGAAAAGTGTTGATATGACTGTGTGTCACGTGGTCGGCGTGGAAGGATACTTTGAAAAGTCACATAATTTGAAGCGCTAGGTGGGTGGCAATAATAACGAAGATATTTTTTTTATAAAATATTTAGAAAACCGTGCACAACGCAGATTATTTGTTTTTAAAAATAAATTATTTATTCATCTTAAAAACATTTTTTTATGAACTTGAGTACTTTCGGTAAATCTACCATCTTCAGAAGAATATTTCTTCTTTTTCTTCTTTTTCTTTTTTCCTCTTGGTTGAGACATTCTCGTGGCCAATATATATATATATATATATATATATATATATATATATATATATATATATATATATATATATATATATATATTTGTTTAATATGACAGACAACTTATGTCTGGAGATCTTACTGTTGAACCATTTCACCCCCCCACTCCCCTTAAAAAATCGAGCGCAAACGAAAACTCAAAACTATATCGAAGAACCAGTTTTGATACGTAGCCTCGTTTTAAGATAATTCATTTCTAAGTAAAAGAAATGGGAAAAAAGACATTTCTATAACGTAAGTAGTTAAATCAAATTGGTATATTTTAACTTGTTCCAGTGGCGCAGTCGGTAGCGTATCGGACAAATTCGTCCTAATTACCATATGATGTTAAGGTTACGAGTTCTAATCACGACCTCGGCGTCAAAATTACTTATTGTTTATGTTATTGTTAATATGTGCCCTGATGTATTTATTATGTTTCTGACTTAGAAATTTATTAAATAGTAATTACCCCGCCGGTTCACAAAAATTCTCCAGGACAGACAGAGTGCTCGTTATATTATAAATCGAAATAAATTATAAATGCTGACATTCTTATAGAAGCTTTGAGTTATTTTAAACAAAAAGACAAAAACAAAAAAGGAAAATGCAGTTTAAATTCCCACAGAAACTAACTAAATCCAAAATAGTGCAGACTTAACATTCGTTGGAAAATTCATAAATAAATAAAATATATAATAGTAAGTAAATAAAATAAAAAGGGAGATTAAGTATCTAACAGTGAAACAAAAACAGGAAACCTTAACGTAAGCATCTAATATTAACACGGGGATCATCAGCTGTTTACCATGTAACCGTTTCGGAGATTTAAAAACAGGACAGTTAAATGCATGGCTCTCCAATGGTACAGATCCAACTACCATTTCCCCAATCAAGTGTCGAAATAATTCAGCTTAAAATGCTACTTATATATAAATAAATAATAATAATAATAATAATAATAATAATAATCAAAATAATAATAATAATAATATACTATATATATATAGTGACGTCTTTGTCGCACGCACCGCGTATTTTATCAAATAGTTATGTACGTGCTGAAAACATTGTCTTCTTTCCTATATTTTGCAGTTTTTCCAATAAATTTTAAATCTTCTATTTTTCTGAATCGTTAGTTGATCCGTAACTGGTAAATTTTTTATTTGATTTTTATTCTTCCTGTGTTTATTTTTTTTTCTGTGTCTTTCATACATTATTTCTCTATAGCATTTCATAGTATTATATATCTATATCGTGTATTCTATGCTCACGCACACACACACACACACACACACACACATATATATATAATATATATATATATATATATATATATATATATATATATATATATATATATATATATATATATATATATATATATATATATATATATATACGAGGCCTGTATAAAAAGTACCCGACCTTAGGCCAGAAAAAATATTTCAAATACGTGACAGGGTTGGTACCCAAATTCCCTTCAAAGTAGGTCCCTTATGCTTTCACACACTTAGCCCACCGATCTATCCACTGCCGGAAACACTTCTGGAAGTCTTCTTTTGGAATGGTGTTCATCTCCGCAGTCGCGATAGATTTAGCAGGTGTTTGGAGAAGATGCGATGGGTGTGACGCAAATTAAAGAAGTGATTCAACCGACGATTAAAAAATGGCCGCACATCAGCAGAGAGTGACCAGCGTTCTGGCAGGCGCCACACTGCCAGAGTGCAGCTACTGTTGAGAGAGTGCGAAAAATGTGTTATATTTATGTATTATATTATTTAGTAGAATCATAATTGCATATTAAAATACACACACACACACACACACACTCACACACACACACATATATATATATATATATATATATATATATATATATATATATATATATATAGTCTAAAGAAGCTTTGAGTCATTAAAAAAAAAAATGTAAAATGCAGTTTAAATTCCCAGACAAACTAACTAAATCCAAGATATTGCAGACTTAATATATATATATTATTATATATTAATATATATTATATTATTATATATATATATATATATATATATATATATATATATATATATATATATATATATATATGTAAGCAAAGCCGTTGGCTGCCCAGGCATTTTTTTGTAGGCCATAGTGCTCACCTACTCGGGCACTGGCTTTTCAAATTCCACTTTTCCGACCTTGTGTCACATCTTACCTTGTGGGAGGAAGATATATAAAAGTTCTCTGTGAAAGGAGAAACAGCCAGGGCAACATTAATCGTCGTGTTGTTGTTTAATATTTGTTTGTTTTAAGAACGTAACTATATTGTATAATGTATATTGTTATTTATCACAGAGAAACGCGCAAGTACTTTCAAACAAATCGATTTATCTATTTTTTGTTCAATAGTACAATTTGGGGCGAAAAAAAAACCCAATGTAGTTTATTTTTTAAAGATTGAATAAAAAAAAATATATTTCATAAGTTGGCAAAAAATATCAATAAATTGTCAATAAACAATTCAGAGATCCATTGAATGTCTTAAAATTTCATACAAAATATCTGGCCTAGACCTTGGTATTCGCTCAAATTTTGGATGAAACTTATTGTTGGTCTTAATTGTATTTTTGGTCCTGAAATAAAATTCTCATTTACTTTTTAAAGTGTTGAGAATCTAACTTTAATTCCAGGTTTTAATCGCTGGCTGCTATGTTGGTTTTTATTTTTCTTGGACTAAAGATATTTTTCCTTGGACTAAAGATATTTTTTTCTTTGGACTAAAGATATTTTTTACTGCTTTAACATTTTATTACACACAAAAAAAAACTTTGAATATTCTATTTACAAAAGCAAGTTTTAACGGAATTAAACGAATTTTAAAGCAAACATGAAAAGGTTAAAACATACTAGTTGTGAATTTAAGAATAACAAAATGTTGCCAAAAAGACGACGGTAAAAATGTGGCATAAAAGTTCAATTACTATGAAAACAAAAATTGGCTTATTTATTTAATCCTTGTCATAAATACAAAAAAAAAACAGTTCAAATCTTGAAGAAAATAACTTTAAAGACATCTATAGACTCACTGGCGCATTTGAAGACATTTGTTGCCAAATTGTCTCTGGCCTTAAGAAAGCTGTCCTATCAAAAATGTAACATGTAGATGTAAAAAAAAACTAAGAGGTTCAGTGTTCTGTTTCCATGTGTAACTCTCTCGTTCTTTCTCCCTCTCTTTCCCTTCCTATCCCCCTCCTCTCTCCATATCTCATATACATTTACCAGAGATATAATTTAAAAAATAACTCAAAGAGTTTAGCTGAGACTAATGTTTAAAAAAAATCAAATAATGTTGGCGCGAGGAGCGAGGAGCGCGGAGCGATAAAACCACCGCTCTTTAGTCCCAAATAGAGTTGCTCCCGCTCCACTCCCGCTGAATATAAAATGAGCCCTCTTCTCCTTTGCTCCAGCAAAAAGGAGCGTGCTCCTGGAGCGCGCTCCGTTTTGGAGGGCTCCGTAAATCCCAGTATATAGCATAGTCCGCTGTTTATTACTAGTTCTCAAATCGAAAGGTGTTGCAGTAGGAATAAAAAAATCGAAAACAAGAACTTTTTTTATATCTCACAATTTTTCATGTAGAATGTTAACAGTCCTTTTAACACTAACCGCGTATAGCTACAATCAACTCCGCAAACCGCAAAGCTCGATATTCAAGTTTTCTCTGATCTTATCGTTCAATTTTGTCTCGATCGATGACCTACGCCTGCAATTGTTTTTGACACATTGCTCAGTCAAAATACTTCAAAAAGAAAACAAACGATTTTTTACAACTGACATTCTATTCTCAACATAGAAAGTATCAAGGCAATCGCAGTCGCAGTCGTATTCCAAACGTGACGCTTAGCCACACCTTGACCTGCACCATGTTATAACTAACGTTATAATACCCATTTCTATCTGATAACACCGAAGTAATTTCGTTTAATATATATATATATATATATATAGTCTCGGAAGTTTCTCAACCATTAAAACTATATAAAAATAAAAATTAAAAAAACAAAAAACAAAAAAAACAAACTTATAGTCCCAAGTCTTCCAGTGGAAAATTATATATATATATATATATATATATATATATATATATATATATATATATATATATATATATATATATATATATGGAACACTTATCTTAAATATCTCTCCTTTTTCCTTCAGTTTCTTTCTTCTGGTTTCTGACGATATGAGATGTTTCTACAATTTCAATCCACATTCTAATATTCTCTGAAGATTGGCAGAAATTTGATTGAACTGTAAGGTTTGTACCTATATGTCAAAAAACACGTGTAAGATTGAAAACAGTGCTTTTCTATTTATAAAATGCAAATGATAAACATCCACCGAGTTGTTGAGAAAATTGTTATATAATTTTTTTTTTTTGATTGCGAGATCTCATGAAAATTATGAGTTTAGAATGATTACTACATGGTCATTGGAATTAATCAATAAAATATATATGCTCTGAATCTTGTAACACAACTTTATTGAGCTTGCAATTGGAAATTTTAGGATATTATGAAGAGTAATAATTAAAAATATACATTCCTATTAAAAAACTAAATATATATAATATATATATATATATATAGAGAGAGAGAGTGAAAGAGAAATATATTTCTTTTTACATATATATTTAAATTAATTATATAGTAACGGCGAAACACGTGTCCGTGGATATCTATCTATCTATCTATCTATCTATCTATCTATCTATTTATATTAGGTACATTGGCTACACATTTGCAGACATATTTCAGTCGTAGCTGGAAATCAACTTAACGTCCTTATACCACTGTTAGCATTTTTTTAAATTTACACACACACACACACATATATATATTTATACATATATATATATATATATATATATATTTATATATATATATATATTTATATATTTAAATTGATTATATTCTTATAAATTAATATTTGCGTGCATAAAAACAATAACAAAACAATATATATATATATATATATATATATATATATATATATATTAGTACTCTATGTATCCACATAAAATATTATAAGGAGATATAATTTTTATGTGTCAGTTTTCAGTATTTACTTCAACAGTGCTCGATACGTAAGTAGAGCTAGGTAGTAAGCAATGAAAATATATATGGCAATCAAGCTACACAGAGGCTTGACGATTCCCCCTGAGGATGAAACACGGGAGCCTCTGTGTAGCTTGATTGCTATATATATTTTCATTGCTTACTATATATATATATTGCTTACTATATATATTGCTTACTATATATATATATATTGCTTACTATATATATATTGCTTACTATATATATATATATATATATATATATATATATATATATATATATATATATATATAGAGAGAGAGAGAGAGAGAGAGAGAGAGTGAGAGAGATAGAAACAGACAGACAGACAGACAGACAGACAGACAGAGAGAGAATGATGCTTGCCAGAATGAGATGGCTCATCTACATAGACATTTTTAAACGACGATTGCACGGTATAATTAATTGATATTTCTGTTTCATCTATATAAGCAGCAGCTTTGTGTATACATTTTATAACAAAAATATCAATACATGA
This sequence comes from Sepiola atlantica, assembly GCA_963556195.1. NCBI lineage: Eukaryota > Metazoa > Mollusca > Cephalopoda > Sepiida > Sepiolidae > Sepiola > Sepiola atlantica. Next base: position 97,880,864 of record OY744529.1, on the reverse strand, counting down.
ACAACTGCATTTATTATTAACGATTGACTGGCAATGATTCGCTGAAAACGATGTTACGGCGGGATTTCGTGCAACTGGAATGCGTAAACCCGTTTTTGGGCGGCAACGATGTTTGTAATCGTTTTTATTTCGTTTCTTAACGTTGAGGTGAAGCCGATTTATGTCTTTGAACTAAAATGTCTAAAAACTATTCTGGGATTAACTTCGAGATAGACGAAGAAATACAGATATCAGAAAGAAGCTTAATATTAACAGCAACGAGGTTTTTCGAAAAAGATAGAATAACTTAGTTTTAACGTGTTTCCCGGCTTCCAGACTCCAGCTATGTACAGAAGACATACAAAACAGATTTCATTAGGGAAACATCAAGAAAACGACAACCATCGAGATTAGTCTATCAAATGAGGATTGATACCATTATGCAGCCGCTGACAACTGAAAGACAAGCGCAACACAGTACTAAGTGGCGAAATTTTGTTCTAAAAAATGTAGTGAAGCTCTCATTGTCTAGTCAAACTCAAGTGCTGTAAGCTCAATTGATTCTAACATGAAATTCCAGAGCTATTACACATTGATTTTGTTTCCGACAAACTCATATAAAGAGAATTGGTTTTTGTTAACACTTTTCTCTAGCCGTTTCTTGACCGGTCGGTCATCTTAGATTTTTGTACTTAAGTCTCATTCTGGTATGATACTAGCTGACCTGACCCAGTGTTTAATGGGAGATCTGGTTTTTCGTTTTTCGTTTTTCGTTTTTCGTTTTTTTTACCAAACATTGTACTGATTGTAATTTCTTTTTCTATATTTTAATTGATACGGCTGAGAGTACGTTTATTTATAAGCATTTCAAGTAAGATGTAAAAGAAACAACAGCAAAGACTTACCTAGTTAGCTAGTTAGAGAACACATAAATGAATAAAAATACAGACATAACAGTACAAGAAAAATGTACAAAAAGGTACACAACTACAAGAAATTGGCATGCGGAAAAGAGAACGGAAGACAGGTGAGATCGGCCATTACTATTAAAAATTGCCGTCCGATCGTAATGACTTCTCAAGAATAATTGAGAAACCGATAGAAATTATAAACGCTGGGCTGGGATTTTAATGGCCGCCACACTTTGGCTTCGTTCATTTTAACATTCATTTCAGATACAGATGCATTCTTTGCATACAAAAAGTGAAAAAAAAACCCAAAACAATATTAAACACCAGTTTCGTTTCTTTTTGCTTGTATAATGTTTGTTTACACACGGTAACTTAAGTGGGAGATACAAACACTTCCTTAATGGGAGTGGTCCATTTATTCGACATGCTTGCTTGCTTCTAGAATTCTTTCAAAAGGATATCTTCTTAGAATTATTTTCAAGTAAGCCAAAAAAACCCTCTGTGATATGCGCGTGTTTCTGTTTCTCTATCTGCTTATATATATATGTCGTTATTTTTGTTGTTATTGTTAGCGGTAAATGGCTGTGTTACAGACACTGGTACTTAATGCTCCCTGAGCATTTGAGAGTTTCCTCCCTTACATACGCAATGTCGCTTTATTTAATTTTATAGATGAAATTGTTATCCACGGATACGTGTTCGCCGTTACTGAGGCGCATAAGCGTAGCAGACTATGACAGGATCGAGGGTTCGAATCCAGTCATAGTCAGACACGCTGATGAGCTGAAGTAACGGCGAAACATGTGTCCGTGGATAACTATTTTATCTATCTATCTATCTATCTATCTATCTATCTATCTATCTATCTATCTATCTATATTAGGTTCATTGGCTACATTTGCAGACATATTTCAGTCGTAGCTGGAAAGCATCTAGACGTTGTTATACCACTGTTAGGAATGAAACCAAAGATCGAAATGAAGGAGAAATACTTTCAAAAAGTAACGCCTGATTCATTTAAAATTAGATTATTTGTATTACACGAATAACTGTCAAAATGTCTCAAGTATTTAAATTTTTTATCTTCATTTTTTTTGTCATTTTTACTACTTCCATCCAGGATATCGGTTCGTTTAGATATTTCATCAACCATGCGGTTATATGACATGCGGAGTATACCATATACACCTTATTTTCCTTCTCTCGATTACTTTAAGAACAGGACGAATTCATTTCATATCAGCTAGAAATAATACACAACCAGTACGCAAAATTGAGCAAGTCATGTTTTACTGTTATAATTTCTATGATTAATGAATATTTGTGGTTATAACTTACGAAAGATTACCAAAAAAGAACAAAGACAAATTATTAAAACATAATATTAGAAATAATAATTACCCAACAAAATAGATTCTATATCGGTAATGCAGGTAATACTTTTAAAGAAAGATACTATAACCACAAATGTTCTTTCAATCATAGAAATTATAAAAGCAAAACTTCACTCGTTCAATATTTTGGTCCCTACTTGATAATGATAAAACGCCAATAATTAAATGGAAAGAAATTGGGAAAGTCTGAGCACAGTCTGTTATCTTTGCCTTAATGAGAAATTAGAAATCGTTATATTTAGTGAGATAGGAAATATTCTTAACAAAAAGAAGAAACCCACATTAATTGTAAGCAACAAGATACACACACCTATACGAGGAATAGGTCACCTTCTTCAAGTAATGTTGCTTCTAGTAACATTACTAAGCTAGATACTCCACCAGACTAGATGAATTCTTGTCCCGGAATCTGGCAAGACCAAGAGACCACAATAAATATATACTCTAACATAGTTAACTGGTCAATTGGGTCGAGGGAATTTATAATTCTAACTTCTTTACTTATTTAACGTTTTAGAGGTAAAAGAGAACTTTAATTTAATATTCGAATATATATGTATTGTACATAGAGATTAAGTGTTAATCTCAGGAAAGCCCTTGATTTATGAGAACTTTCACTGAAGTAAAGTGAAAAAAAGGTAGGAATCGTTTACTCATGAACGTAATAAAAACTTCCACATTACGCATGAACGTTAAGATCTCCCATTTTATCGGTTCGAAATAATTGGTTTTAACTATTGTTGGCATAATTTGCTAGTATGTATGCATTTTATTTACCTTTTCTCCAAGAGGTTAGACACAAGGTCAAGTGTGGTGTTGAAAAACTAGTGCACTAGGAATTTGTTTATTAGTGTATATTGGTTTCAATTAGTTCATATGAGCTTATGCCAATACAGACTTGCCTGCAGGTGTTAGATGTATTTGTTTGCGTACATATGGTCACATGTACGGTATTAGCCTTGATCGGTTCGTATTTTTACTGTTGTCTTGTTTAGCGGCATGTTATATGTTTATATATACAAGACGGACATCTATGTGCCTGTGCGTATGTAAGCTTATATGTGTTTTTAGCGTATGTATGTATGTATGTATGTATGTATGTGGGTGTGGAAGTAGATTTGTCCTATTGACAAATTTGAATCTACCCCCCAAACGGTTATGGTAATAAAAAAAATTAAATATAAGTTATTTATTTATTTATTCACTAACGTTTTTGTGCATTTTAGATCTGAATATATTGGAAAATTAGCGCGCAAGAGAGGAAACGCAGTAGGGGTTATGATCTCCTAGAACCCAGGTCCCTCAGAAGGAAATTGCTAGGATGGCTGGCGTCAGTGAGAAGACAGTCCGTCGCATCCAACAAATCTGATTTCGGCACGATGAGAAGAAATTCAAGACAGATTAAACTGTCAGCATGAGAAGAAGGTATGCTAAAATTCTAAAGGTCGACTCCAAAACTGTAAGGACTGATGTGCACCGAAACGTAAGTTTCGTGCCCTTTGTGTCTAACCAAGGCATCCTCTGACCGACGCCATTCAGGACTAAAAACCTATCCCTTATGGTCCTGAGCATCTTGGGTACAAATGGCTTGAAAATGTCCCTCTTTTTCTTTAAGTCTTATGAAAGCATCGGAGCTGATGTGTGTTATAAAGTTTGAGATACACTATTTTGCCCTGAAGGAAAATTATCCTAACAAGAATTATGTGTGGCAGCAAGATGAGGCTCCTGCCCACACAGCCATTAAGGTACAGACGTTCTGTCGAAACAACATGTCCAACATCTGGCCAAAAGACTTTTGGATTCCGAGCTTCCCTGATCCCAATCCCCTGGACTTTTTACTGGTAGGGCTTCATTCAGAAGAAGACCAATGTAACCCTTCATGCCAATATGGGCTTACTTAAGACTGCACTCTCCAGAGAATGGAAGGTTTACCCAGATCAGAATTTAAAGAAAGCCTGTATCCATTTCACAGTCAAATGGAGGCCTGAATCAAGGTTGAGGGAGGACACACAGAGTAGGTTTGTTTTGAAAGGTTTGAATTTATGTATCGGAAAATTGAATTTATGTATTTTAAAATTCCAAAGAATGAATATATAGCCAATTGAAGTTTTATTTTTCTGATAGGACAAGTCGGCTTCTCCATACTGTATATTTTAAAATCTCAACTTTCATTCTATTATTAATTAAAAAAAATCTTTATCTGAGTGGCAATACATATTCATACGCATGCATTTGCGAACTGTATGCAGCGATTCGAAAATTAAATTAAAAAAATAATGAATAAATAAAAAAATAAGCAGCTACAAAGACTTTCAGATGATTTGAGTCGATCACATTTTAAGACTAGGTTAAGGGTTATGGTTAGGAATGAAAATGTACATAACAAAGGTAAGGGTTAGGGTTAGGGTTAGAAATGCAAATGTAAATAAAAGACGTTAAAGTCAATATTAGGGTTAGGTTAGGGTGAGGAATAAAAATGTAAATAAAAAACGTTAGGGTTAGGGTTAGGGTTAGAAATGAACATGTAAATAAAATACGTTAGGGTTAGGGTCAGGGTTAGAAATGGACATGCAAATAAAAGACGTTAGGATTAGGGTTAGGGTTAGGGTTAGAAATGAACATGTAAATAAAACACGTTAGGGTCAGGGTAAGGGTTAGAAATAAAAATGTAAATAAAACACGTTCGAGTTAGGGTTAGGGTTAGGAATGAAATGTAAATAAAAAACGTAAGGCTTAGGGTTAAGAATGAAAATGTAAATAAAACACGTTAGGGTAAGGGTTAAGGTTAGGAATGAAAATGTAAATAAAAAACATTAGGCTTAGAGTTATGGTTAGAAATGAAAATGAAAATAAAAGACGTTAGGATGAGGGTTAGGGTTAGAAATGAAAATGTGAATAATAGACGTTAGGGTTAGGGTTATAGTTAGAAATGATAATGTAAGTAAAAGACGTTTGGGTCAGGGTAAGGGTTAGAAATAAAAATGTAAATAAAACACGTTCGAGTTAGGGTTAGGGTTAGGAATGAAATGTAAATAAAAAACATAAGGCTTAGGGTTAAGAATGAAAATTTAAATAAAACACGTTAGGGTAAGGGTTAAGGTTAGGAATGAAAATGTAAATAAAAAACGTTAGGCTTAGAGTTATGGTTAGAAATGAAAATGAAAATAAAAGACGTTAGGATGAGGGTTAGGGTTAGAAATGAAAATGTGAATAATAGACGTTAGGGTTAGGGTTATAGTTAGAAATGATAATGTAAATAAAAGACGTTTGGGTTAGGGTTAGGGTTAGAAAAGAAAATGTAAATAAAACACGTTAGAGTTAGGGTTAGGGTTAGGAATAAAAATTTAAATAAAAAACGTTAGGGTAAGGGTTATGGTTAGAAATGAAAATGTAAATAAAACACGTTAGAGTTAGGGTTAGGGTTAAGTATGAAAATGTAAATAAAAGACGTTAGGGTTTGGGTCATGGTTAAGAATGAAAATGTAAATTAAAGACGTTAGGGTTAAGGTTATGGTTAGGAATGAAAATGTAAATCAAAAGATCTTAGCGTTAGGGTTAGTGTTAGAAATTAAAATTTAAATAAAACACGTTAGGTTAAGGGTTAAGTTTAGGAATGAAAATGTAAATAAAAAAACGTTAGGGTTAGTGTGATGGTTAGTAATGAAAATGTATATAAAAGACGTTAGGGTAAGGGTAAGGGTTAGAAATTAAAATGTAAATAAAACACGTTAGAGTTAGGGTTATGGTAAGGAATGTGAATGTAAATAAAATACGTTAGGGTAAGGATCATGGTTAGAAATGAAAATGTAAATAAAAGATGTTAAGGTTAGGGTAATTGTTAGAAATGAAAATGTATATAAAAGACGTTAGGGTTAGGATTATGGTTAGGAATATAAATGTAAATTAAAGACGTTAGGGTTAAGGTTAGGGTTAGAAATGAAAATGTAAATCAAAAGACGTTAGGGTTAGGGTTAAGGTTGGAAATGAAAATGTAAATCAAAAGACGTTAAGGTTAGGGTTAGGGTTAGAAATGAAAATGTAAATAAAACACGTTAGGGTTAGGGTTAGGAATGAAAATGTAAATAAAAAACGTTAGGGTTAGGGGTATGGTTAGAAATGAAAATGTTAATAAAGGACGTTAGGGTTAGGGTTGTGGTTAGAAATGAACATGTAAATAAAAAAAACGTTAGGGTAAGGGTTAGGGTTGAAATGAAAATGTAAATAAAACACGTTTGGGTTAGGGTTAGGGTTAGGAATGAAAATGTAAATAAAAGACGTTAAAGTTTGTGTTAAGGTAAGTGTCAGGGTAAGGAATGATAATGTAAATAAAAACGTTAGGGTTAGCGTTAGGGTAAGAAATGAAAATGTACATAAAAGACGTTAGGGTTAGCGTTAGGGTAAGAAATGAAAATGTACATAAAAGACGTTAGGGTTAGCGTTAGGGTAAGAAATGAAAATGTACATAAAAGACGTTAGGGTTAGCGTTAGGGTAAGAAATGAAAATGTACATAAAAGACGTTAGGGTTAGCGTTAGGGTTAGGGTTAGAAATGAAAATGTAAATCAAAGACGTTAGGGTTAGTGTTAAGGTAAGTGTCAGGGTAAGGAATGATAATGTACATAAAAGACGTTAGGGTTAGCGTTAGGGTAAGAAATGAAAATGTACATAAAAGACGTTAGGGTAAGCGTTAGGGTTAGGGTTAGAAATGAAAATGTAAATCAAAGACGTTAGGGTTAGTGTTAAGGTAAGTGTCAGGGTAAGGAATAAAAATGTAAATAAAAACGTTAGGGTTAGCGTTAGGGTTAGAAATGAAAATGTACATAAAAGACGTTAGGGTTAGCGTTAGGGTTAGAAATGAAAATGTAAATCAAAGACGTTAGGGTTAGGGTTAGAAATGGACACGCAAATAAAAGACGTAAGGATTAGGGTTAGGGTTAGGTTTAGAAATGAAAATGTAAATAAAACACGTTAGGGTTCGGTTCATGGTTAGAAATGAAAATGTAAATAAAGGAAGTTAGGGTTACGGTTAGGGTTAGGAATGAAAATGTAAATAAAAGACGCTAGGGTTAGGTATAGAGTTAGGAATTAAAATGTAAATAACATACGTTAGGGTTAGGGTTACAAATGAAAATGTAAATAAAAGTAGATAGGGTTAGGGTTAGGGTTAGGGTAAGGAATGAACATGTAAATAAAAAAACGTTAGGGTTGTGGTAATTGTTAGGAATGAAAATGTAAATAAAAAACGTAAGGGTGAGGGTTAGGGTTAGAAATGAAAATGTAAATAAAATACGTTAGGGTAAAAGTCTGGGTTAGAAATGATGAAGTAAATAAAAAACGTTAGGGTAAAAGTTAGGGTTAGAAATGATGTAGTAAATAAAAAACGTTAGGGTTAAGGTCAGGGTTAGGAATGAAAATGTAAATAAAAGACGTTACGGTTAGAGTAAGGGTTAGGAATGAAAATGTAAATAAAAGACGTTAGGGTTAGAGTTTGGGTTAGGAATGAAAATGTAAATGAAAAACGTAAGTGTTAGGATGAGGGTGAGGAATGAAAATGTAAATAAAAGACGTTAGGGTAAGGGTTAGGGTTACGGTTAGGGTTAGGAATGAAAATGTAAATAAAAAACGTTAGTGTTAGGGTAATGGTAAGGACTGAAAATGTAAATAAAAGACGTTAGGGTTAGGGTTCGGGTTAGGGTTAGGATGAGAAATGAAAATGTAAATAAAAGACGTCAAGCTTAGGGTTAGGGGTTTAAATGAAAATGTAAATAAAACACGGAAGGGTTAGGGTTATGGTTAGAAATAAAAATGTAAATAATAGATGTTAGGGTTAGGGTTATGGTTAGAAATGAAAATGTAAATAAAAAACGTTAGGGTTAGGGTTAGGAATGCAAATGTAAATGAAAAACGTTAGGGTTAGAAATGAAAATGTAAATAAAGGAAGTTAGGGTTAGGGTTAGGGTTAGGAATGAAAATGTAAATAAAAGACGTTAGGGTCAGGGTTATGGTTAGAAATGAAAATGTAAATAAAGGAAGTTAGGGTTAGGGTTAGGGTTAGAAATGAAAATGTAAATGAAAGACGTTAGGGTTAGAGTTTGGGTTAGGAATGCGAATGTAAATGAAAAACGTTAGGGTTAGGGTGAGGGTTACGAATGAAAATTTGAATAAAGAACGTTAGGTTTAGGTTTCGAAATGAAAATGTAAATAAAAAACGTTGGTGTTAGGGTTATGGTAAGGAATGAAAATGTAAATAAAAGACGTTGGGGTTAGGGTTAGGGTTAGGGTAAGGAATGAAAATGTAAATTAAAGACGTTAGGGTTAGGGTTAGGGGTTGAAATGAAATGTAAATAAAACACGGAAGGTAAGGGTTAGGGTTAGGAATGAAAATGTAAATAAAAAACGTTAGGGTTAGGATTATGGTTAGAAATGGAAATGTTAATAAAATACGTTATGGTTAGGGTTAGGGTTGGGAATGAAAATGTAAATAAAAGACGTTAGGTTTAGGATTATGGTTAGAAATTAAAATGTAAAAGAAAACTTTAGGATAAGGGTAAGGGTTATGGATGAAAATATAAATGAAAAACGTTAGGGTTAGGGTTAGAGTTCGAAATGAAAATGTAAATAAAGGAAGTTAGGGTTAGGGTTAGGGTTAGGAATGAAAATGTAAATAAAAGACGTTAAGCTTAGGGTTAGGGTTAGGAATGAAAATGTAAATAAAAGACGTAAGGGTAAGGGTTAAGGCTACAGATTAAAATGTAAATAAAAGACGTTAGGGTTAGGGTTAGGGTTAGGGTTAGGAATGAACATGTAAAAAACGTTAGGGTAAAGTTTATGGTAAGGAATGAAAATGTAAATAAAAAACGTAAGGGTTAGGGTTAGGGTTAGAAATGAAAATGTTAATAACAAACGTTTAGTGTTATAGTTAGGGTTAAGTATGAAAATGTAAATGTAAAACGTTAGGGTAAGGTTAAGGGTTAAGAATGAAAATGTAAATGAAAAACGTAAGGGTTACGGTTATGGTAAGCAATGAAAATGTAAATCAAAGACGTTAGGGTTAGGTTTAGGGTTAGGAATGAAAATGTAAATAAAAGTCGTTAGGGTTAGGATTAGAAATGAAAATGTAAATAACAAACGTTAGGGTTAGGGTTAGGAATGAAAATGTAAATAAAGACGTTAGGGTCGGGGTTATGTTTAAAAATGTAAAATGTAAATAAAAGACGTTCACGTTAGAGTCAGGGTTATGGTTAGAAATGAAAATGTAAATAAAAGGCGTAAGGGTTAGGGTTAGGAGTAGGAATAAAAATGTAAATAAAAGACGTTAGGGTTAGGGTTATTGTTAGGAATGAAAATGAAAATGTAAATAAAAGACGTTAGGGTTAGGATTATGGTTAGAAATGAAAATGTAAATGAAAAGACGTAAGGGTTAGGATAAGGGTTAGGAATTAAAATGTAAATAAAACACGTTAGGGTTAGGGTTAGGGTTTGGAATGAAAATGTAAATAAGAAACGTTAGGGTTAGGGTTATGGTTAGAAATGAAAATGTAAATAAAAGACGTTAGGTTTAGGGATATCGTTAGAAATTAAAATGTAAATAAAACAGGTTAGAGTTAGGGTTAGGAATGAAAATGTAAATAAAAGACGTCAGGGTGAAGGTTATGGTTAGAAATGAAAATGTAAATAAAAGACGTTAGGGTAAGGGTTAGGGTTAGAGATTAAAATGTAAATAAAATATATTGGGTGAGATTTAGTGTAAGGGTTAGGAATAAAAATGTAAATAAAAGACGTTAGGGTTAGGGTTATAGTTAGGAATGAAAATGTAAATAAAAGATGTTATGGTTAGGATTATGGTTAGAAATTAAAATGTAAATAAAACACGTTAGGGTTAGGGTTAGGAATTTAAATGTAAATAAAAAACGTTAGGGTTAGGGTTATGGTTAGAAATTAAAATGTAAATAAAAAACGTTAGGGTTATGGTTAGGAATTAAAATGTAAATAAAAGACGTTAGGGTTAGGGTTATGGTTAGAAAAGAAAATGTAAATAAAATACGTTAGGGTTAGGCTTAAGGTGTTGATGAAAATGTAAATAAAAAACATTACAGTTAGGGTTAGGGGTAGAAATGAAAATGTAAATAAAGGAAGTAAGGGTTAGGGTTATGGTTAGAAATGAAAATGTAAATAACAGACGTTAGGGTTAGAGTTTGGGTTAAGAATGAAAATGTAAATGAAAAACGTTAGTGTTAGGGTTATGGTTAGGAATGAAAATGTAAATAAAAAACGTTAGGGTTAGGGTAAGGGTTAGGAATGAAAATGTAAATAAAAGACGTTAGATTTAGGGTAAGGGTTTGAAATAAAAATGTAAATAAAACACGTAAGGGTTAGGGTTAGGGTTTGGAATGAAAATGAAATAAAAAACGTTAGGGTGAGGGTTATGGTTAGAAATGAAAATGTAAATAAAAGACGTTAGGGTAAGGGTTATGGTAAGGAATTAAAATGTAAATAAAATACGCTAGGGTTAGGTTTAGAGTTAGGAATTAAAATGTAAATAAAAGACGTTAGCGTTAGGGTTATGGTAAGAAATGAAAATGTAATTAAAAGACGTTAGGGTTAGGGTTAGAGTTACGAAATGAAAATGTAAATAAAAGACGTTAGGGTTAGGGTTAGGGTTAGGAATTAACATGTAAATAAAAAACGTTAGGGTTAGACTTAGGGTTAGGGTTAGGAATGAAAATGTAAATAAAAAACGTTAGGATTAGGGTTCGAAATGAAAATGTAAATAAAAAACGTTAGTGTTAGAAATAAAAATGTGAATAAAAGACGTTCGCGTTAAGGTTAGGGTAAGGAATGAAAATGTAAATAAGGACGTTAGGGTTAGGGTTAGGGTTAGAAATGAAAATGTAAATAACAAACATTAGGGTTACGGTTAGGAATGACAATGTAAATAAAGACGTTAGGGTTAGGGTTAGGGTTAGAAATGAAAATGTAAATAATAAACGTTTGCGTTAGGGTTAGAAATGAAAATGTAAATAACAAACGTTAGGATTAGGGTTAGAAATTAAAATGTAAATAAATACGTTAGGGTTAGGGTAAGGGATACACATGTAAATAAAGACGTTAGGGTAAGGGTTATGGGTAGGGGTAGGGTTAGAAATGAAAATGTAAATAACAAACGTTAGGGTTATTGTTAGGAATTAAAATGTAAATAAAGACGTTAGGGTTAGGGTTAGGGTTAGAAATTAAAATGTAAATAAAGACGTCAGGGTTAGGCTTAGGGGTAGAAATTAAAATGTAAATAAAAAAACTTTAGGGTTAGGGTTAAGGTTAGACATGAAAATGTAAATAAAAAACGTTAGGATTAGGGTTATGGTTAGAAATGAAAATATAAATAAAATACGTTAGCCTTGATATGTTACCAAAACATGTTTTGAAAATGTGCATCCAAGTAATGTTCGTATAAATAAAAATCTTTCTAAGCATTAACTATATATATATATATATATATATATATATATATATATATATATATATATATATATATACAAAGCGAGTACAGAGCAGGCGTTGAACACAGTGGATTGCAATAACGCCCACTTGCCTCTCTAGGTAAGTGTGTTTTAATTTCAACTACTGTCTGTGCTGATTGCCGGTTTTCGTGCGGTCCTGAACGTACCTCTACTAATTCTATCCTAAATCTACGAACTACGTTCGTTTCAATGCGACTGTCTGAAACCACCATTGCAACACTGATGAGGGCAAAAAGCTGGAAATGCTATCGTCTGTAAACAAAAAGCACTTTAATATGTAATAAATGTATTTATAGTTATACATAGATTCATATATATATATATATATATATATATATATATATATATATATATATATATATATATATATACACACATATATATATATATGGCATGGTAGATCGTAGTTGGATATATGGTAATTTTAGGTTGCCTCATAGTAGAGATCTCAATGTTGGTACAGAGCAAAAATAGCAAAAAAGGCCAAGAACAGTACCAGAGTATTTATTTACCTCCTCTCCAGGACGTTAGGCACAAGGCCAGTTTTATCTTACTCCCACAAGGTAAAATGTTACCCAAGGTCGGGTCGGGAAAGTGGGGCTTGAAAAGCCAGCGCCCGTAATGGTGAACACTCTGGCCATAAAAAATTGCCTGGGCAGCCCCGTCGGCATACCCCGGTAGGGGAACCTCAGGCAGTAAGCAACAAACTTACTCCTCCCCAAAGAGGGGAGGCAAAGCCTGGGAGGGTGGACCCATAGACAGGCGTAAATTAAGCCCCGAAGGTCAAGGCAATACCAGTCTATGGGGTGTAGTATCCATCGGAACAGATACTACACTTTGATCTTAGCCAAAAGGCGTTATTTAACTCCTACCCACAATAGGAGTATGTGACACAAGGTCGGAAAGTGGGATTTGAAAAGCCAGCGCCCGAGAAGGTGAGCGCTCTGGCCATTAAAAATTGCCTGGGCAGCCTCGTCGGCATTTCCCGGTTTCTCAGGCAGTAAGCTATAAACTTACTCCTCCCCAAAGAGGGGAGGCGAAGCCTGGGAGGGTGAACCTCCTAGAACTGCACAGGACAGACCTATAGACTGGCGTAAATCAAGCCCCGAAGGCCAAGACAATACCAGTCTATGGTGTGCAGTATCCATCGGAACAGATATTACACTTTGATCGTAGCCAAAAGGCAAAGAACAGTACCAGAGAAGGTGAAATAAATTATTAGGATCCACTGATATGGGGTATTGATTGGGTTTCCAATTTAAACTTGTTATATACAACATTAATTATTTCGTGGATGCATTACAATAAAGTACTAATACGTATTTATTTATACTTGGTTGACTTCGCCTTTGTATTTTCTTGTTAATACAAAGACACTTTTAGGCAGCTTGCTGGTGATCAGTTCATAAACGTTATCTTGACGGGGCTCTTGCCATCTGTCGCACAGTCATCGCTAGTGGTCGGTGCGCTAACCCAAACGTTGAAACATGCATATCCGAATGGTAGATTTATAGAGATATAAGGTTTGATAAGTTTTCTAACCCGGTAAAGGGAGCTTACCTTATTTGCGGCAGACTTAGCAGTATATTCTATGTATTTATTTCAGTTCATATTGCGTTGCTTTCTAATACATTTATTTACCTCCCACAGCGGTAAGATGCGACACAAGGTCGGGAAAGTGGGATTTGATAAACCAGCGCTCGAGAAGGTGAGCACTCTGGCCATTTAAAATTGCCTGGGCAGAATGTCGGCATTCCCCGTTAGGGGCGCCTCAGGCGATTAGCAATAAACTAACCCCTTCTCAAAGGGTGAGAAGGCAAAGCCTGGGAGGATGGACCTCCTAGAACTGCACAGGACTGACCCATAGACCGGCGTAAATCAAGCCCCGAAGGCCAAGACAATACCAGTTTATGGGGTGCAGTATCCATTGGAACAGATACTACACTTTGATCTCGACCAAAAGGCCGAAAATTGTTTCGAACCTTTTTAAAAAAATTTTGTGTTTTAATTTTTATTTCGTGACCCATTAAACGGTAGGGACCCAGAGTTTGCTTTTGTAAGAAAAAGTGAAGAATTCTGTTCTGGTCTTGTGAACTAGGGCATGAAACTCCATTAGAGATGTATGTCTGGAGGAAAATAATTGAACGTGTCGGCCATCTTATTAGAAACAAACATCGCAGCCAATACTTGTACGGTCCCACTTACGGATATTACGAATGTAATTTCGTAATGCAAGGTTTGTTGTTACTGTTGTTGTTTTATTTAGGGGTCGGGTGGTGGTTGCGGTGAATTTTCCACCCGCATCCACCCGATTCAGGCAAGCATTTTAATAGCAGCTTTTCAGATTCTCCTCCTCTTTCTGTCAAGGTGTCTTCCAGCTGTGCCGTTCTCAGCGGCTGACTCCATTAGGGCCCGGATGAGACTGACGCGTAGACAGGAATCGTGGTTTGCGTTTTGCCTTTGTTATTCCATCGTTGTCCGTTTTAAAAAATGAGATTTTCATTATTAGTAGTAGCAAGACCCGACGTTATCCAGGATTGAATGAGGGATCCTATATCCTCCTTCCCACAAAACCATACTATCCTTTTAATTTTTCTTTTATAAATAATTTTTTCTTTTGCTATCACATTGAGTCACAAAAACTAAGAACTCGCGATTTCTAGAAAATCTACAATAGTGTGGTGAATAATAGGCAATCAAGAA
>OY744529.1:97851360-97858860 GCA_963556195.1 Sepiola atlantica | reverse complement strand
GGGGGAAGGGGTTCAGAGTTTGGGTTAGGGTTAGGGTTAGGGGGTTCAGCTCCGCCGCTCGCTCGGTTGAATCCTCCCATTACCTATATCGGCGGTTACGGGGTTACACTTTGTGATGAGCGCTAACTCTATCATCCTGGCGCTGTCACTCATTCTTCTAGCGTCTGTAGTAATCATTTAATGTCTCTTCTCGACGACGGCCATATATATTCTCCACTCTACAACAAAATAAAAAAAACAACATATAATAATTTGTATATATATATATATATATATATATATATATATATATATATATATATATATATATCTATATATATATATATATATATATATATATATATATATATATATATGGTAAAATGAAAAAGGAAAACCAAAAACTGGATGTTTTTTATGTGTACATCAACGTTTCGTCTTTATTTATAAGACTTCATCAGGATGATGATATAGGGAAAAGGTATCATCATCCTGATGAAGTCTTATAAATAAAGACGAAACGTTGATGTACACATAAAAAACATCCAGTTTTTGGTTTTCCTTTTTCATTTTACCATCACGTCGGATTACCTTCATCCTTCTCTTCCCATATATATATATATATATATATATATATATATATATATATATATATATATATATATATATAGATAGATAGATAGATAGATAGATAGATAGATAGATAAATGTGAAAAATTTGTTATGGAAATGTAGGAAAGCGGAGTAACATAGTAGCAAAAATAAAGACACGAACACGTCAATGTAGTTGGGCCAAGATATTTCGTTCGTTGGGTGCGACCATATTCGTTTGGAAAAGCTAAATAAAAATCCGTCTCGTCACACAAAATTTAGCGAGTAAAAACATTTCCTTTTCTGCCCCCCCCCCTCCGGATGATGAGAGAAAGCTGCCTGTAATAGATTCATAAAGACATCTTCAAATCTAAATAAAAATTGAACGTTGATGTGTTTTGTTCTTTAGGTAATCAGAAATGATAATGATAATTTATATATATTAAATTAAATTACTTATGTAAATCTATGATCTTATATGAATATTAGTGCGAAGCATATGTTTTTCCGTATTGTTAACGGATGGGTTTACACTTATATATATATATATATATATATATATATATATATATATATATATATATATATATATATATATATATATGTATATATGTATGTATGTATGTATGTATGTATATAAAGAATACTGAAGAAAAAACTGACCCGGAAGAAAAAATGTCCGAATACTTCAGGTCAGTTTAATTTTATTCGAATTGGTTTTAGCGGGGCTTGCATCTAACCAGGAAGTTATGGTTTGTACAACTATTATCAACTCATAAGAACCCTGAATTTGGACATTATAATATTCAACACCAAGTGAGTTTTTTTCTGAACTTTTCATATGATTTGGTTTTTTCTATCGTTTTATTAATTTGCATACACCTTGGATACACTTTTCACTATCATATATTGCATCGATAGCAAACACATTTCCCGCCTGGATAACCTTTTCGTTTTTGGAATACCAGTCACCACCTGGATGGTTTTTAATCAACCTCTTTGATATCTTTCTTGAAGCTGTTTTAAAGTTTATGACTTGGATGAACTGCATAAGTTTAGCAAAAAAGTAGGTTTTGGGCCGATATATTTGATGTTTTATGTAATTTCATGTAATTTTATGTAAAAAATTTTTTTAATATACTTTCAAAGTTTAATTTTATTACCTGCAGTAATGTCATTGCGGTAATGGTTCTCTGATGAGAAGATTTTCTTTGAAAACTCATCAGTTAAGGACTTTAAAGGACTTTGCTGTAACATTGAATGCAAATAAAATTTGAGTTGCACCATATTTTATTCTTTCACTTTATCTAGTGCTATATATATATATATATATATATATATATATATATATATATATATATATATATATATATATATATATATATATATATATATAGTAGTATGTTTTTAAAAAGGCCGAGGGCAATGCAAAGTGCGGGTAAGATGTAAACTGAAAGAAGCAAAAATAATAAATCGAATATGAAATGTGACTTACTATCTATTTTTTCTTAAAATCTTACATAACAGCAAGTGTGGTGTTAGCTGTTTGTGTGTTGTCCGGATGATTATTAAAAATCATTTATTTAATATTTCGGGAAAATAGAAACGTCCCTTTGTAAAAAATAATAAACACCAGAGGAAAACTCCGTCTGAGCAGATAATCTACCAAAAATGGATGGCAGAGAATAGCGTAGGGGCAAACTAGTCCCGCAGAGAATAGAAATTAATAAGTTTTAAAGTTATGTTATGTATATAAATGTAGTGTTCAAAAATATATGTGTAATATTAGATAAATGATAGGTATTGTATGGTGATGAATTAACTGTCAGTTTTGATAATATATTTTAAAAATTATTTTTATTTGTTTAAGTGTGTTGTTGTTTTATTTTCGTATTTAAAAAAATAAATAAAGTAAAGTATTAAATCTCTCATTTTTATTATTCTAGATTTTATTACATTTATTGGTTATCATATGTTCAAAAAGTATTATTAATTGTTAGTGTCATTAAATTAGTTTATCGAATTAATGTAATATGTTACTTATAAGATTTTAAATTTAGTTTCGGCTTAAATGATTCTAGTTAAATTCGGGTATTTAAGACAGTGTTATTAAATTGGGCCTTTCATGCGAATTAATTTATAGATTCAGTCGTATTAAGTTATAATTTATATATATATATATATATATATATATATATATATATATATATATATATGTATTATTGTTTATATCTATATGTATGTATATATATATATATATATATATATATATATATATATATGTGTGTGTGTGTGTGTGTGTGTGTGTGTGTGTGAATTCTAACGGCTATGGTTTGTTCGAAAAAAAGAACAAAAACATTCTTTTCACGTCACAAACGCATCAAATGTTTTAAAATATTGTCTTTGTATGTTATTTCGTCAAATCAATCCGTGCTACCAGATCGGACTGTCTGAAAATACTGGGTTCCTGGCCTAAAATGCACCTAACATTTATGTTATGTTTTTCTTCTTTTCCTTTGGCAAAACTCAATCATGTTCTGCAAAGCCAAACACAAAAACAAAAAATGATCTATACAAAAAAGCCAAACCGAACAACATAAGTAAATATTTAAAGATATAAAGAACTTGGAGCATAAAAACCTTTAACAAAATAACTGGATTTGGCAATTAAAAACCCGAACAGGGTCAATATGCCGTAAAACAAAACAACCAAATCAAACATTGTGAATAAATATTTGAAGATATGAAGAATTGAAGCATTAAAACTTTAACCAAATTGACCGGATTCGGCATTGAATAACCCGAAAAGGGTTGATGTGCCGTAAAACTAAAACAACCAAACAAAACACCATGAAGAAATATTTGAAGATGTAAAAGACTTGAAACATAAAACCTTTCATCAAAATGACTGGATTCGGCATGAAATAACCCGAAAAGGTTAATAAGCCGTAAAACCAAACAACAAAACCAAACCAAATAATGTTCAGTTTAGAATAAACGGCAGATTCATACTTCCCACCCTGTCCCCCTACGCGCTGCCAGCCAAGCTTAACTGTGGCATATTTCGACCCCGACAAACTTCCTAGCTAAAATAGCCATAAACTAACGAGTCGAAGCCATCAACCCCATTTTTTTTTCATTGAAAAAAAAAAGTTAAAAGAATTATTTATTAATAAATAACACTGATCCATTCGGTGAAAAATTAAACTATAAGATTAATAATTCAATAAATAATTCATAAATCCCTTATTCGTCACTTGGACATTGTTTAGATCAATATCGAGAAATCCTGATTCCTTATATATAATTGTATCACAGTCCATAGTTTTCTTCGAATGTCCGGCTGGCTTGGCAGGCTGAGAGCAAACTCAAGGCGTTTCCATGAATAATGGCGATAGAGAAGCGCTCGTAAAGGCAAGACAATTCGCAATTGTCTCCGGTGTTGCGCGTCATTAATAGACCAAGGCTGCCGAGGAAGTCGCCTGTCCCATTTATCTCGCGTCCTTTGAAGGTGACAGGCCACTGCTGATAACGCTACTACCAAAATCATGTTTCTCATCCAATGCTTGTTCACGTCAACAACTATGCCAAAATCTGGGCACTTTCTGACAAATCAAAATTAATATTCTGTATAATTATTCTACATTGCTTTCTTCATCCTGAGGAAGTCTTTTATTAAAGACGAAACGTTGATAAATACATAAATCACATAGGTTTTGGCTTTCTTTTTTCATTTTACATTACGTCGGATCATTTTATCTCTACTTTTCTTCATATATATATATATATATATATATATATATATATATATATATATATATATATATATATATATATATCCGAAACAGATGACAACAGAAGCTGAAGAGAGCCAGATGGCTAAGTCTTTCCGTGCTTGAAACCGACGGTACGAATGTTGTACTAATTTTTCTGTACCAATATATATATATATATATATATATATATATATATATATATATATATATATATATATACACACTTATTTCTCGAACAGAACCGTTTTGCACGACTATTATGTCCCATTACGAAAATTTACATCAAAATGCGAGGATACAAAACCTTATCTCAAGAATCATTATTCCAATTTTGATTAAAATCCATTCCAAGATTATGATTCTTGAAAATGTCTCAAATTTGAGGCTTAAGCTTAAGATGTCTTTAAAAGAAATTAAAATTCAGGGAATCTTGCTTAATTGATGTCAAATGACGATGCATCAAATTCAATGCAAATCTGAAATATTTGAATTTTCAAATGAAATCTTGTGCTCATATTATGCCCCCTAAAACCTTTTAAAATACTTCAAGGAAACTAAAATCAGAGGAATATATTATTTGCTGACTATTGTTATAATTTCACAAAAAGCGGATGTATCTCAATTTTCACAGAGTGTTTGTGCCGCATATTAACCCTTTTTACATGAAACTAAATTGAATGAAATAAAGACCACATTACCACCCATTACGTCTAGCAGCCCTTTTCCAAAATTTATAATGGTCGGGAATTAGTTTAAAAGTGAATCATGTGAATAAAAATATATAAGCCTATACACATACCCAACTTTATATAAATAAATAAAAAAAAATACATTTTACATTAGTGACACTTTCAGTCTGAAAGGCCCTTACTTCCGGTTATCGCTGTTCTTATAACGTTAAACGGAACGGATGGCCGGGGCCATCACCGTGCCCGGACTTTTGTGTGTCGGCGATTAGACATATCAGCTAGGCTAGTACCTATTTACACACCTGGGTGGACTGTTGCTTACAGCATCCTCTATTCCGAAATGGTCACTCATGTTAGTACAGACAGACGTCAGCTAACTTCTCTGTAAATTTACCTGGTTTTTTTACCCCGCCCAATAAACCAGCATTGTCCGGGCTTTCGGGTCTGGATTTACGCCGGTCTATCGGTTGTCCGTCCTGTGCAGTTCTAGGAGGTGCACCCTCCCAGGCTTTGCCTTCTCACCCTTTGAGGGGGGTTAGTTTATTGCTAATCGCCTGAGGCGCCCCTACCGGGGAATGCCGACGAGGTTGCCCAGGCAATTTTTAAACAGCCAGAGTGCTCAAATTCTCGAGCGCTGGTTTTTCCCCACTTTCCCGACCTTGTGCCACATCTGACCTTGTGAGAGGAAGATAAATCAGTTCTCTGTAAATTGTATTAGCTCATGAAGTCAATTCACCGCCGATGGAGAGGGGGTCGCCCTACAAGAGGTACACGTGACCTCACATATACCTGAGATGACAAAAGGGCGACTTTATTTAAGTTCTGGAAAATGTAGTAAATGGAGATGGGGGCATTATTTCCTTATTTCTTAGTAACAGGTTAGGGTTAGGGTTAGGGTAGCAAAAAAAAACTCTTGTAAAGCTTGGAAAATTGTAAGCAAATTCTGGCAATTGTTGAAAGGCAAATTAAAATGTGTAAGTCCTAAATTATTTGGGTAAAGTTACAGTCGATAACTCGTAAGCGAAAATTAAAATAAATATAACAACAAATAATATACAGCAAACGCAGTAAAATTATATTCTCTACCGACCAGAATATTTTAACGTGTAGAAACTGTATTTTTTTAATTTCAGGAGTTTATTTCCATGTTCATGTGTCGATAAGACACACGACAACCAAAATAACAGCCGATGGTTATCGCTTAACGTCAGTTAACTTCTTACTGAAAAGATAGCAAAAAAATACTTACCTTATAATTAACCCTAAGTCCGCGTGGCAATCCCCCTTCCTTAACAAAGACCATCGTAAAACCACACTTAATCGCCTAAATTAAGCGAAGTTTATCAATAATCTTGGCCACCATATTGTTTTATCGACACATGAATATCGAAATAAAATTCCAAAATAAAAAATCTTACAGATTCCACGAGTTAAAAACTATACGGGTCGGTAGAGAATTTAATTCTAATGCGTTCGCTATAAATTATTTGTTTTTTTTTCTACGAGTTCTCGACTGGTAAATATTATTTCGTTTACCAAAATAATTTCGTGAAAGATCATAAATGCCGCAAAATAAATGGGAACGTTGCTGTACAAAATAACACAAAAACAAAAACAAATAAAAAAAACTTTTTTTTTTGACCCCTGATGACAAAAGTCTGGATGTTGGTCATTCAAAGGAAAGCTACAAAATGGCAAGAATATTTAAACGTCGGCTAGTTTAGTGTTTCTCTCCAATTATCCTGTCGAGCCTTACCGATGTTGAATAGTGAGGCGGGAAGTAAAAGCCGAATGCGGAAATGACGTTACTTTCTTTCGGAGCTGATTCTGTCTCTTGACTGCTAACCAGCCGATCAATCAGACGTGGAGAACTCGAGACCCTCGCCAGCCTGAGGGGGAGGGGGAGGCGGAGACGGTGGCTAAAAGTGAAAAGGTATCTCTCTAAGTAATTCCTTTCTTCTCTCTCTCCCCCTCTCTCTCTCTATCTCGTACAACTCTTCAGTCTCACTATTTGTTTTATGTTTAATAAAACTGTTAACACCAGAGCAGCATCCTCGAGTTTAACAACGACGACGAAACCCTAGATGAATCAGCCAGCAGAGACGAGCCCCAGGTACCCACAGATTAAGGTAAGCAGATTACAACAACAAGAAATCGCAGTTTAAGATATTAACATGCCCCCCTTTCTAAACTTGAGTAAAGTAAGAGATGGCGCCAGCTTTATAGTGGGGAATCCAGTTTTCTTTCACCCAGTAGAAGCTACCTTAGGTGAATTTCGATAAAGAATCTCTCTCTAGATGGTCTCCTAGAGTCGTTTCTTTCCATACTTCTTTTCGATATTAGACTGAGGGCCTGTGTGAAGTCGCAGCTTAGTAACTTACATATTCTTTTATTTTTGACACATTTCAACGACGGGAAGTTCATTTTAGCGTATTTGATTTCCGGTTCATGTTTAAAATCGTAAT
>OY744529.1:97833860-97841360 GCA_963556195.1 Sepiola atlantica | reverse complement strand
TTATAGATAAATATTTTATCTTCAATTTTTATATCCAAATCAAGAAAAGTAGCTTGTGTTCCCTTATGTTCACAGTTTAATTTTAACTCTTTAGGATATATTAAATGTTTAGTATTTGCAAACTCTTCGCTATCATTAATGCAAACAAGGTCGTCAATATATCGCCTACATCCATGATAACTATACGCTCTAGATATATCATTTTTTATTAGTGATGACATATATATATATTCCAGTCTATGTAAATATAGATCTGCCCAAAATGGAGACGGGTCCAAACCCATTGGAATACCTATTGTTTGGAGCAATAATTTATTCCCTATTTGAAAGTAACTCTCTTTTATAAGGTGACTTATAAGCATTATCAGACCAGTTTTGGATACACTCGTCTTACCATTTTTATTTTTACACCAAAAGGCTTTAGATTTTGCAAAGTCTATGTATTTACCTTTTCCTCCTGCAAAAGCTAAATCTACAGTATTACCTAATTCTTTAATAAGTTCTTTATGGGGTATTTTTGTATATAATGTACTAAAATCGTATGTCGAGATTGATTTAGCCTGTTTACGAGAATTAATACGATCTAATTTTTCTTTTACTAGATCGGAATTATTTACCACCCAAAATAGGTTTATATTACTATAGAATTTACTTTTTTTATGGAAATTATTTATTTGGTTTATAATTAATTTAAAGATTTTAGACACAGCCTTACTTAAGGGTTTAGTGATGCACATTTTTGAGGCAACAATGAAACGGGCGCCAACTGGTGTTTTATGCATTTTAGGTATCCAATACATAGATGGAAGTTTTTTGTATTTTTCTTCTAATTTTAATCCTAATTTTTCACAAATAACAGTATTGTTTATAATAATGTTATCGCTTTTATTATTACTTAATTTATAAGTATCTGAAACTTCACCTATTATTCCTACTTCTAGCAATAAGCGTTGTATATAATACTTTTTACAGATAAAAGCTATGTTATTTGTCGCCTTATCAATAGGAACTATTACAAACCTATTTTGAAGCATTTCAAGCTCCGTCGTTATTTGTGGATTTCTAAGGAGGGGATTCGTTCTTTTAGGGTGTTTAAATTCTTTTAAACGTTCTACTTTTTTATTTACGAATCTAAGTACATTATTTTTCCATGCGTCAAATGTAGAGTGTAATAGTTTATGTTTTTTAGACATGGATGCAGTGAAATTATCTAACGCTTTATTTATTTCCTTAACACATTTCGCATAATTTAAACATTTAGGTTCTCTATAGTTTGGGCCTTTACTTAAGAGTTTTCTTAATTTAGAATTTTTAACTATCGCTAGATTACCGGTAATTATATGCCCTATGTCAGTATTACATAAAGGGGAGGATTCACATTCACATGATGGTATATACATTTCATCATTATCATTAATATTTAAATTCTCTACAGTTTGTTTATAGTTAAAAACCTTATTCCGGATAGTTTGCCCTAGTTTATATGTTACTATTGGTTTCTGTTCCTCTTTTTTAAGTTCATTGGGCAGTGACTGAATGATTTCTGGATTATTAAATATTTTAGGCAGATTTATATCATCAAATCCTTTATTTTCATATAGGACTACACAAACATTTCGAGGTTTATTTTTTATACCCTCAGCAGGTGGCTTGTATAATTTTGTATCGATTATATCCATGATATACTCATACCATTGAGGAAGTTCTTCTATCCTATATATCATATCCGGGTTTAATAATATCTTAGATGCTATGTCTTTTAATACCTTTTTCTTGGTTTTATTAAGAAGTTTTCTAATGTAATTAAAAGACTCGGAAATATTATTCATGATAATCTCTTTAGTTTTCTTAAAAAATTCTTCGCATGAAACGGCAGATTCTCTATTGTTCCTATTTACATGTGTTCTATCTCTAGTACCGTAGCGAGGCAAAGCTGTATACAATCGCCCTACATTTTCTGATTCGTCTTGTAAATTATCTTTTTTTATTTTTACATTTAGACCATATGGATAAATTACTCGCATTTTCTTAATTATTTCATCTTCTTTATTTAGACGCATTTTAAGTGTATTATTATCTACCTTACCAGAACTATCATATCCATTATCTGTAAATTTTTCAATAATCTGTATTGAAAAAGACGATTTTCCACAGGTTTTTTCTTTAAAGTGGTTTACTACATGGACACAGCCTTTATTACTAGTTCTATGCAAATTCATCCGTCTATTTAAAGGTAGTACTGTTTCGCCTACATATTGTAAATTACAATTTTTACAAGATAATAAGTAAACTAAATTTTGTGACCTACACGACAAATCTTCCCCCGAATGATTTAGGACTGGATAGATTCTTTTAGTTACATTAGATTGATATTCTTTAGATGTTATTAGAATATCACAAGTTTTGCATAACGAAGCTCCACAGGGAGCAATGTTAAAATTATTATCGGTCGGACAAGTCCCATTTGCCATTTCGAAAGAAGGAGCTCCTACTTCAGTGTCTCTAATGACAACGGCTTTACCCTGTCGAAATCTGCCCGACCTCCTTGGGGGATTAGCCCTAGGGGAACTCACTAGTTCTGAGGGCTGCCCAGACTTAGCTTGCAATCTCGTTTTAGTAACAATAGTTAATACTATTATTTTTATACATTATGTTTTATCAGGATGAAAACTTAAGCACCTTTGGTGCCAGAAAGGTATTCAAATAAGAGGAAGGAAACCTAACCATGCATATCCAAATACCCAATATATAGTCTCGGAAGTTTCTCAACCATTAAAACTATATAAAAAAAAACAAAAAAAAAACAACAAAAAAAAAAAACTTATAGTCTCAAGTCTTCCAGTGGAAAATCACTCATGTAAGTCAATTTATTTTTTACAGTTATTATATTAGTTAGTTTCTAACACTATTTTAAGGGATCATCAGTTGTTTACCATGAAAAACTGTTTCGGGAATTTAAAAACAAGACAGTATTTAATTTCATGGCTTCCCAGCAGAGTTGATCAGACCCCACTTCCCTTAAAAGACAAAAACATAAACGTTCCTTATACTAAATCTACGTTTTGTTCCATATAAATGTTTTGCTAACTTATATTAGTTATTTAAAACATCAAAAAAAAAAAAATGTTTACCTGCGCTGTTCGTCTGTCTAATAAAATTTATCCGTTACTCACAAAAATGTTGTTGTATTTTAAAGTGTTTGGACGAATCCATGACACTATTATTTAAGTGATTAATGTATTATTTTTAGTTTTATATTATAAATATAAAAAACATCAACACATCAAAAAATAAAAGATAAATAAATAAATATGTATATACATATATATATATATATATATATTACATACACACATACATATATATACCTTTAGTTCCTTCTTTTCTCCCTCGTCCTACTTTGTTGTCCATCTCCCCGTTGCAAATAAATATTAATGTTCCTTGTTCACTATAGTTTTACTAATCTGCGTTCACAACTGTCGACTTTTTTCTTTTCTCATTGTTTCAAATCTGCGTCTGTAAGTTAACCGTTAATTTGTTCTCTTTTTCTTCTTCTTATTTACCAACTCCCGGTGTTTAAAAATCAGCGTTCATAGTTATGAACGGTTTTCTTCTTCTTCTTCTTCTTCTTCTTTTTTAACATTTCTTTCTTTCTTTCTACTGTATTTTTATTGTTTTTCTTATTATAATTAGCAGATGTGTTATATATACGTTTATTCATATTATATAATTTCTATTTATATATACTATGATTTGTTCTATCAGTTTATTTTGATTAATTTGATAAGATTTAAAAGCATCAGGATGGCGAGTAATTGCCTTATTTAATTGTCCAAATATTTTATTTTGATCGCCACCTTGGTTAATCATTCTTATTATTAGATCAGAAATTGGGGGCATGAAATCTACTAATTTTAAGGTAACACGAGCAATTCTCAGAAATTCAGACATAATACTCCCGTAAAATATATACACAGGGCTAGTACTATTTTTATATGGCATTCGCACGATACGAAAAGGGAATGAATTTCTTTTATCAAACAGTTTATAGATAAATATTTTATCTTCAATTTTTATATCCAAATCAAGAAAAGTAGCTTGTGTTCCCTTATGTTCACAGTTTAATTTTAACTCTTTAGGATATATTAAATGTTTAGTATTTGCAAACTCTTCGCTATCATTAATGCAAACAAGGTCGTCAATATATCGCCTACATCCATGATAACTATACGCTCTAGATATATCATTTTTTATTAGTGATGACATATATATATATTCCAGTCTATGTAAATATAGATCTGCCCAAAATGGAGACGGGTCCAAACCCATTGGAATACCTATTGTTTGGAGCAATAATTTATTCCCTATTTGAAAGTAACTCTCTTTTATAAGGTGACTTATAAGCATTATCAGACCAGTTTTGGATACACTCGTCTTACCATTTTTATTTTTACACCAAAAGGCTTTAGATTTTGCAAAGTCTATGTATTTACCTTTTCCTCCTGCAAAAGCTAAATCTACAGTATTACCTAATTCTTTAATAAGTTCTTTATGGGGTATTTTTGTATATAATGTACTAAAATCGTATGTCGAGATTGATTTAGCCTGTTTACGAGAATTAATACGATCTAATTTTTCTTTTACTAGATCGGAATTATTTACCACCCAAAATAGGTTTATATTACTATAGAATTTACTTTTTTTATGGAAATTATTTATTTGGTTTATAATTAATTTAAAGATTTTAGACACAGCCTTACTTAAGGGTTTAGTGATGCACATTTTTGAGGCAACAATGAAACGGGCGCCAACTGGTGTTTTATGCATTTTAGGTATCCAATACATAGATGGAAGTTTTTTGTATTTTTCTTCTAATTTTAATCCTAATTTTTCACAAATAACAGTATTGTTTATAATAATGTTATCGCTTTTATTATTACTTAATTTATAAGTATCTGAAACTTCACCTATTATTCCTACTTCTAGCAATAAGCGTTGTATATAATACTTTTTACAGATAAAAGCTATGTTATTTGTCGCCTTATCAATAGGAACTATTACAAACCTATTTTGAAGCATTTCAAGCTCCGTCGTTATTTGTGGATTTCTAAGGAGGGGATTCGTTCTTTTAGGGTGTTTAAATTCTTTTAAACGTTCTACTTTTTTATTTACGAATCTAAGTACATTATTTTTCCATGCGTCAAATGTAGAGTGTAATAGTTTATGTTTTTTAGACATGGATGCAGTGAAATTATCTAACGCTTTATTTATTTCCTTAACACATTTCGCATAATTTAAACATTTAGGTTCTCTATAGTTTGGGCCTTTACTTAAGAGTTTTCTTAATTTAGAATTTTTAACTATCGCTAGATTACCGGTAATTATATGCCCTATGTCAGTATTACATAAAGGGGAGGATTCACATTCACATGATGGTATATACATTTCATCATTATCATTAATATTTAAATTCTCTACAGTTTGTTTATAGTTAAAAACCTTATTCCGGATAGTTTGCCCTAGTTTATATGTTACTATTGGTTTCTGTTCCTCTTTTTTAAGTTCATTGGGCAGTGACTGAATGATTTCTGGATTATTAAATATTTTAGGCAGATTTATATCATCAAATCCTTTATTTTCATATAGGACTACACAAACATTTCGAGGTTTATTTTTTATACCCTCAGCAGGTGGCTTGTATAATTTTGTATCGATTATATCCATGATATACTCATACCATTGAGGAAGTTCTTCTATCCTATATATCATATCCGGGTTTAATAATATCTTAGATGCTATGTCTTTTAATACCTTTTTCTTGGTTTTATTAAGAAGTTTTCTAATGTAATTAAAAGACTCGGAAATATTATTCATGATAATCTCTTTAGTTTTCTTAAAAAATTCTTCGCATGAAACGGCAGATTCTCTATTGTTCCTATTTACATGTGTTCTATCTCTAGTACCGTAGCGAGGCAAAGCTGTATACAATCGCCCTACATTTTCTGATTCGTCTTGTAAATTATCTTTTTTTATTTTTACATTTAGACCATATGGATAAATTACTCGCATTTTCTTAATTATTTCATCTTCTTTATTTAGACGCATTTTAAGTGTATTATTATCTACCTTACCAGAACTATCATATCCATTATCTGTAAATTTTTCAATAATCTGTATTGAAAAAGACGATTTTCCACAGGTTTTTTCTTTAAAGTGGTTTACTACATGGACACAGCCTTTATTACTAGTTCTATGCAAATTCATCCGTCTATTTAAAGGTAGTACTGTTTCGCCTACATATTGTAAATTACAATTTTTACAAGATAATAAGTATATATATATATATATTCCCTCGGCTGTGTTACTGATGGAATACTTCATTTAAGTCTCCAGACAATGTCGGGTCATCAGGAGGGAATACGCACTGTTTCAGGGCCTTTCCCTCGACGGCTTTTTTTTTGCGTATCGACCCCCCCCCCCCCCTCACTGATGTGTGGACCCATTATCTGAATCGCATTTCAATCTAGCTGTTCAATGAAATCAAAACAACTGACTTTTCAATACTAAATTACCAAGAAGTATCTGAATAATTGCATTTCATTTTGATTAAAAGAAGTGCAATACTATTTTTGGGCCTCCGTTCGCTCTTAGCGCTAATAGAAAAGAACATATGTTTTATTTTTAACTTGAAAATTAGAGATATTAAAATAAGAATAGATATGTTAAAAAGGGCTTGGTGCAGGAGTGCACCGCTTAGGGTTAGGGTTTAGGGGTAGGGTTAATGGTTAGGGTTAGGCTTAGATTTTATTGATTTTTTAGAAAAGTCAGCTGTATATAAATAATAATAATAATATATATATATATATATATATATATATATATATATATATATATATATATACGAAGATAGATCAAAATGTTCGCTGCATTTTCAAGAAATTAATTTCTTTAAAAAAATCAGCATATATAAATGAGTTTATTATTCAAAATAGTTGCCATTCAGGTCAATGCAAATCTCAAGTCTATGTTTCCTGGTTCGAAGACCGTTTTTGAAGAATTCTGGAATGATGTTTATTCCTTTGATGTCATTAAAATCCTTGGATGATTTATGTGACTTTTACATTACAGGCATATGAAAAACATACAATAGTACACATAAACATTTAACAATTACATATTTTTATCCATAGCAAAAATGAAAAAAAAAATGAGAACCAATAGTTAAAAGCTTAATTAATAGATAAAATCACCAGTAGATGAATTGAAGAGATTTTCAACTCATGGAAGTATTCCAATAAAACATTTTCCCACAGCCATAGGCTGTGGGAAAATTTAAAAAAAAGCTGAATAAAAACATTAATATAATTTACAGTTTAAAACTCACAGTGAGTAGAAGTAAGTTTACAGAAAATTATAATAATATTTTAATAAAATTATATAAAAACAATAAAAAATAATAATAGATAAAAAAAGTAATTGATACATAATACATTAGAAAAT
>OY744529.1:97826360-97828860 GCA_963556195.1 Sepiola atlantica | reverse complement strand
ATATATATATATATATATATATGTGTGTGTGTGTGTGTGCACAAAGGAAATAAGTATTTAGTGTAGTGTGCTTGTCTATAATAGCTCCATAAAATGTCTCCGAAACGCTTGTGGCAAAACTGTTTATGTATGAACTAATGTTCTCCTGTGTTCATCCCCGGCCCATTATGGCACGGTCGCCTTGCATGTAAGACACTCATTTTCCCGCGAACAGATCTTCATGTTTTGCGCTTCACGTAACAACATGAAAAGACCGATTACGCCATTTTGATCTATCAGCATAAAAATAAAATTTGAAAAAAAAAAAAAAAAAATAGTAACACTTGTTCATTGTAGGTCAGCTTAATTCATCTGCGAACTACATTCGACATACTTACCTAGATTCTTTTTCGCCCCCTCTCATCAAGCGAGAGTTAGTACGAATTTGCATATAGATTTCACAGACTCGTGAGTTCGATCCTCAACTTTATCCATAAAAGGCGTGTTTTATCGTTTCTGTAATTAGCATAAAGCGAGGGCCAAGCGAATATGTGTTCAGATGACGCCAAGGACTCCATTGAAAATTTCATTGGAGTACAAAAGAAACGTTTTAATTTTGGTGCAGATTTGAATGAAGGTGTTGATCTGAGACTTTAATTAATTAAAAATAACGACTGTATGAGATTACCATATTCACATTTTAATGAAAGAATTAGTGTTAGAGTTAGGGTTAATGGGAGAAGGCTACCCGTGAAAAGATATTATCGATTACCGGTGATGTCCGCAATTGACCCAGTGTATGTGGCTGAAGAGGCAGAGGTTAAATATAGAAAATAGAAAGTCAACCTCTGATGAGTTTGACTTTCTTGGAAAAGTGCAACCGAAACATGTATGCACATATGTAACCAATAATGTTTGTATAAATAAAAATTTATACTTATAAACAGCTCTACTTGGTATTGAGCACTTTTTATAAACACTTGAGTTTCTACGGATTTACATTTACAGAAACTAATATAATACATGTACGTATATATATATATATATATATATATATATATATATATATATATATATATATATATATATATATAAATGCGAATGTTTTTTTTCATTCATCACTCCTATATTTCAATCAAAACTAGTTATTATTATTTAAATCAATAATACAACACAGTATTTTGAAATACTCTATATAAAGTACAGTTGAATGATCCAAGACAATTATTTTAATGCCTTATTTGTAAAACAATTTTTCTAATAGTTCATAATAATTTAATGTTTGGTGTCATTCATTTGTAATTTCATTGACCTATTTTGTCTATATATGTGCAATAGTTTCGTCGATATTCACAGTAATTACTTAAAGTGATTTAATACAAGATGGATAACTTACTATAAACCTTTCTTATATTTAACTAACATCGCTCGGTAGAATTCTTACAGAGGGACAAGTGAGAAGAGAAAACAAAGGGAGAGGGTGGTTAGCTGTCCGTTATGCTCGCTTTCTTTCTCTTCCTTCATCTCTCGCCCGTTAACGACTCCGTATATTGTTTGAAGTGTTTTCAAATTCAATGATTATTTTAATCCTATAGACAAAACGGTTTGCATGTGTGCTTAAATGCCTCTAGAATTTAATGGATATGTGTGGTGAATTGTGTGACTATGTATCGTGTGCAGATGCCCGTGGGGTCAAGTGGTCAAGCAACCTTGCGACAGGGGAACACCCAGTGTGTCCTATTATCGTTTGTGACAGGGATGGCCATTGAGTCGATATCGATCGTAAGGGGAATTTCCTTACATCCCAGGAAATGTCATAGGGCCGATTTGGAAAAGCCGGGTCAAGAGGGTGAAACTGAAATGTCCAGCCGTGCTAACTCCTGGTTCTGACCAGACCCTGCGGAGGGGTGTGTAAAAATAAACATCTTAGGATTGTGTTTTTGTATAGGGAGGGGAAGAATGTTGGATAATAGCCCTATGGGAATGGACGTATCTGTTGGAAATCGTTGGTTTTACTTGTGCTAATTAGTGCGGGTGACCCGTGCAGTCGAGTACAGAATAAGGGCTGTTCTCACAGTCGGAACTCACAGACGTGACAGGGTCACCGCGTGACGAGACCTCAGATCAAGGGTCAATGTGCACCTGCGATAGAGGCACAGTGACGTCACGGGCTTTTGGTGTGGGAAGCAGAGGGATCCGTGACGTCACTCGTTCTTCGTGAGAAGCGAGTTTTGAACAGTCTGGGTTTTGGAGGCGAACCTATCAGACCTGATTTTTATAATGTAGTCTGCAACATACATAGGGGAATTATTTTCCTAAGAAAATACAGGCGAAAGATCTCTTTCCCCCCTCCACGAATGGTTAAGACTTAATTTATAAGTAATTACGAACGCAGTAATTTGTTCGCTCTCTCTTTCTCTCTCTCTCTCTCGCTCTTTCTCTCTCTCTCTCTCTCTCTCTCTCTCGACGTTAGTGAATATCTCCCAGCTGACGGATAACTAACGCTTGAAATAAAACAGAA
>OY744529.1:97788860-97821360 GCA_963556195.1 Sepiola atlantica | reverse complement strand
TGAAAACTACTTTTAAATAGGAAAACTACTGTTCAATGGTTTGAAAACTACTTTTAAATAGGAAAACTACTGTTCAATGGTTTGAAAATTACTTTTAAATAGGAAAACTACTGTTCAATGGTTTGAAAACAACTTTTAAATAGGAAAACTACTGTTCAATGGTTTGAAAATTACTTTTAAATAGGAAAACTACTGTTCAATGGTTTGAAAACAACTTTTAAATAGGAAAACTACTGTTCAATGGTTTGAAAACAACTTTTAAATAGGAAAACTACTGTTCAATGGTTTGAAAACTACTTTTAAATAGGAAAACTACTGTTCAATGGTTTGAAAACTACTTTTAAATAGGAAAACTACTGTTCAATGGTTTGATAAGTGTTATTCGAACTCTGATTAGTCGGAAACAACGGTTAAAAGGTGGCATTTTATTTATCTCCTCTCCAGGAGATCAGACACAAGGTCAG
Organism: Sepiola atlantica; assembly: GCA_963556195.1. Lineage (NCBI taxonomy): Eukaryota > Metazoa > Mollusca > Cephalopoda > Sepiida > Sepiolidae > Sepiola > Sepiola atlantica. The sequence goes on along the minus strand of OY744529.1, from coordinate 97,820,896 downwards.
GTGTGGGTTTTGATGAAAGTGTTACTGAGGGAATGAACTGGATTCGAACCCAACACACCCAGGTCCTCAGTCTGCGTGTGTGTATGCTGATTCAAAACGCGGTCGTACATGCACAAAAGACGCTGAACGCTCACGTCGCCAAAATTCGGTAGGAGTCCCGGGGAACATAAAAAAGAGTTCACAAACTCATTTCGGTCTATGGTAAATTGAAGTTATGTGAGATAGCAGAGGAATTCAAAATATCAGAAGGCAGTGTATTCACCATTTTGCATGAACATTTATCAATGAGAAAGTTGTGTTCAAAGTGGATGTCGCGTTTGCTCACAGTCGATCAAAAACAACTCTTTCAACGCAACAGAAAAGTTTTGAGTCAATATCTGACAATGGATGAAACAAGGATCCATCACTTCACACCGGAAACAACGATTAAATACTCAAACATCATCAGGCAAGATTTTGACCTCCGTATTTTGGGTCGCACACTGTATTTTATTCAACAGTTTACTTGAGAAAGGACGAACCATCAATAGATGATATTATATAAAACTAGGTCGATATGAAGGAGGACATCGTCAAAAACGGCTACAAATGAAGTAAAAAAATGTGGTCTATCACTTAGACAATGCACCGTGTCCACCCATTTCACTAAATATGGCTTTCACTGATTACTGGCTGTTTGCAGACCCCTAAACAATGCTTCAGGGAAAGAATGGCTACAATGAAGAAGCGATATTGGAAACTGAGGCGTATTTTGAGGTAAAAGACAAATTCTTATACCGAAAAAGCATCGAATTGTTAAAGAACTGTGACGTGGTTAGTTCTTGGTTTATTAGTGAGGTCTATGATTTATTGAGTGATGTGTTAGTCTACGGTAATACGCAGAATCTGTTGGGGTTAGGTTTAGGGTTTAGGGTTAGGGTTAGGGTTTATTAGTTAATAGTGTTGAAAAGTAATATAGGTCGCAAAAGACTTAAATAATCAAAAACTAGAAAGGCCCGGGAAAAATAGATGTCGAAGTGGTGAGTTGGGAGTAAGGATGAACACGTTGCTCCAGAGTGTTTAAGGAAGTTTAGCATTAGGCCCGAGACAATTTTTGACTAGTATCAAGTTGATTTCGAAATAAATTCGTAAAACAGACTACCCTATTTTATACGCATGAGTTCGAATGGTGAAAAAAATAAAAATAGCCAAATATCCGGCATTTTTTCGCTATGAGAATTTTTATAGCGAAAAAAAAAAAAATGAATAAAAATAAGCTTTTTTTTATTTTTTATTTCTATTTCTAAAAAACGCCATTATTGGCGGAATGTGTCCACTGGCGTCACTCGCTCTGAGAAAATGTTAGCGTGTGTGTGTGTGGCGTGTTTGTGTGTGTTAATGTAACATTATGAGGCATGGCGCGGGTTTTGAACCCGGATCGCCGGCAGACGGTTTTGAGGACAACATAAAAAAGAACAAAGGAAAAAAAAATATTCTGGAACAAAGCGAAATAAATTCCTGGTCTATAACGTAAGTAGGTCAAGCGAACACGTCCAGCAAAATAGTATTGTCCGAAAAAGCGGGGAGCGAGGAATAGGTCAACTGTTGACCTCAGAGGTGAAATTTAGTGACGATAGAAAAAATGATTTAACTTTTGCTTCGAGGGCCAAAAATGACCTAACAAATAGCCGACCGATATACAGGGTGGGCAAAAATAAGGGTCCTATTTTTAAAAATTCATAACTTTTTTATTTATTGATTTTTTAAAATTTTTTTTTAGAATAAGTAAAGGACCCCTTCCGAAGCAAGCATGAGCCGTATTAGCCCTAAGGAACGTACCCTCATTTAGAAAACATTATTTTTGCTTAAAAAACTCAAAACAGTGTAAAAAACAATACTTTAGTTTTTGTAAGATTTAAGAAGTGTTTTTCGGCTAAAATTTGTTTTGTTTATTTCAAAAAATCTCGGAAGGGTCAGTCTACACACACATAAAGTTTGGTGAGTTTAACTTTTATTTTGTGGAAGTTATTCAAATTCAAGTTATTCAAATTTAAAGATAGGACCCTTATTTTTGGCCCACCCTGTAGAAGAGTGTGTCAACTACTTAAGTCTGAGTCTCGTTTATATGTTTCTGAATGCATTTAACCTTCGAATAAAAACACCTGTTATAACTCAAAGAAAAAGAAAACGGTCTCGCTTCATTTTTTTTGTCAGATTAAGGGGAATAACTTCGACAAGAAAACGAGAAAATAAATTGATGTAATTACTTTACATTTAGTTGTTAAGGATTACTCCAACGGACACTCAAGACTGGGCCCATCGTGTAACATTAAAACAGGTGCGCGCGTGTGTGTGGTGGGCTTGACATCATATGACAATAATTCTTGCTCAAATATTTAAAAGAAAAAAAGAATAGTTTTCGAAACTGAATAAAATACAACAATAAAAACCTTACAGACTGAAACGTTTTTTACCTAACCGTGCAAACTTTGTTGTTCGCCATGACAGCATTCTGATAACCAAGGATTTGTCCTGAATCAGCAGAGCCTTTTAGCCGGGATGATTTATGATAACGGGGTTGGTTTATTGCCAATCGCCTGAAGAGCCCCTACCAAGAGATACCGACGGGCTGCTCAGACTATATTTGTTGGGCCAGATTGTAATTCCTATGGTGCGCTAGTTTTTTTTCCCCACCTTTTTTTTAACCTATTTCACTCAAAACAAGGGGCTACTGAGAATTAGGGTGTAGGTTTAGGGTGTCATCCTAAGTTGGGAGTTGTGTAGCGAGATGTTTGTTTGCATTAGTTTAAAACCTCTGCATGTCGGTATAATCGGGGAATCAGAGCAAGGAGGGAGTTCCAGAGGCCAGAAACACGAGGAAAGAAGCTATTGGAGTAGAAGGCTCTCCGGCATCTGGAGACCTCCACAGTTAATGGGTGGAATTTTGCTGATTGTCGAGTTGGTCTAGTGTATTTACGTCGAGGGGGGCACCAGAGCAGCCAGTTCATCGAAGCAACCTTATGCCACATTTTCCTTAACCCTAACCCTAACCCTAACCCAACCGTATGTCACATCTTCCTGCGGTTGGAAGAAAGTAACTACCTACCCTAGAAGGTATACCCTTACGTATTACCTCTACTTTTAAAAGAGGGGTTGGATTATTGCCGTTTGTCCAAGGCTCCCCCGGTGAGGAATGCCGACGGCTTCGTCTTCGGTTGTTTTTGTACCCTCCTTTGCGCTCCCTTGGGTAACCCCCCTCTTTACTCACGTTAAACTGATTTCATGCCTTACCTTTCTGCAGTAAGTAGCGGGTAAATGGTGGCCCACACATGATGGTGACGATGGTTCTATCATATGAAAAAACGCAGATTGAATTTCCGACATTACTTTTGTCACGTAACTACGCAGCAATTAACTATTCAGAGATTAGTTGTTTTCCCCTAAAAATCGGAAAAGGTCAATGTAACTGTACTTCTACATTAAAGAGTATTGATTTACTCCTCTCCAGGAGTTAGGCACAAGGCCAGTTTTTATCTTACTCCCACAAGTAAGATGTGACCCAAGGTCGGGTCGGGAAAGTGGGGTTTAAAAATTGTCTGGGCAGCCCCGTCGTCATTCCCCGGTAGGGGCGCCTCAGGCAGTAACCAATAAACTTACTCCTCCCCAAAGAGGGGAGGCGAAGCCTGGGAGGGTGGACCTCCTAGAACTGCACAGGACAGACCCATAGACCGGCGTAAATCAAGCCCCGAAGGCCAAGACAATACCAGTCTATGGGGTGCAGTATCCATCGGAACAGATACTACACTTTGATCTTAGCCAAAAGACCAAGAACAATGCTTGCATATACCTCACTTCCTAGGAGAGGTATGCTGTCTCGTAAGTCACAATAAAGCAAAATACATGTTTGTTATTGAATGCTAATCACAGATAAGAATGACATAATTAAATTTTGTAGGAGGACCATTTATTAAGTTGTTGACGTCGCCTTCTCTTCTGCTAGTGGCAGAGGGCATCCTTTTTGGCTACGGACACTTGGGGCCTTGCCCGCTTAATTTATCATCGATTCTTAAGTTATTTCCTTAAATGTGCGGTCTCATCAACGCGTCCCAACGAACTCTTTACTTCTCTCACTCTCTCCATCTTGAGTCATGTGACGTCACGTCCGCTTCTAGCTTCAGCAGACTGAGGTTACATCTGAGCGCACACGCTGACCCCATGACTCAGTTTATTATGTACGTGTTAACGTTGGCTTACGAATCTACATCATCAGTTGTATACTAATGAACGTACCCGTTACTATTTAACAGTGGGATAGGGTAACTCGGGAGGCTGCAAAAATTCTGCCCCACTCGCCCTTTTTATCGCTACTGAATGTGTCTACTATCATGATGTCAATTGAATAATGTCGTTCTTGTCATCATTTACCTGTTATTAACTGCAGCAAGGTTAGGCATGAAGTCAGTTTAACGTGTGGGAAACCAGCACTCCGCCCTCCGTTGTCTGGTCCTGTTTGCAAGCTTATCATAGACCATTTTCTTGGTGAGCCTGGATGGATGAATTCTTTGGATATGGCCTTCTCAGCGGAGGCGGTGGTGGATGATTGTGGCCTCAACGCTGGTCACTGATGTTTGAAGAAAAAATTCTATGTTAGGTGCGTGCCTCTCTCAAACGAGTTTTAGAAATTGCCTCAGGTTTTGATGCTGAAAGCGCTCTAAGTTTTTTTATATATCACTTCTGTATAAGATCCACGTTTCGCACGCGTATAGAAGCGTGTGAAACCCGGCAAAGCCCCTGGAGCTGACAACATCCCAGTGGAGACCTTCACTCACGGTGGCCCCGAGCTGAGGAACTGTCTTATGCTTCTCATATTGAAGATCTGTGAGTTGAAGATCCTCTCCAGTGATAATCGCCATGCAACCGTTGTAACAATTTTCAAAAAGGGGGACCGGAAGAATTGTAACAACTACAGGGGAATATCACTACTGAGTATCGCAAATAAGATCTTTGCCCGCATTCTCCTTGACCACTTCATTGTCCTCGCAGAAGACGTCTTTCCAGAGACCCTATGCTGCTTTCGATCTTCCCGCGAGACTATAGACATGATCTTTTGTACGCGACAATTACATGAGAGGAGCCTCAAACAACAGCAGCCAGCCATGTTTATCTTTGGGACTTAAAAATTCGATAAAGTACCCAGACCAGCCATGGAGGCAGTTCTCTCCAAGTTAGGCTGTCTACCTTATTTCGCTACCCTGGTGCGTGCCCTTCTTGACGAAATGGTGAGGAGAGTATTCAATCAGAACTCTCTGTGACCCATTCCCTATCAATTGTGGCCTGAAACAGGGGTGTGTTCTGCCTCTAACGTGTTTCTCTCTTTACACTGCAGCAATACTTAATGAGGTAACCTCCTGACACGCCCTCAATCGACGTTCACTTTCGCACCGATTGGAAACGTTTTTACTCTCGCTCGATCTCGCGCCAGAACTAGTACAACCATGTGTTCCGTGCAAGCACTGCAGTATACTGACGACAACGACTCCCCATGTCAGACTACAGAGGACCTCAAGACATTAGCGGACACATACAACACAGTCTACGAACGTTTTGGAATGCAAGTAAATACAGGCAAGCGCAAGACACTCGTCCAACATCCACCTGGTCTTCTGCCCTCAAACACTAACACTATTGTAAATCACCAACCACTGGAGGAAGTGGATCAGTTTTCATACTTAGGAAGCATCTTAACATCTACTCATAAGGATGTGGACAACAGGATCAGGGTAGCCTATTCCGCTTTTGGTTGATTAAACTGCTGTGTATTCAACAACAGCGCACTAACGATGGCCACTGAAATCATGGCTTCCAGACAGTAGTTTTATCCGCACTTCTATACGCGTGCGAAACGTGGACCTTATACGATGCATAGTTGCAAATGATGGACTAGTACGTGACCCCTTATGAAACGAACGGTCTTTGTATATATCTCAATTCGGCAATATTCAATTCCATGAATTTATTAACCGGAAAACGCAGAGTGAGGTGCATGATTGACCACAATAGATTACTAGATAGAATCGCTTAGTGTTAGATTGCCCATGCGCAATTCAAATTCTATCGGGTCCGTTATGTTAAACGAGAATGGTTACACGGCATTACCTGGCGGTATGAATAACAAAATAAAAAAGTTTAAAAGAGTTGCTGTAACATATAACAATTCTGACCGCCCTCTCCCCCTCTCTCTCTCTATCTCTCTCTGTACTTCCCCCTTCAAGTCCTATTTCTTTCTCTCTCAACTGCTTCTATTATATTTAAGCAGTTGAGAGAGAAAAAAAAGCTGACTGACTGTTTAACCTAGTTTCAGTATTGTTTATGAAACAACTTCTAGTAAAAATAAAGGAAGACATTTTATGATTATTCCTATGCAGTTTTTTTACTTCCTGATGACCTCTAGGGAATACAAATTACATAATCCGGTGATATAAGGTTTGTGAATGTATCTTGTGTAGTTTATGGCTTTTAGCCCGACACACACACACAGACAGAATTACGACTTTCTTTTATTACGCAGTTATATTATTGAGAAAGATCTAATTCCACCCAAGATTTGTGTAATGTAGTAACTTTATTCCACTAACAAAATAACGTTGACACAGCATAACATAGACATTACAAGAATGTTGTTGTAACGTCTTGTTACAGACTCCCAAAAACCATAATGAAAACGTTACCTCGTCACGTTACAAATAGTTTGCACGGTAACATAACATTAACTCTATTTTTAGACTCACCCAATATACCCGCAGGGAATCTACACGTGGGTCCTTGGCCTTATATTGTGTTATTCTTCATACGAAGTTGAGGATACATCCTCAACAATCAGTCCCACGGAGTCTAATCCATTTGAGTTAGGTGTTTTTTTTTTCTGTCGGGCTGATGTATGGCTCTGTGCAGTTCTAGGAAGTCCACCTTCCCAGGCTTTACCTTCTCTCGTTGATAAGGGCTTATTTTTTTTGTTTGTTTTTTAAACTTAGTTCACCCACAACAAGGCAAGTTGACACTCTAGACGTAAGGGACTACTGAGAATTAGGATGAAAGTTTTGGGAGTCATCCTAAATTAGGAGCTGTGCAGCTAGATGCTTGTTCACATTAGTTTTAAATTTCTGTATGTCGGTACAGTCGGGGAAACAGAGAGCAGAGAGGGAGTTCCAGAGGCTGGCAGCACGAAGAAAGAAGCTATTGGGGTAGACGGCTCTCCGGCATCTAGGGACCGCCACAGTTAATGGGTGCGACTTAGCTGATTGTCAGGTTGGTCTAGTGTATTTACATCGAGGGGGCACCAGAGTAACAAGTTCATCGGAGCGCATTCCATTGAAGTACTTGTAAAAGAAGCACAAGGATGCAACATTGCGGCGATGGGGAAGGGGGTGGAGCTTGGTGGATAATGAGGTACCTATCAGTTTAGCGACTTTTTTTTGGACCTTGTCTAAGAGGGAGAGACTAGTGGTGTGTGCACCAGCCTAGATGTGACAACAATACTCCATGCATGGGCGGATGGTGACTTTGTAGATATACAGGATACTGTAAGGTGTGATAAGTTTTCTAGCACGGTAAAGGGAGCCCACATACATTTCAGCAGCCTTGGCAATGTCTTCTATATATTTGTTCAAATTCATGTTACCTGTTAATGTTAAACCGAGGAGTTTGAACGTTAGACTCTAAGGTAGGGTGTAATTTGTCATGACAATCGCTGGTTGAAGAGGTTTTTTTGTAGTTGTTGAAGAAAAGGCGCTTTGTCTTAGCAGCATAACATGTTACCATCTATTTATGACCCCATTCCACTACAGAGTGGAGGTCACTTTCTAACGATTTTGCCATTGTCTCGGATATGTGCGCGTCCGTTTTACCCACATGACGAGAGTAGAGCGTAGTGTCGTCAGCAAATATACCCATCTCAGACACAATGTACTGAGGGAGGTCGTTTATGAAAATCAGGAACAATAAAGGTCCAAGGATTGATCCCGTGGGTACACCTGCATTTATGTCATGTTGTTTGGATGAACGGTCATCGAGGACAATCTGTATCTTTCTGTGGGTTAGGAAGAATCTAATTATATTAAATATTCGTCCAGTGATACCATATGAATTAATTTATATGAGAAAACCTTTATGCCAGACCTTGCCAAAGGTTTTGGATATATCAAGCTCTACCGCCCTTGCTTCACCTGCCTTGTCCAGTGTGTGGTATATGCGTTTGGAAATGACCGTTAGACTATTCGCAGTAGACTTTGCCTGCCTAAATCTATACTGTAGGTCAGAAAGAAGTTTAGCATTAACGAGATGCCAGGCTATCGCCTGATTGATTAAGGATTCAAAGATTTTAGCGAAAATCAGGTGTAGACTGATGGGGTGATAATTCTAAAGGTCAGTTCTATCTCCAGAATTCTTGAAGAATGGTAACACAGAGGCAATTTTATAGCTATCAGAGAAACAAGATTCAGCAAGGCATTTGTTGTAGAGTCTGGAGAGGACAGGGGTCAGTTCATCAGAGCATTTCTTTATTACTATTACTAGCATAAGATCAGGCCCACATGCTTTGGAGGTGTCAAAGTTTTTTTTATGATGTCCCGGACATGAGATGAAGTGATAACCAAGTCATCAAGTGTGGCTTCAGTTCGCAGTTGCAAATTTGGGAGGGAGTGGTTTGCGGAGTCAAAAGTGGAGTTTAAGGGCAAGTAGTTCATCCTTGTCAGTGGCAAATGACATCAGTTCATAGCTAATCGCCTGAAACTCCCCTATAAGGGAATTCCTCGTGGCTACTCAGGCATTCTTGTAAGTCAGAATGCTTTGCTTCTTGGACGCTGGCTTTTCAATCCCCACCTTCCGACCTTGTGTCACATCTTCCTGCGGTAGGAAGGAAGAACATACTAACTGACATTTGGAAAGATGCGATTGTATCATAAGAAACACTATTTAACTGGCAGCAGCCAATGAAGGAGTCTTCCTGGAACTTTCGAAAGAAATGCACCCTGAAGCTTTACACACGAATATGACGGTGCTATATACAGTTTCTAACGCAACCATTCGTGATAGGTTTCTTTCGTTTCCGGAAATAAGCGCTACATGTACATTTCTACCTTTGTGGCTCTAGAATAAATCAAATAGAAAGAAGTGACCTACTCTAACGCAAACATGAACCGCCGGCAGACAAATTGGAGCTCTTAGACGCCATACTTACCCAGAAGGACGAGGAGATTATATTTCGTTATGAGATTTGGCACCGGCAAGGGACCAATTAGAACCCGATTTATAATACAGGAAAGAGAACCTGCGAATCGTTTCTGCGACTTTTTGAGATGCCCAGACATAGCGAATCATGGACCCAACGAAGAAGACTATAAAGAAACACATTAAGCTCGATACCCCTTTAACGAGAAGAAGTTGAGAGGCTCACAGAATAGAGTAGGACCTCGCACAGTGGAAAGTATAAGAGGGGGTTCGACAAAGCAAACAAGCGAATACCAGTTTGTTTTAGAGACTTTTTCCTTTTGGAATAATCCCCTCGTAATGGACCTATCCTAGCCAATATTGTTCACGATACTACTGAATTCAGCAAAAGTTGACAAATGTACTAATATACTCCTCGTCCTTTTTTATTTTTACCTTTGTTCATCCCAAACAAAACATAGGGGCTATTGTGATACGAATCATATTTGTAGGGGACACTCATTTATATTTTTGCGTGTCAGTACGGTCGAAGAAACAGGGAGCAAGGAGGGTATTCCAAAGGAAATTGGTTCGAGGAAAGAAGCTTTAGACTGATGATATGTCATTGAAAAATCATCAGTCAAATAAGGGCCATTGCTGAACGCATTTATGACGTTCTATAATGTCCAACTCTTTCATTAAACTTGACCTTGTGCCATATTGAGCTGGAAGACATTCTCACAGGTATTATCTGCTTAGTCAGTTACCTCTTCTTTTCCTTACTTTTAAGAGGAATTAGTTTATGGCCGATTTGCCGCGACACTCTCATCGGTGAATGTCGTTGGGTCGGTCAATGGCTATTCATGGTGCCCGTTTATGGTACTTCCTTTTTTCGGGGGAGGGGGTCTGGCCTCGTGTCATGTATAAAAGTATTTCAATATGGAACGAACTGAATTCGAACCCGGCACACCAAAGTCCTCAGTCCGCATCGTTAACCACTTAGCCACCGTGCTTGCCCGGTCTCTGGAGTCCATCTTCCCGGGCATTACCTCTTCTTTCAAGCGGGGCGAACGGGTTATCCCCCTCATCGTCTCCTACTTTAGTAAGTTGTTGGGTTATGCCCAATCGCTTGAGACACCTTCACTATGGAATGCTGCCGGGTACGATCATCGTTATATATATACAGGGTGGCCCAAAAGTAGGTTTACAGTTATCATTTAATATTTGAAGTTTTTTAACTAGGTTATTCGAAAAACTTTAAATAGGTTAAATATAGTTTAATAACTGTAAACCTACTTTTGGGCCACCCTGTATATAATCATGTTGAGGTTATTTTTCTTTTTTCTTTGGGGGGGGGGGGTAGCTGGACTGCCCAGATAAAAACCGAACATACTGTAGGGTGAGGGTCAAATGAACCATTTTCAACCAAATGTGTAGAAAGAAAAAAAATTTCATTTGTTTCGCTGTTTTTTTTTTTGTATTTTTCTTGCTAACATAAAACAAAGAAAGAAATATAATTGGGTTAGGTTAAGGGTTAGGGTTTATGTTAGGGTTTAGGGCTAGGGCTCCCGTTCTTAGCGATGGCCACGGCCTGCATTGAAACTGCCAAGCTCTAACTGGAAGACTGGCACACGCTAATGTAAGACAAATACATTCAAAGAAAAAATAAACAGATTAAAATCATTTTTCGTTTTTTTGGGGGAAATTTGGTCAATGTTTTTATAAGATAAAAGAAAGAAAAAAATGATATTATTCCGGCAGCGCTCGGGCGCTTCCGCGACCTGCCCGATCGTTGTCGACGCGAAGTCACGGAAATCAGGCGCGTCATCTATAACAGTGCCATATATATACGAGTATATACAAACATTGCTAAAAATAACAGAATTCGTCTGTTTAACTATACCTTTCTTTATTTTTTCAATTTTTCTCATGGTCTTTTTTGTATTAAAATCAATATATATATATATATATATATATATATATATATATATATATATATATATATATATATCAAGGGAGGCGCGAGAATAGACATCACGAATGGCCTATGCTGGAAATCTCATTTCTTTGATCAATCATAACTCAAAAACCAATAAACCAAATTAGTTAAAACTTTGCACAAAATTTTTATTTGATAAGTTCTATAAGTGTGTAGAATTTCAGCATCATTAGTCAAGGCAACCCAGAGATCCAGAAAGTTCAATCATGAAATCATGTTATCTGTGTGTACGTACGTATGTACGTATGTGCCACCCTGTATCTCATCAAGTATTCGATGGATTCAGCTGATTTTTAGCAGAGATAGAGATTCTAGGGTCTAGTTGATGGCATTTTAATTTCAGTTTACCATATACCTTAGTTTTCCAGAACATTCCAAAAAACCTTATGAGAAGGCATTGTATTGAGGCATAGCCTTTACAAAAGTAGTGACATTCCATGAGAAATGCCAGTATACAGAAATCATATGCCCTCAATAGGGTTAAGATGAACATTCATGTACACTAAATGTACAAAAGCAAGGAAATTCCCAAATTTGTACACTTTTATTGTCATTAAGGGTATGACTACATATCAACCAAACCATTTCATTATCACATCACTACAGTATAAATCTCTATGCATGAGTGGATGAAGTGTGTGAGGTGCGCTGAAGAAAAATTCCTACCAGTAAAATACATAGCCCTGTTGTGCTCGCATACCCATTAAGGTAAACATTTGGGAATTTCCTTGCTTTTGTACATTTAGTGTATATGAATTTTCATCTTAACCCTATCAATGATTTTAGTATACTGGCATTTATCATGGAATATATATATATATATATATATATATATATATATATATATATATATATATATATATATATATATATATATTTGATGTTTATAGAATAACTGTGGCTTGTACAGCAGGATTGGTTCCAACAAAACCTTCATCAGATGATGACTCTGAGTTCAGGAATGGTTTCGGGGCCGAAGCATCATTGCCAGTTACACAGAGCGCCCCATCAGTATCTCACGATACTACCAGACTCTGTTGAATTCTCGTCACTCTGTGGGATTACCATATCCATGCTGATGCAGATTGAGCCTTGTTTTATATTTCCTTTACGTATTTTTTCTTGTCTGATTGAGAAATACCAAGAGCATTAAAAAAACGCGGAGCTTGAGTTGGCAATCGAACCTCGGCACCACCCGACTTCGATAAGAAATACAATGATTTTGTAGGGATTTCTTACGCATTGTTCTCGTAGATCTCTATATTTTTCCAACTTGCGCTGGTGTGTCCAGTCATCATTTTCGCTGAATGGTACCGTTAATTCAATGACGAAAATTGTTGTCAGATTAACGGACGCTGATCCGTCAACGTTATTTCAGTTTGAAATACGAGTCGGCGTTCTCAGTCGAATGCAACGTACCAGTCCGTGAAGCCTTAAACAATGAAAATCTCTGCCTAGTTTTACACAAAGATTCTGAACTATTTTCGTTCTTTAACGAAATGTATCGTTCTACTCGTTACATTAAGAGTCTTGGCCTTTTGGCTAAGATCAAAGTGTAGTATCTGTTCCGATGGATACTGCACCCCATAGACTGGTATTGTCTTGGCCTTCGGGGCTTGATTTATGCCGGTCTATGGATCTGTCCTGTGCAGTTCTAGGAGGTCCACCCTCCCAGGCTTCGCCTCCCCTCTTTGGGGAGGAGTAAGTTTATTGCTTACTGCCTGAGGCGCCCCTACCGGGGAATGCCGATGGGGCTGCCCAGGCAATTTTTAAACCCCACTTTCCCGACCCGACCGTGAGTCACATCTTACTTGTGGGAGTAAGATAAAAACTGGCCTTGTGTCTAACTCCTGGAGAGGAGTAAATCAATACTCGTTACATTAAGAGCTTTATTGGCAGTTTCACAACATATATTCGAATCCTCCGCAACAATATTCAATATTTCACTGTGTCTTCATGTGTAGATTATCAGGGAATAGTCGCATCTAGTGATGTATTTTTTATGTTATTATTTTTATTGGTGATTGCAGCGTTCGTTGTTCTTTTGCTTACTACTACTATTTCGATTATCTCACTTCCTAAGTGATTAAGATGCAGAAAATTGCACTAATAGTCGCCCTTAACTTCATAGGACGTATTTTTCGTTAATATATATATTTTTATTTATTATATGCGTACATAAGAGTAATACATGGACACGTGTTTTGGCTCACAACCGTCATCAGCATGGCTAACTTAAAAAAGGATCGAACCTTCGATATTGATGTCTACTGTCCAGCGTTTTACCATCGGACCAAGACCCCCCTGTCTAGAAATATGTACGATTTTTATCACCTTAATATTTAATGTATTTTCATGTAATTATTTTTATTGGTGATTGCAGCGTTCGTTGTTTTTTTTTTGCTCACTACTACTTCGATTATCTCACTTCCTAAGTGATTAAGATGCAGACAATTGCATTATTAGTGGCCTTTAACTTTATAGGACGTATTTTTTGTTAATATATATTTCGTTAATATGTATATATATATATATATATATATATATATATATATATATATATATATATATATATATATATATATGATGGACTCTCCCGTCGATATTTCGACGTATGAGTGCCCCACCAGGGGCTGCCCACGCATGAATTTGAAATTGCAAGGATTGCGCAATCCCTAACAACCGCTCTCCCGAGTCGGCATTGCTTGATTCCAATGGCAAGTATAGTACAAGACGACTGGAAACAATGCCGAGATAAGCAGAGAGCATATACAGCACCTGGTATTCCCAAATGGTCACCCATTTAGTACTGGCCAGGCTGAACGCCGCTTAACTTCGGTGATCTAACGGGAACCGGTGTGTCAACGTGATTGTGCCGTATATATATATACATCAATATCGAAGGTTCGATCTTTGTCTAAGTTAGCCATGCTGATGACGGATGTGAGTCAGAAACACGTGTCCATGGATTACTTTTTGTACGCATATAATAATAATAATGATAATATATATATATATATATATATTGTGCGTGTGTATTTGGGCAGCATATTTTCATTTAGGCAAACATGATTAAATAAGACGGAGGGTTTTTAGTTGATAAGACCGTTTTTATTTAAAAAAAATTTCCGAATAGTCTTTTTAGTATTTCGGTCTAATTGTTGTACTTAAGTTCCGTCGGTTTCTTGTTGTAATTTTTTATTCCTTTGTCGCGAGTACTTTATATTTGATTCGTCAGATCATCTTCAGGCGGTGTTAGTTTTGGTGTCTTTACAAATACAGGGTGCCACACAAATAAACGGTCATCACAAAAAGTCGAATAACTTCCGAAATTATATTTAGATCAACATAAAACTTCAGCCACATTAGGTCAATCCTATCTAGCAGACATGTCCAAAGTTTCAAGGCTGTTCTACAAAAACTCTTTGTTTCACTGGCGCTCCAAAATGTTTTCAAAATGAGCTCCCCGTCGCTGCAGGTACACTTGGATCCGGCGGGCAAAGTTCTCGGTGACCCTTCTGCATCGCTCTTATTGCTACTGTGATTGCTGCCCTCTGGTCAGAGATGATCTGGGGTTATTACCATACACCCTCTCCTTAAGGTATCCCCACAGGGGGGGGGGGGTTCAAGTCTGGTAAATGTGTCGACCACTCCGGGTCACACCTGCGGCTGATCAGTCGGTAAGAGAAACGCTGCCGTAACCATGCCAATGATTCGTTTGATGTGTGGAGTGGCACCATCCTGCTGGAACCACGGAGGGCCCTGACAACCCCTCTCTGTTGACCACTTGGCAAGCACCTGGACATATCGCTCGGTGTTGATTGTCACAGATTGCTCGTTGTCGTCCTCGAACCAGAATGGCCCAATGACGCCATGCTTGGATATGGCAACCCAGGCTGTGCACTCACAGAGTGTAATGGTCTTTGGAGACAGAACTCAAGGGGTGTGCTACCCCAGAAAATGTTATTCTTAGAGTTAACGTGACCTGCCAACAGAAAATGTGCCTCGTCCGAAAACCAAACATTGTCAAGGAAGTCTGGCACATCGTCAATCTTGTCGCAAAACCACTGGCACATGATCACTTGCTTCCTCATGGTGTCAGGTGTAAGCTTTTGTTTAATTTGTATCCGGTAAGGATACAAATGGAGATCTGTGATTAACATTATCCTCACGGACTCCCGGATGATTCCAAACTCTTGACTTCGCCGATTTGCTTAGGCTGCGGACAACAGAGTCTCTGACTGCAGCAACGTTGTGTGGTTTCCTTGATGATTTCGGTCGTCCAAAGTGTGATTGTCTGTTAGTGTACTTACCATTGAGGTTATGCACAGTCCCATGGGTTCTGAACTTGTTGACCAATCTGTAGATCATTGAGTGGACAGTAAATTCACGACATCTGAACCGTTCTTTAAATTACAATTGAGCTGCATGGATAGACTTCAGCCGAAAATATGCCTCAACTATTAATGTATTTTCCTCAGTAGTCCATAGCATCTCGAAGATCAAATTTGGTTGACTCTCAGAACATTGTTTCTACTTGGTAAATCTGAAAAATTAAAAGAATTGATCTATTATTTCAAAAGTTATTCAAGTTTAAGTGATGACCGTTTCTTTGTATCACTCTCTGGAGCTTTTTTTTTAAAATAGTAATTTACTACTTTAAAAAGAGTGTCTATAATATTGAGATGTTACATGCGGACGTGATTACGTTCTAAGCGCGTGCAAGATTCAAAAGTATGATAGCCTTTAAGCAATCAAATCGAAAGAAACATCGAACAAGAAAACTTACACCAATTTGACCGAAATACTATTCGGAAAATTGAAAAAAATGTCTTATCAAGCAAAAACACTCCGTATTATTTAATGTATATATATATATATATATATATGTATATATATATATATATATATATATATATATATATATATATATATATATATAACTTTTTTGTCATATAGTAGGAAAAATCCCAGCAAAGTGCTCGATTAATTAAGAATTAAAGTTAAAAATTAAGAGTATAATATTTTTTTATTTTTTATTTTTTTATTTCTTTAATTTTAAGTTTATTTTAATCTTAATTTTATTCTTTATTTTATTATATATATTTTCCCCCTTTAATCTTATGTTATTATATCTCTCCAAATCTCCTCCGGTTTTAAATCTCAACAGTTTCATTACACTAAATTTAAATTCAAACAAACATACATAACACACTGAGCAAATAACGCGTCCCAACGAGAGTGTCATGTGACTTCACATTTCCAAAACAGATGACAACAGAAGCTGAAGAGAGTCGGATGGCTAAGACTTTCCGAGCTTGAAACTGACGGTACGAATGTTGTACTAATTTTTCTGTACCAAAATAAATAAATATCTAAATATTTTTGAAAATCAACAATCGTGCAATATTTTTATAAATGAAAAATTCATTTATTTAAAATTTTTATCGCGAATTTTCGTTGTAAAATACAACCTTGTCAAGCGAGGCTGTCCTATAGTTTTTTTTCCTTTTCTTCCTCCTCATTTTGATGGTGGTATTAATTCCGAGGGGTCGAAAATACGTCGAGTTCTTTAAGACGTTAGAAGTTTAGTCTGGTCGATGTCATGCGCAGATTGGCGCTATTTTTTAAAGTAAGGAAGTTAACATCTTTGAAGCACGGATTAGAATGCATTAAATATTTTTGAAAATCAACAATCGTGCAATATTTTTATAAATGAAAAATTCATTTATTTAAATATTTTTATCGCGAATTTTCCTTGTAAAATATAACTCGACGTATTTTCGACCCCTCGGGATTAATACCACCATCAAAATGAGGAGGAAGAAAAGGAAAAAAAAACAACTATAGGACAGTCTCGCTTGACAAGGTTGTATTTTACAACGAAAATTTGCGATAAAAAATTTAAATAAATGAATTTTTCATTTATAAAAATATCGCACGATTGTTGATTTTCAAAAATATTTAATACATTCTAATCCGTGCTTCAAAGATGTTAACTTCCTTACTTTAAATAAATATATATATATACAACAGGAAGGGGGGGGACTCCCTTCAGTGATTGACTGGTATTTCCACTATCATGCCACCATAACCATCGCCACTATCATATCTTGCATTGGCGCCTTACATCAGAACATATAGACGAGGTCTCTAAGTAACCCATCAAAAGCCACAGAACCCCTAAAACGATTACTTTCATGTTGCCGCCAGAGAGCGACTCTATAATTTCTTCTTCTTCTTCTTCTTCTTCTTCTTCTTCTTCTTCTTCTTCTTCTTCTTCTTCTTCTTCTTCTTCTTCTTCTTCTTGGTTTATTCATAACCGAACCGCCCCATCGACATAAGGGGTTGTTTGGGGGCATTTTTTCCTTTCTATCGCCAAAATTCTAATGTGAAAATGTGACTATGCACTCCACGCCACTACCCATCTATCTATCTATCTATCTATCTATCTATCTATCTATCTATCTATCTATCTATCTATCTATCTATCTATCTATCTATCTACCCGAGTTACCTCGTCCATTCTGAGCCCCTTTTTATGTCTTCCTTTCCTTTCTTTCGGTATTTTTGTTGTTGTTTTTGTTTTCTAAGGGGAATGTTTTTTTGCCCTCAATGCATGTCAATTCGGATGAACGTCGTATTTCTCGTGCTTATTTAATAACTATTTTTATTTAAGAATTTATTTATATCACACACACATACACACATACACACACACACACACACACACACACATATATATATATATATATATATATATATATATATATATATATATTTAAACTTATATAATTAACCATTATCCTTTTTTACTATTTAAAAAAAATGAAATATTTTAGTTTAAACTGCTATTACTGTTGGTTGACAAAAAAAGACCCCCCCACCCTCAAAACCATCCAGCTTTGTAAAAATCCTTCACCCGCGTGTGTCTACTGTCCAGTCTCCGCATCAATTCTGTATATGCGAACAACATTTCACCTTTGCAGGTACGTAAAGATCGTAATATCTATGCCATCTGTCTGAAATGTGTTTTCCTTTCTACTTGTTTTGCTTTTTCTCTTTATTTTTTTTGTTTGCTTGTTTATTAGTTAAAGCAGGACGTGTTTTTAGTGCTCTCTTTTTTTCTTTTTATTACATTTTTTTCTCATGAAGCATGTACACGCAAACGCACGTGCCCGCCCGCCCACCCGCATCCGTATGACCACGGATATACAGACACGCAATCCAGACACGCAGAGAGAGAGAGAGAGAGAGAGAGAAAGAGAGAGAAAGAAAGGGAGAGAGAAAGAAAGAGAGAGAGAGAAAGAGAGAGAAAGAAAGGGAGAGAGAAAGAAAGAGAGAGAGAGAGAGAGAGAGAGAGTGTGTGTTTGGTTGCGATTACATTTTTACGACAAGCGCTCTCTTTATTAAATCGTACCGACACTTTACTTAACATCGCTACTTAATTAAAAGAACCGACCGTAAATTCGCTCTTTCTTGAAGCCATTAATTTCTGGCATTCTACCGTTATTCTTCCGTTCCAACATTTGCTTCCTTCCTTCATTCATTCTACTTCATTTTGCCTTTACTATCTCCTTTTTTTCTTTCTTTCTTTTCTGTCGATTCCTTCCTTCCTTCCTTCTTCCTCTTTCTTATTCTTTGTTTGTCTTTCTCGTCTTTTCCTTACCTTCTGTCTTTTAACCGTGTTTCATTCGTTCTTTTACTCTCATCTTTTCTTTCTTTCTGTCGTTCTTTTTCATACTATTTCTTCCTTTTCTTCTTTTCTATCATTTCTTATTTCTTTCTATTTTCCCCCATGTCGTATATAACTTCTTTTGTTTCTTTTTTCTTTCTCTGATGTTGACATGTTTATTCGTTCTTTTTTTTCGTTTTCATTCTTGTTATATTTCTTTCGCTTCTATTCTTTTTATTAATTCATCCTTTTTTCTTCCTTCCCTTTTTCTTATTCTCGTTTTCTTTCGCTTTCTCTTTTTTCTCTCCTTTCCTTTTTTCATTCTCTCTTCTTTCTTTTCTCTCTCGTTATTCACCATTTCCTTCTTTTTTCTTTCTTAGCTTGTTTCCATTTTCCTTTCTTTTACATTTCTTTCTTTCTCTCTTTTCTTCTTTCTCCTATTTCATCATTTCTTTTTTATGTCTGACTTCCTTTTCTTCTTTCCTTTCCCCATCTTCATTTTTTACTTTCTTTTTCTCTTTTTCTTTCGTTCGCCAATTTTATTTTCCGTTCTTCTTGTCTTTTTAATTTTCTTCCATTCTTTCACCTCTTCATCCTTTTCTTTCTTTCCCCTCTCTTCCTCATATTCTATTTCTTCAATTATTTTCTTTCTTTATTTCGCCGATTCATTCATTTTTCTTTTTTCTTTTAAGCTGATTTTTTCCTACTTATGCTTTTTCAATTAACCGCCATTTTCTTTTTTTTCTTTCTTTCCTCTTTTCGTCGTTTTCTTTCCATCATTTCTGTATATTTTTGTACCTTATTTATTCCGTTCATGAATTGTATTTCTTTTCTCTAGAATTTATTTATTTTTCAGTTTTTTTTCTTTCTTTCTTTCTTTTCCATAGTTCTATTTCTTTTTTTCAGTTTTCTTTCTTTCTTTCTTTCTTTCTTTTTTCCCCTAGTTTTTATTTCTTTTTTCAGTTTTCTTTCTTTCTTTCTTTTCCATAGTTTTTCTTTATTTTTTTCAGTTTTTTTTCTTTCTTCCTTTCCCTAGTTTTAAATTTTTTCAGTTACTTTTCTTTCTTTCTTTTCCTAGTTTTTATTTCATTTTTTTCAGTTTTCTTTTTTTTTCTTTTTTTCCTAGTTTTTATTTCTTTTTCTATCAGTGTACTTTGTTTCTTTTTTCTCCCTAGTTTTTATTTCTTTTCTTCAGTTTTCTTACTTTCTTTCTTTTTCCTAGTTTTTAATTTTGTTCAGTTTTCTTTTTTTTTCTTTTCCCTAGTTTTCATTTTTTTTTTATAGTTTTCTAACTTTCGTTCTTTTCCCTAGTTTTTATTTATTTTTTTTCAGTTTTCTTTCTTTCTTCCTTTCCCTAGTTTTAAATTTTTTCAGTTCTCTTTCTTTCTTTCTTTTCCTAGTTTTTATTTCATTTTTTTTTCAGTTTTCTTTTTTTTTCTTTTCCCTAGTTTTTATTATTTTTTCTATCAGTGTACTTTGTTTCTTTTTTCTCCCTAGTTTTTATTTCTTTTCTTCAGTTTTCTTTCTTTTTCCTAGTTTTTAATTTTGTTCAGTTTTCTTTTTTTTCTTTTCCCTAGTTTTCATTTTTTTTATAGTTTTCTAACTTTCGTTCTTTTCCCTAGTTTTTATTTCTTTTTTTCAGTTTTCTTTCTTTTCTTTCTTTGACCTAGTTTTTATTTATTTTTTCTCAGTTTTCTTACTGATCTTCTTTTCACTAGTTTTTATTTATCTTTTTCAGTTTTCTTTCTTTCTTTTTTTCCATAGTTTTTATTTATTTTTTCTCAGTTTTCCTACTGATTTTCTTTTCCCTAGTTTTTATTTCTTGTTTTTCAGTTTTCCTTCTTTCGTTTCCATATTTTTTTCAGTTTTCTTTCTGTCTTTTCCCTAGTTTTATTTATTTTTTATTTCAGTCTTTTTCTTTCTTTCTTATCCATAGATTGTCTTTCTTTTATTTTCAGTTTTTTTTTCTTTCTTTCATTTCCCTAGTTTCTATTTCTTTTTTCAGTTTTCTTTCTTTTTTTCTTTTCTCCTAGTTTTTATTTCTTCTTTTCTCAGTTTTCTTTCTTTCTTTCTTTCTTTTCCATAGTCTTTATTTCTAATTTCTCACTTTTCTTCTTTCTTTTCCCTAGTTTTATTTTTTTTTATTTCAGTTTTTTCCTTTCTTTTCCCTAGTTTTGATTTCTTTTTTTCAGTTTTCTTTCTTTCTTTCTTTTCTCTAGTTTTTCTTTCTTTCTTTTTCAGTTTTCTTTCTTTATTCCCTTAGTTTTTATTTCTTTTTTTCAGTTTTCTTAGTGTCTTTTTTCCCTAGTTTTTATTTCTGTTCTGTTTCAGTTTTCATCTTTTTTTTCCCTAGTTGTTTTTCAGTTTTTTTCTTTCTTTCTTTCCATAACTTTTCTTTCTTTCTTTTCCTTAGTTTTTATTTCAGTTTTTTCAGTTTTCTTTCATTCTTTCTTTTCCCTATTTTTCTTTCTTTTTTAGTTTTTTTTCTTTCTTTTCCCTAGATTTTATTTCTTTTGTTTTCAGTTTTTTTCTTTCTTTCTTTTCTATAGTTTTATTTTTATTTTCAGTTTTATTTCTTTTTTTCTTTTCCCTAGATTTTATTTCTCTTTTTTCAGTTTTCTTTTTTAATTTTATTTCTCTAGTTTTTATTTTTTTTTGTTTTCAGTTTTCTTTATTTCTTTTCCCTAGTTTTTATTTATTTTATTTCAGTTTTCTTTCTTTCTTTCTTTCTTTCTTTCTTTTCTCTAGTTTTTATTCCTTTTTATTTCAGTTTTCTATATTGTTTTCTTTTTTTCTTTTTTTCGGTTCATTTAAAATAAATAACATATAAGTTTTGTGGGAGCAGAGTGCTCAATTATTAATAAAATGTAAAAGTAAGAGCGTAATGTTTATTTTATACTCGGGTTCTTAAGAATTTTTTTAATACACACACATATATATAGGAGAGTTTGAATTACCTACTAGACACAAATTTCGAAGGTCTTCGGTTACTTTGTAGAAGGGGTTTTCAGAATAACCTGACATGAGGATACTTCCCCCTACAAATAAACGTTGACCAAATATTCAAAATAACATAGTATTCGAAGCTCAAATAACATCCTCTCGACACAACTATACACTAGTTCATACGAGGAATAGTGAACATTTTCCAAGTAATGTTACATGAAATAACTACACTTAACTGGATACTCCACCAGACTAGATGAATTATTGTCCTAGAATGAGATAAGACCAAGAGACCACAAGAAAGATATACTATAACCTAGTTCACAGTATTTTGCTCTATAACATAGTTTCCTGTATTTTGCTCCAGGTTCTTCAGTTTGTACAGTTTAAGAAGGGAACAGAGTATCTTACCAAGGGTAATGCCCATCGCCCGGGTATTTATTTCTTTTATTATCTTTTCTTCTATATAATTTAAGTTCAAAAAGATTTTCAAAGGTATTTTTTAATAATCTCTTTTATCTCCGTTTATTATAGTGTCCGCTTCGCGTATTCACAGATATTTATAATTTACACGTTCGTTAAGCATTCTTATAATCGATTCGATAACTCTATACCTTGCGCTATTTTGAGTTTTCCCTTCTTAGTCTCAAGTAGTGCACGTGTTTTTATCCTGAATTTCATTCGTATATTCTAGACAAAGAATTTTCTTATGATTATTAGTGTTTCCAGCTCTTTTTTGCTTTTTCCTAGTCATTTCATATAATCCTACATGATGTGATTTATATTTTATTACTTTGATATTGAAGGTGCATGGCATCAGCTCACAGCAATACTTTTTCAATAATCAATCGTGTACATAACAATACGATATTATTTTGCGTTGCTTATTAAATGCAAACCATAAAATTTCGAAACGTTTCCTTTATATATATATATATATATATATATATATATATATATATATATATATATTTATTAATTTTAAATGAATAATATTAAATTTGTAAAGTATAAAAATATATTTATGGCAATAAAGTTACACAGTTGCTTCCGCGTCTCGTTCCCGTAGACAAGCGTAAGACTAAAATGCATGAAATTCGTGTTACCGGGTGTTCTTATATATACACGTAATACTAAGTCAAGCTAGCTAACCAATCAGATTTATTATTACTCCGTTCTTGGGTTAATGTTTTGATATATATATATATATATATATATATATATATATATATATATATATATATATATATGTATATATATATATATATACATATATATATATATATACATATATATATATACATATATATATATACATATATATATATATATACATATATATATATATATATACATATATATATATATACATATATATATATACATATATATATATATATACATATATATACATATATATATATACATATATATATCTACATATATATATACATATATATACATATATATATACATATATACATATATATATACATATATATATACATATATACATATATATACATATGCATACATATACATATATATATATACATACTTATAAATACATATATACATATATATATACATACATATATACATATATATATACATATATATACATACACATCCATGTACATATATATACACACACATATATATATATATATATACATATGTATATATATATACATACACATTCATATACATATATATAAACACATATATATATATGTATATATACATATATATATATATACATACACATCCATATACATATATATATACACACATATATATATGTATATATATACATATATACATATATATACACATATATATATACATACACATACATATACATATATATAGACACATATACATATATATATATACATATATATATATATACATATATACACATATATATATAACATATATACATATATATACATATATATATAAACACATACATATACATATATACATATATATACATATATATATATAAATACATATATAAATATATATATATATATATGTATATATAGTAATAAATGCAATTTTTTATCATTTATCACTCCTATACTATTATAAAGATAGCTTACTATTATTTGAATTAATAATACAACGTATTTTTTGTAAATACTGTATATATATATATATATATATATATATATATATATATATATATATATATATATATATATATATATATATATATATATATATATAGTGTTATACTGAAATAAATTCCAGAAGGAAATACGAGTATGAGAGTTCAATGTAATAAAGAATAAAATAAAATATAATAACACGAAATTACATAATCATCGATGCAATAATTGGCAATACCACAAGGTTGAGATAAATTATTGCATCGATGATTATGTAATTTCGTGTTACTATATTTCATTATATATATATATATATATATATATATATATATATATATATAAATGCCTAATTATCATAACTATTTTGAACAGTTCACAATAAATTACTATTCTGTGTTATTCATTAGTAATTTGAATGCTATATATTTTCCAAATATATGCAGTAGCTTTGTTTGTATTAACCGTAGTTAATTAAAGTTATTTAATAAAAAAGAATAAATTTCTAAAACTTTTCCTAAAACATTTGTTCTATTTATTTTCTAAGAGATGTAATTGAAATGAAACTAACATCGCTAGCTAGAAATATACATATACCGGCGAGGCATAAGAAAGAACAGTTAATTAAACAAGGGGCGAGAGTCACTACATGCTTGCTTGTTCCTTCTCCATCCCGTTTGAGCCTCCACATTTTATTTTATTTTTTAGTTCATAGTTCAATGATTTTCTTGATCGCTTATGTTAATTGATTTCCTCTTTCCTTCTATTCCTGTACGATTTTTCATAAAATATAAATTGATTTGTATATAAATGACCAAAACGTTATAATCATACATTTATATGAATAAATGTTAAAGGTCATTCATTTATATAAATAACTGCGAAAGATTTTGTCTCGTGTTTACAAGAGGCTTATGAATAAAAAGTTTATTATTTAAACTGTTGGTTTCAAGTATTTAAAGAAACGATCTTTGCGAAGCCAGCTTATATTTGTGTGTATATGCATTTATATACATATACATATATATATATATATATATATATATATATATATACGTATATATACATATACATATGTATATATATATATATATATACGTATATATACATATACATATGTATATATATATATATATATACGTATATATACATATACATATGTATATATATATGCATTTATATATATGTATATAAATACACATGCATATATATATGCATATATATATCTGTATATATCTATATCTATATATATATATATATCTGTATATATATATATGTATATATATATATCTGTATATATATATAAATATATATATATATAATCTTTTTTATTTATACAGACATATATGTAATCTGCGACACTGCCATGTCGATTTTATCGATCAACAGCTGTTAGAAACTTGAATTTCATCATGCAGAATAAAAATCTGATCTTTCCCTTAGGTGATATTTGGAAAGATTATATATATATATATATATATATATATATATATATATATAGAGAGAGAGAGAGAGAGAGAGAGAGAGAGAGATCACTCTATACTGCCTGGTACATAGTCGCCGATTTTCGCTATTTACATTTAACGTCTCTCTATATTTACTAACTAATTGGCTATGGCCGATGGGTAAAATCCCCGACTACGAATCAGTGGCGATTTGTGATCGAGGTTCGCGTTGAGAATTAGTTCCTACACATCGATGTCTGTAGGTATTTAAATAATTAATATTTATTCATAAAAATATTATTGTTTATCAACCCCCTCCCACAAAGGCTGGGCACTCTCGAGTAGCTTTAATAACAAGCAGTACAAATAGCTATATGCACGATCCGAACGCCGTTTCGTAGATCACTCTATACTGCCTGATACATAGCCGGCGATTTTCGCTATTTACATTTAAAGTTCCTCTATATTTACTAACTAATTGGCTATGGCCGATGGGTAATATCCCCGACTACGAATCAGTGGCGATTTGTGATCGTGGTTCGCGCCTACCGACCGTTGAGAATTAGTTCCTACACTGAAGATTGCGTTAGCATGAAACATCGATGTCTGTAAGTATTTAAATAATTAATATTTATTTATAAAAATATTATATATATATATATATATATATATATATATATATATATATATATATATATGAAAAAGGAAAACCCAAGAGATATTCTTTATATATACATCAACGTTTCGTCTTTATTGTAATACTTTCTCGGGATGATAATTTTAAGAAAAATGTCTGTATATATAATATATATATATATATATATATATAATATATATATATATATATATATACTTAAAATATCAGTCCGTCTGTCTATCGACAGTTCCCGCTTTTTCTCTTCAATGATGACTATATAATCAGTCCAAAGTAAAACGGTGAAGTAAATTAGCCGAACAGGTCACTATTACAATGGTGTGTGAAAATCGCACTAAATGTCCCACACATGTTTTTTTTTCAAACGTAAGTTAAGCGTAGAAAAGGGAAATATATATATATATATATATATACATATATATATATGTGTGTGTGTGTTTGTGTGTTAGTGTGTGTATTAGTGTGTGCGTTTGTGTGTGTTTTTGTATACCGTCGTCTGTCCTTTGAAGTAGTCCCCTTAGTACCACTTATACTGGCCAGCAACAAAAGTAAGTGCTACATTCGGTTCATTGATATTTGCCGTAATTTAGTCTAGCACCTCCCACAGTTCTACGTATATAATAGATACACAGACACGGACCCCCCTCTCTCTCTCTCTCTCTCTCTCTCTCTCTCTCTCTCTCTCTCTCTATATATATATATATATATATATATATATATATATATATATATATATGAAATTAAATTGTCAAGAATCTTCATTTGTGCCTTCAAACAACTGGAAATCTAAGTCCGTAGAAGTGAATTGCAAAACTGCTCTGTAAGCGAATTAATCATACTCGTCTGAGGACATGTATTCTTTTAGTATATATATATATATATAGTTATATATATATATATATATAACTATATATATATATATATATACATGTATTTAGTATATATATACATGTATATATATATATATATATATATATACATGTGTATATATATATATATATATATATATATATACATGTATTTAGTATATATATACATAATTATTATTATTGTTATTATTTGAGTCTTTTTGTATTCAGTACATACTATTGAACAGATTTACACAGACAGCTACTTGTATATATATATATAGATATATGTATATATATATATATGTATATATATATATATATATATATATATATATATATATATATATATATATATATATATATATATATATATATATATTATTTGTAAATAAATATTAAATTATTAACAGACGCTAGCGTTTCAAGCTTATTGCAGGAAAGTAACAATTTTAGACGGTCGGGATGCGCGAACCCGGTTTATATATATATATATATATATATATATATATATATATATGTATATATATTGTGTGTATTTAGGCAGCATATTTTCATTTAGGCAAACATTATTAAATAACACGGAGTGGTTTTGTTTTATGCGACCTTTTTATTTTTTCTATTTTCCGAATTGTCCATCTGATGTTTCGGTCAAATTGATGTAAATATCATCCATGGGTTTTTGTTTCATCCGTTTTTTTTTTTGCAAGTACTTTCGATTTGAATCGTCAAATCATCTTCAAGCGGTATTAGTTTTAGTGTCTTTACAAATTATGACTTTACTGTTGTGCTCATTTTTGAATTATAACGGCAAATAGTTTATAACTTGAAAAAGCGTCTGTAAAGTTGAAATGTACATGAGAGCGTGATGGCGTTCTACACATATGAGAGATTTAAAAGTTTGACTGTTTAAACCGTTAAAAAATTGATGACGCTAAAGAAAGTGCATACAATTCAAACGCATAACTACCTAATGGCTAAGAATTTGGTAATATTAATT
Source organism: Sepiola atlantica (assembly GCA_963556195.1). Classification (NCBI taxonomy): domain Eukaryota; kingdom Metazoa; phylum Mollusca; class Cephalopoda; order Sepiida; family Sepiolidae; genus Sepiola; species Sepiola atlantica. The sequence continues at coordinate 97,793,031 of OY744529.1, read as the reverse complement.
ATAATGCTAGACACTTTAAAATGTTGCGACTAGTTTCATAATTGACATTATTAATTGTGGGATGTTTAGTTTTTATGTAGAGGGCTTCGAGTATTTTTAATTTTTTGATATTGGTATCGTGGTGTATTATTTTGGTATTGTTAACAAGGATGTTTCTATATTGGGAGGGGGTGCAATTATGTTTTTTTAGGTGTTGGCATATAGAGGTAGTGTCGGAGAGATGTAGGGTGAGTCTTCGGGATAGTGTTGTGGAAGTGAAACCTATGTAAGAATTAGTTTTTTTTTATTGTTGTCGAAGATACATTCTCCCATAGGGCATTGGAACTGATATATTACATTGGTTCTTCCTAATGTATTTTGGGTTTGAGAAGTGTTATTTTTAACAACATAGTTTTATGTTTTCATTTTTTTATAATAAATGATAAATCGTATTTTATCATCAGAATTGGTGGGGATATATAGCGATGTATTATATTTTTAAGAGCTTTTTTATCCAATTTAAAGTTTGGATGCATTTGGTTACAATAGAATATATTTTTGTAGTGGGAATTATTTAGCTTATTATTAGTAGGATTATCTAAATTTCTAATCATTAATTTTATTTGTTCATCACCATATAATTGGGAAAATGATTATTAATTAGGACTTGCTTGATGTTTTTTAATTCATTAAAAATATTTTTTGGATGAGGAGATTAATTTTGCACGGTTTAATAGATTTTTGACCATAGCAATTTTATATCTATATGGGCATTCACGTTTAAAACTTAAAATACAGGTGTTAATAGATGTAGGTTTTTTATAGGGAGGGGTGATGAATGCATCACTGTTGGAGTCAATGAGAACATCTAAAAACGGAATTTTATTGTTAACATTAAGCTCATGAGTGAATTTAAGAACTGAATTATTTTGAAAAGTATCTTGTAGTTTTTTATTTATTTCATCTATACTATTTACTAAAATAAGAATATCATCAACGTAGCGGGCATAAATGGAAGGTTTAGTGATTATATTAAATATTTTATTTTCGAGGTCGGCCATGTAAAAATTACTAAAGGTCAGTCCAAGGACAGATCCCATAGAAACTCCGTCAATTATGGTCATGGAAAGGGACTTCAGTTGTATATATATATATATATATATATATATATATAAATATATATATATATATATATATATATATATATATATATATATATATATATATATATATATATATAAATATATATATATATATATATAAATATATATATATATATATTTATATATATATATATATTTATATATATATATATATTTATATATATATATATTTATATATATATATATATATAAATATATATATATATTTATATATATATATATTTATATTTATATATATATATATATATATATATTTATATATATATATTTATATATATATATATATATTTATATATATATATATATATATTTATATATATATATAAATATATATATATATAAATATATAAATATATATATATATATAAATATATATATAAATATTTGTTATTGTTTATTTTTTTATCTATGGACGTATACGTTTCGTCTCTTTTCAATCGAGACTCATCAGCATAGAAGTACGACTATTCACCACCGGCCAAACGATTCGAAACCCTGGACTACAAGTATTCTGAATAGCTTATAAACAATGATAATTTTGACACATTAACGGCGGCGAAGCGTACAGGCATTCAAACTTCTATAAGTGAAGGAACGATGCATATAAAGCAAGTGACGCTACGCTGTGTTACTACTACCATTTTACAGTGCTCTACTTTTTTACGAGGAGCTTCAAATATAAATATTTGTTATTGTTTATTTTTTTTTTCTATGGCTGTATACGTTTCGTCTTTTTTCAATCGAGACTCATCAGGATAGAAGTACGACTATTCACCACCGGCCACACGATTCGAAACCCTGGACTACAAGTATTTTTCAACCCCAGTCCAACGTCACTAACCGCTAGGCCTGTTCTGAACAGCTTATAAACAATGATAATTTTAACACATTAACGGCGACGAAGCGTACATGCATTCAAACTTCTATAAGTGAAGGAACGATGCATATAAAGCAAGTGACGCTACGCTGTGTTACTACTACCATTTTACAGTGCTCTACTTTATATATATATATATATATATATATATATATATATATATATATATATATATATATATATATATATATATACGAATACCAATATACAAAGAATCATACGGATTCAAGAGTATAACACTTGCACATACAATAAAACTCATTGTATGCTTCGGAAATGACATTTTCTATATAATTATAGATTTGGAGTTTAAAACGAAGATGATAACTCTAAAAAAAATACACAATATCGTCGAAAAGAGAAACACCATCTTCATAAAAACAGATAAGACTAGAAACGCCTATAAAATATCTAAACAAGTGTATAATAACTTCATGAAAGAAAGTATTACGAAAACCTACAAAAAACTACACAATCAATACATGCAACTGCATGGATATAATACATTGTATCGAAAAACATTTTAGCGTAACTAATCCATTGTATCAAATATTCAATACAAATAACAACTAAAAACTGCCCTACGTTTGCTGTGATTTCTTAAAAATGATAATCAAAACCCAAAATGACATAATAGAAATAAGGAAGTAAGTAATGATGAGTAAAAAATAGAACTGTAGAATCCGCGCAAATTGTCCCTTACGAAATAACTGCTTAATTAAAGGCATCGTTTATCAAGTTACGTGTTTTACATGAAAACACGAATAACAATAAATATTACATAGAGTTTATGTTTAGAATAATAATGGTAATCGTATATTCAATAACAGAAAATACAGATTTAAAACATCACTATACAACCATTACTTGGTGTTTAAAGAAGGCAGACTTTGGCCTATAAATATTACAACGGGCCATAACATATACTAAATGGTAGAAACGAAATAACAACTAAATGTAGACACAAAATAAATTTTTATCTTAGGATAACTATAATAACAAACTAACTAAATAAATAAATTTGAAAAACTTAACTAAATAAATGCATACAAACACTGTGACTAATAAATCCACTTATAATGGCGACAAAATGAAATAGATGAATTATGTTGGCTTCCACGTGTTAGAATAGCTTAGAATTGATATTTGAAGCCACTTAAAGTGAGGAACGCCAAAACCTAAACAAAGGGCTGTAAAGCCGTTTGTCTGAGAGGGGGTTTGTCATTAGCCACTGGAAATGATAGCCCGAGGGAGGGTAATATAACCAATAAACCATATTGGTTAGTTAGCTAATGTAATCACTACTTAGATATGAAATCGTCCGCAAACTATACATTCACGCATTTTACCTGATGATTTGCTTCGGGAATGAAACACAAACGTTTATATAATATTTAATATAGCATTCGTTGTAAATGTTAATGTTTTTTTTCTTTTGAGGTATGGCACGGTTTCGGTGACACTCCCCTAAATGATAAAGTTTACAAAAACATGATAATAATAATGTACTCACTTTCTCAACATGTTGCCTAGAATATATATTCCACAACTAATAATGAGTTAAATAGTTTAGGACTTTACCAAGCATTCACATAGTATTGACGCTCACGCACGCGCACAAATCCGTTTAAAAATATATTAGTTGATATTACTCCAAATTTGATATAGAGCAATTCTTTTCTAATTTCTTTTTTTGTATATAACCTATTTTAAACATTTTTATTGGCAGGGGTCAGGTGCGAGCTCGAGGGGCACATCTTAAATGGTAAAGTTTACAAAAAAAAAATAATGCGCCTATTTTACTTACCGTGTTGCCGAGAATATATATTCCAAAATTGATAATGATTGTTTTATAAAAATAAATTAATATATATGTTAAAATTTACATAAAAAATAATGTGTCCATGTTACTTACTGTCTTTTCTAGAATATATATTCCAAAATTTATTATGATCAGTTCATTAGTTTAGGAGATAAAAAGTTTGGGGTGGGACGAGTACTTTGGGGGCGCATCCCCATAATGGTAACGTTTACAAAAAATAATGTGCCTACCGGGTTACTGAGAATATATGTTCCAAAATTTATAATGATCGGTTCATTAAAAAAACGGTAAAAAAACACAAACTTTCTATATATGCAACATGTTATGTTA
>OY744529.1:97758860-97786360 GCA_963556195.1 Sepiola atlantica | reverse complement strand
AATAGTACAACATTCGTACCGTCGGTTTCAAACACAGAAGGACTTAGCCATCCTGCTCTCTTCAGCTTCTGTTGTCATCTGTTTCGCAAATGTGAAGTCACGTGTCACTCCTGTTTAGACGCGTTATTTGCTTAGAGTGTTATGTATGCTTGTTTAAATTTAGTGTAAGGAAGGTTTAATAAGGTTTGAAAAAAAGGGGAAGAGTGAAAAGTAAAAGTTGAGATTTAAACCGGAGAATATTTAAAGAGATATACAAATATAAAAAAAATTAAAAAATATTTCTATATAAATCCCGTGAGCCAATATTATGAGTATCGTATATTTGGCCGTTACTGTTTTGGGGTTTAATGATGTGTCTTCTAAAGGAATTAGGGAGAGGAAATGGGGTTAAGGATTAAAAAGGTTAAAAGAAACATATATATATATATATATATATATATATATATATATATATATATATATATATATATATATATATATATAAATATATATAATTATTTCATTTCTTTACTTTTATTTTGTATTTTTCATTTTATTTTAATTTTTTTATTTTGTATTTTAGTATTTTATTCTTATTTATTTTTTATATTTTTTATTTTTTATTTTTATTATTTTAATTTTATACTTTTATCTTATTCTTTCTTCTATTATTTAATTTCTATTATTATTTCTATTCTATTGTTTTCACTACCCCTCTGACAAAAGAATTTGTAACTTTAATTAAATTTGAAATTCGAAAGCATAAATCTATGAAAAATATTAGATTATTTCTTCTGTATGTACCAGTGTTTTGGTTTATAAGTACCATGGTGTTTTTTCCCCTCCTATGCTACTAACATATCAATCGATGACTCTTCATGTCAGTGGATGTTTCTCTACGATAAGCTTTTCAATTTTTTTCTTTGATTTTCTGTACGACGTGTTGCTAAAGGCGGTGATGAAGAGACGTTTTGGATTAGCTTTTTTAATTTATAAAATAAAATAAAGTATTTCCAAACTGTTTTGGAAACGATCGTACGCCATACTGGACTTGATGTTCTAATTCTTGGAACAATTGTAATGTTTTAATTCATTGAATGTTATATATATATATATATATAACAAATATTTATATATATATATATATATATATATATATATATATATATATATATAAAATATTTGTTATTGTTTATTTTTATCTATGGACGTATACGTTTCGTCTCTTTTCAATCAAGACTCATCAGCATAGAAGTACGACTATTCACCACCGGTCACACGATTCGAAACCCTGGACTACAAGTATTTTTCAACCCAGTCCAACGTCGCTAACCGCTAGGCCAGTTCTGAACAGCTTATAAACAATGGTAATTTTTACACATTAACGGCGGCGAAGCGTACAGGCATTCAAACTTCTATAAGCGAAGGAACGATGCATATAAAGCAAGTGACGCTACGCTGTGTTACTACTACCATTTTACAGGTGCATATGCATCTTCCTTTCAGTAGTCGAACACTTTGACGATGGCTGCCTTTAAATATGTTTAATCTCTCGCTGATTTACCAGGTTGTTGATAGCGGCCGTGTGAGCAAAGTCGTTGGAATTTGAGTATTCCGGAGTTCGGTATGAATAATAATTAATCTCTACACTGACGATTCCCGAAAGGATGAAACGTATACGCATTGTAGATAAAAACAAATAACAAAAAACAAATAGTTATAATCATATATATATATATATATATATATATATATATATATATATATATATATATATATTAAAATAAGCATAGTTTGAGTATCCGACAATCGTTTCAGAACCTTCTAGAAGTACATTCCTGAAGAAGAATCATGAAGGTTCTGAAACGATTGTCGGATACTCAAACTATGTTTATTTTAATATAAAAAACTCTAATGTATATTGAGCACTTTTGAAAAGTAATGGTTTTGTACATTTAGTTAATATTTGAACTTAATTAATTAATATATATATATATATATATATATATATATATATATATATATATATGCATTATATAAACATTTAAAATGGCCTACATAAATGCAATTATGTTTCAGTACTGCTTGTAATAAAAAAAAATCGTCCAAAAGAGTCAGACGTACAGATTTCAGACAATCAAATATTAAAATCACTCGCAACCGTTGTTCAAACGCCGACGCAATAATTTCGCTTAAATTTATTATGATGGGAGGGGGTGAGGTGTTACAACCTGTCACTTTCTTTTCTACTCTCAACTAGCTAATCAAACTCCCTTCTCTTTTTACTGTCCTGAAATCATATACAAAAAAGCGAACACATCGACGCACGCCAACACATTATACAAGAATATCTATATCCATATACACATCTAAAACATACGCACATAAGCATAATTATATATCTCTATTCAAAATTTCACATACATATACAAGCCTTTTGGCTAAGATCAAAGTGTAGTATCTGTTCCGATGGATACTGCACCCCATAGACTGGTATTGTCTTGGCCTTCGGGGATTGATTTACGCCGGTCTATGGGTCTGTCCTGTGCAGTTCTAGGAGGTGCACCCTCCCAGGCTTCGCTTCCCCTCTTTGGGTAGGAGTAAGTTTATTGCTTATTGCATGAGGCGCTCTTACCGGGGAATGCTGACGGAGCTGCCCAGGCAATTTTTAATGGCCAGAGTGTTCACCTCTCGAGCGCCGGCTTTTCAAACCCCACTTTCCCGACCCGACCTTGGGTCATATCTTACTTGTGGGAGTAAGATAAAACTGGCCTTGTGCCTTACTTCTGGAGAGGAGTAAATAAATACATATACAAGCCATACATGATATTAAAACCTTTCTTTGGGTTCCAAATTTGTAGACCAATTAAGTCTGTTACCCTAGAGTTACTTGGTTCCTGTAAGCGATAAGAGTAATGGGTTATAAACATAATTCCCCAGGGTCTTGATCGCTTGGGGGTAACGAGTTTGTAACGTTCTACTCCAATTCCAATATCATATATATTTATAAGCGCGCCCTAATGAACAGAAAAAAATATGGCTACGTAGGAAAATTAATATATTTACAAAAAATATCAATTTGGTAAGCAAAATGATTATCAATTTATCCCATTTGCATTGATAATTCTATTGTGCATCGAAATGTCCAAATATCAATTCTAGCTTCAATATTTTACGAGTTCATTTTTGTCTTACGGGGAAAACACCGTTATAAACATTGTTTTCAGACGCCCACATATAGTCGAGCTACATATTGGTAAGAAACTTCTATAATTTGTAAGAAGACCTAACACGCCTCGTGGTCTGGATATATCCGAAAACACAATTCGTTTGAATCGGCAATTCATGATCTTTCTACTTGAATAATGACACTTTTTTTTGTTGCCATTTTCGTCTCACTAGAACGTTATACACAACGGTGGGGAAACGCGCTCGGTACACACATTCTTAGTGAAAAGAGTTTCATGAGTCTAACATGTCTCGAAAACATATTTATTCCTGTACTTTTTCAAGTGTATTATCATTTCATTTAGGAATATAAATTCTGGTCTAGTCCACTTTTTTTTACAGATAATGAAGCAAATCATTTTATATAAATAACCATTTGTTAAGGGAATTGTAATCCCTATTGTCATCAATAAAATCAATTTTCCATTTTGATATTTCTAAGAAATCTGTAATAACTGAAAATAAAAAAAATGAATTGCGGCAACACTTCAGTTACATTGGCTAATTAAAAAAAGCATCACTGTCGAAAGGAACCAGTGCATCCACCCTATGACACGAGGAGCGGAGTTGCCATAGTACAAAGGTTCTATGCGTTTTTATTCTGAAATTATTTGTAACCTCTGACACTTGTCATCATAAAAAAAAGATCGTACCAAGAGTTTTATTATCATATAATTTTGATTATTCGGACTACTGTTCTCATTTTGAGTATTATAATCACAACGTTTCGTCCGCTGTAACCTCCGACCTTCTTCAGGTATATCTCTTCGAACTCGGGAATATGTTTGTCGAACTCGGGAATCTGGACAGAATTTTGAACGAAACCCTTTATTTAATCCACGGGGGTAGCATGCTCTCGTTCCATCAGCTATGACTGGGATAAGTACTATATCCACTGCGCCTTGCGCAAAGACCTGTGGCGCAGTGGATATAGTACTAAGTAAAATTCAGTTCTTAGTGATAGTCATCTGAATGTTGAAGGTTCAATCCTAGGTGCGGGCGATACGAAGAATTCTAAATTTTGAATTACTGAAGACTTGAAGACTTCTCAAGATGAGAACAGTAGTCCGAATAATCAAACTTATACAAATTATCAATCCTCATCAACAAATTCAGAAACAGCTTTATTATCATTTTGTATTTTTATTTGAATTGTGCCAACGTTAGTTTTCTTGATTTCATTGACTTTGTGATGGCAATAATTATGGCATACAACATTGTCAACTTCGTCAACATTGTAAGAAGATAGTGGATATTACTGTTAAATCTAGTGTCAGAATGTATAAGGCTGTTTCGTACGAGCCTTGAAATTTCCAGATAGTCTACCATTTTTCTTTTCACGAAACAAAGTGCGACAGAACATCATCTCCAACTTGTGATTGTCATCTCTCATCAAATATCCTTCATATTTATTCATTTTGAAAATGTTGCATCTTTTACATTTGGTAAAGATAGATGCATCTTTTCGAACTGTGCGATCTTCATGAAATGTTTCAGTATCTCCCCTTTACAATTGAACATAATATTTGATGCAGTTCAGTGCAGTACACAATCTAAATCATTTATTATCATCTAAATTATTTATTGCGCCAACTTAAAATGTCTTTGCAAATTTTGTAAATTGTTAAAAGGCATCGAAAAAATGCGTTTATATTTACCGATGATTTGAAAATTATTTTCTTTTTAGTTAGCAATAGGTCAACAATAATTCCCAAAGAATTTTCCTTAAAGTGTTCTAGAAGAATCCAGCTAAATATAAACAGGGTGAACGCCCTTGCAAGGACAATGAGACAAAGTATCCATGACATGATTAATAGTATTTTCCATAAGAATTGGCAAATGAGTCGCCATCCCTTTGATAGCACGCGCCATTTAGGAAGATGCTTTATTGAATTAATAAAGCATTTGGTCCTTTGTATTGAAATTTGTTCATAAATATTCAATTTCGCTATAATTACTCTGGAATCACTTTTACTTCAAAACAATTGATTGAAGCCAATAAAGGATTTTCTCATTTTCAAATCAGATCGGCAATTGAGACAGACAGTGAATAACAGCATGGGCTTCGTTATTGATTCCAGGAACTTTTTCATCTCATCCAGTCAATTTCAGCAAATCCCAGTTGTGTTGGCACTGATTTTGATTTTGTCACTAAATGTTCATAGCAAGTATGAAACAGGTTGAAGTAGTTTTTAATTAATATTTGATGTAATGAATTATTTACGTGAAAATGTTTTGGATAACATTTTGAAATTTTTTGACAAGTGTTTAGCATCTGGTTGAACGCTGGGGTAAACCAAATGATGTTAATAATAATAATAATAATAATAATAATAATAATAATGATAATAATGATAATAATAATGATAATAATAATGATAATAATGATAATAATAATGATAATAATAATAATAATGATAATAATTATAATAATTATAATAATTATAATAATAATAATAATGATAATAATAATGATAATAATAATAATAATAATAATAATAATAATTATAATAATAATAATAATTATAATAATAATAATAATAATTATAATAATAATAATAATAATAATAATAATAATGATAATAATTATAATAATAATAATAATAATAATTATAATAATAATGATAATAATAATAATAATGATAATAATTATAATAATGATAATAATTATAATAATAATAATAATGATAATAATAATGATAATAATAATAATAATAATAATAATAATAATTATAATAATAATAATAATTATAATAATAATAATAATAATTATAATAATAATAATAATAATTATAATAATAATAATAATAATTATAATAATAATAATAATAATAATAATAATAATGATAATAATGATAATAATAATGATAATAATAATGATAATAATGATAATAATAATGATAATAATAATAATAATGATAATAATTATAATAATTATAATAATTATAATAATAATAATAATGATAATAATAATGATAATAATAATAATAATAATAATAATAATAATTATAATAATAATAATAATTATAATAATAATAATAATAATTATAATAATAATAATAATAATAATAATAATAATGATACTACTACTACTACTACTACTACTACTACTAATAATAATAATAATAGTAATAATTATTAGTATTATTATTATTGGGACAGATATTGAATAACAACAAAGTATGGTTTTCTTTATTTATTCTAGGAGATGTTTCATCTCATTCAGTCAATTTAATCAAATCCCAGTTGTGTTTGCACAAATCTTAATTTTGTCACTTTTTAATAAAGTTTTAAATGAGACGAGAACATCTATTGACAATGTTCGGTTCAAAATTGTAAACTCTAGTTTTCCTTTCAAACGTCTTATTATTTACTGCTGCCATTTTGTATTTTGTTATTGTGGACATTTATTATCATTTTAAAAAATAATAATAATAATAATAATAATAATAATAATAATAATAATAATAATAATAATAATGATAATAATGATAATAATAATAATAATAATATTAATAATAATAATTCTAAAAAGCATTATAAACCCGACTTAGTCTTTCTGAACAAAAACAAGAGAACTTGTTTAATCATTGATATAGCCTGCCCCTTCGATACCAGAGTGCAGGAGAAAGAACACGAAAACATATAAATAAATATTAAGATCTAAAATGGGAATTAGTTAGACTATGGAAGTGTAAAGAAGTAAATGTGATCCCCGTTGTAATTTAAACGCTTGGAACCATAACGAAAAGCCACCATAAATGGCTTAAATAAATTGACGAGACAATTTCTTTTCCAATTCTGCAAAAGGTTTGCCTATTAGGAACGGCGAAAGTGTTATGGTACAGCTTGAATATCTAAGGTCAAGGGAATTGACTTGATGTTCAAAAAACAAAAAACAAAAAAACAAAACCCCAACTAAAAATATTCAAAAGTTGAGACTACTATGAATAATAATAATAATTATTATTATTATAATAATTATAATAATAATCATTATTATATCATCATTATTATTATTATTGATATTATTATTATTAATTTCAATGTTATTAGACCCACAATTTTTAGAGCTGTGTTATGATTGTTATTTTAATTCTTAATACCTTTTTGTTACTAGAGTTATTACTAAGCCTACGTTCGATAGAAGTGGGAATATGTTTTATGATTGATATTGTTGTTTGAATTTTGTTTCACATATATTGGGTAAGCATTATCGTTTAATTAGAGTTATTATATTTTTTTATCTAAGTTAAAAGTGACATCTAAAATGTTAGCAAATACTTCGACTCTTAGGCCTAATTTTTCATTCCCATATATATGTTTTGAACGTTTCACCTTATACCTTGTTTGAGCCTTTAGTCTGTTTTTCGAAATTAGACCAACATAGCACGGCATCTTACAGATCCATATTTTATTCTACCTAACTAATATTTATTTTTCTGCCTTCCATAATGTTCTTTGCAACAAATTAAAACATTTCGATTTTGGTTTCTTTAACAAAATACTGATTCCGACTAGGATAATAGTTAACGGGGGATGTGTGTCCTTCATCACCGAATATAACAACTGCTGCTTACATCTTTCATAAAAAATACCGAGATCGAACTATTTATTTTCATATTTCTAGCATATCCTAATAGGCGATATAACAGTTGGCTTTCGAAAAAAATGTATGCAATGTTTTTTTTTGGTTTTACATAAAAACACTTATTAAAATAGATATCTATTCGCTGTTTTACAAGTACGGCTGCTTCATCTTATGTCCTTAAGAAAAAAAGCCACGTCATCATTGCTCTATCTTTCACAAGATTCTGATAAATAATTGTGCTTTTGGTCGAATTAAAAAGAACATGAAGCCCGTATCACGTCAGGTAGGTAGAACTTGTTATAAATAAACAGTATAGGAACAATAAAAAAGCAATGAATAAAACGTGAGTTACTGATTCGTTTAGCAAATATAATATTTTCAGAGAGGACATCATATTGTTACGCTGGTTAATTTTTAGAACGTCTATTGTGCTTATCGTCGAACTTGAAGAAAAAAAGAAGCATATCAAACAGCACAGCAGAGCGAAACATAAAACAGAAGGTGAAAATACGTCGGATAGGTACAGCTTCTTAAAAATAAAAAGACAACGCGGTTTTATTGTTCTAAAACGCTTTTCACTAACGGAAGTAGTATTAATATTCTAACGGAAGTAGTATTAATATTCTAACGGAAGTAGTATTAATATTCAGCATAAAACGTTAGTTACGCTTACTGTGAGCAATAAATTTATTGGACACATACACGGTGGCACCGTTATTATTTCATATTACGATCTTGATATTGCATGTAAGATACTCCACAACAGTTTTCTTAATCTCAGAAGGGTTTTGATTGGCTACTCCAAAATATTTTTTTACATTCACGGCAACCGGAATAACAAATAAGCAGAATTAAATTTTAAAAACACTAAGTGGGCTTACAGTTAATCAAATGTTACTTACATTAGTCTAACATAAACATTCATACTTTTAAAATTATTCTTTATTCTTTTATATTATAATTTTCGTAATATATACATTCTGTAAATAAATTTAATTCTCAGCCAACACCGATTACATTAGACTACTTATTTAATCTTTTTCTCATGAAGTATCGATTTTTACCGGAGTAAAAATATCAACGTGGAACGGAGTGTGTTCACAGCTTATAAACAATTAGTTGTTACATTCTCGCTATCCAGTTACATAAGATTAACAGATTTAGATTTATTTAACACCTTTTACGTCTGGTTATTCTAATTCAATTCGATCTTTTCAAAATTCTCACACTGTGGACACCAATGTTTTCTAAATACCTTTCTCTTAATATTATTAAATGTATCTCAGCTGTATTGCGCAGCTATCGTAATATAAAACACATATCTCTAATCTATATTACTTAATTTCGTTCACCCACAAACGATTGGTTTAGTACAAACAAACATGGTGTACGCTTAAAACACGCAGTGAATTACTTAGAATAGTCATTACGTGATTTTGTTGTCACACATAGCTGCGTTTGACGTAATTGACTTACGTACATCTTTAGCCTCAACACAACAGGTTGTAGTACTTCTTTGGTTTCCATGCTATGATAAATGTTTCCACTACACACTAATCATTCCTTCACTGAAGTGATTCTGCACTACGATCATAAACATTCAAACGTACGCAATAATAACTGTTATTATGTTTTCACACTTTTCACAATAGGCGGGGTCTTTAGCAATTTCCATGAATTAATTTCTGAAATAATTATCATGTTCTGAAAAAGGAACTTATTTCCAAAGATAATTTTACTTATTAAATTAAACCCACTTGAGTTTATTTATCAAAATATGTCAGTTAAAAAATACAATTTATTACATCTAATCAAGTAGATTAATGTTCGTTCTTATATAACACAAGTCAGCCATTTATATGATTTACTTAGTGATATTAAAATTCTGTTTTAAAAAAATTATTTACTTACACACGATAATTTAGTGATTACATGAGATTTATTGAGTCCAATTTAGTACATTAAATCCACTAAAATGGATTTCGTATTTTTTATTAAGTAATTAGGTTATTTTAATGGATTACTTCGTGAAATATACTTCATTTACAAAACAAAAACAGTTTACTGAATGTAATAAATAATATAAAATTCATTGAATTTCTTAGAAAAGAAGTGAACCATTTTAATGGATTACTTCGTGAAATATATTTCATTTACAAAACAAAAACAGTTTACTGAATGTAATAAATAATATAAAATGCATTGCATTTCATAGAAAAGAAGTTAACCATTTTAATGAATTACTTTGTGAAATATATTTCATTTCGAAAACAAAAAACAGTTTTCTGAATGTAATGAATAATATAAAATGCATTGCATTTCTTAGAAAAGAAGTGAACCATTTTAATCAATTACTTGTGAAATATATTTCATTTACAAAACAAAAACAGTTCACTGAATGTAATAAATAATATAGAATGCATTGTATTTCCTAGAAACAAAGTAAACCATTTTAATTGATTACTTCGTGAAATATATTTCATTTACAAAACAAAAACAGTTTACTGAATGTAATAAATAATATAGAATACATTGCATTTCTTAGAAAACAAGTGAACCATTTTAATGAATTACTTTGTGAAATATATTTCATTTAGAAAACAAACAGTTCACTGAATGTAAAAAATCATATAAAATTCATTGCATTTCTTAGAAAAGAAGTGAACCATTTTAATGGATCACTTCGTGAAATATATTTCATTTACAAAATAAAAACAGTTCACTGAATGTAATAAATAATATAGAATGCATTGTATTTCCTAGAAACGAAGTGAACCATTTTAATGGATTACTTCGTGAAATGTATTTCATTTTCAAAATAAAAACAGTTTACTGAATGTAATAAATAATATAGAATGCATTGTATTTCCTAGAAACGAAGTGAACCATTTTAATGGATTACTTCGTGAAATATATTTCATTTTCAAAATAAAAACAGTTTACTGAATGTAATAAATAATATAGAATGCATTGTATTTCCTAGAAACGAAGTGAACCATTTTGATGGATTACTTCGTGAAATATATTTCATTTTCAAAATAAAAACAGTTTACTGAATGTAATAAACAATATAGAATACATTGCATTTCTTAGAAAAGAAGTGAACCATTTTAATGGATTACTTCGTGAAATATATTTATTTTACAAAATAAAAACAGTTTACTGAATGTAAAAAATAATATAAAATTCATTGCATTTCTTAGAAAAGAAGTGAACCATTTTAATGGATTACTTCGGGAAATATATTTCATTTACAAAATAAAAACAGTTTACTGAATGTAATAAACAATATAGAATACATTGCATTTCTTAGAAAAGAAGTGAACCATTTTAATGGATTACTTCGTGAAATATATTTATTTTACAAAATAAAAACAGTTTACTGAATGTAAAAAATAATATAAAATTCATTGCATTTCTTAGAAAAGAAGTGAACCATTTCAATGGATTACTTCGGGAAATATATTTCATTTACAAAATAAAAACAGTTTACTGAATGTAATAAACAATATAGAATACATTGCATTTCTTAGAAAAGAAGTGAACCATTTTAATGGATTACTTCGTGAAATATATTTATTTTACAAAATAAAAACAGTTTACTGAATGTAAAAAATAATATAAAATTCATTGCATTTCTTAGAAAAGAAGTGAACCATTTTAATGGATTACTTCGTGAAATATATTTATTTTACAAAATAAAAACAGTTTACTGAATGTAATAAACAATATAGAATACATTGCATTTCTTAGAAAAGAAGTGAACCATTTTAATGGATTACTTCGTGAAATATATTTATTTTACAAAATAAAAACAGTTTACTGAATGTAAAAAATAATATAAAATTCATTGCATTTCTTAGAAAAGAAGTGAACCATTTTAATGGATTACTTCGTGAAATATATTTATTTTACAAAATAAAAACAGTTTACTGAATGTAATAAACAATATAGAATACATTGCATTTCTTAGAAAAGAAGTGAACCATTTTAATGGATTACTTCGTGAAATATATTTATTTTACAAAATAAAAACAGTTTACTGAATGTAAAAAATAATATAAAATTCATTGCATTTCTTAGAAAAGAAGTGAACCATTTTAATGGATTACTTCGGGAAATATATTTCATTTACAAAATAAAAACAGTTTACTGAATGTAATAAACAATATAGAATACATTGCATTTCTTAGAAAAGAAGTGAACCATTTTAATGGATTACTTCGTGAAATATATTTCATTTAGAAAACAAAAAACAGTTTTCTGAATGTAATGAATAATATAAAATGCATTGCATTTCTTAGAAAAGAAGTGAACCATTTTAATCAATTACTTGTGAAATATATTTCATTTTCAAAACAAAAACAGTTCACTGAATGTAATAAATAATATAAAATGCATTGCATTTCATAGAAAAGAACTGAACCATTTTAATGAATTACTTCGTTAAATATATTTAATTTTCTAAAACAAAAACAGTTCACTGAATGAAATAAATAATATAAAATGCATTGCATTTCATAGAAAAGAAGTGAACCATTTTAATGGATTACTTTGTGAAATACATTTCATTTACAAAACAAACACAGTTCACTGAATGTAATAAATAATATAAAATTCATTGCATTTCATAGAAAAGAAGTGAACCATTTTAATGGATTACTTCGTGAAATATATTTCATTTACAAAATAAAAACAGTTCACTGAATGTAATAAATAATATAAAATTCATTGCATTTCTTAGAAAAGAAGTGAACCATTTTAATGAATTACTTCGTGAAATATATTTCATTTACAAAACAAAAACAGTTCACTGAATGAAATAAATAATATAAAATGCATTGCATTTCATAGAAAAAAAGTGAACCATTTTAATGAATTACTTCGTTAAATATATTTCATTTTCAAAACCAAAAACAGTTCACTGAATGAAATAAATAATATAAAATGCATTGCATTTCATAGAAAAGACGTGAACCATTTTAATGGATTACTTTGTGAAATACATTTCATTTACAAAACAAAAACAGTTCACTGAATGTAATAAATAATATAAAATTCATTGCATTTCATAGAAAAGAAGTGAACCATTTTAATGGATTACTTCGTGAAATATATTTCATTTACAAAATAAAAACAGTTTACTGAATGTAATAAATAATATAAAATTCATTGCATTTCTTAGAAAAGAAGTGAACCATTTTAATGAATTATTTCGTTAAATATATTTCATTTACAAAACAAAAACAGTTCACTGAATGAAATAAATAATATAAAATGCATTGCATTTCATAGAAAAGAAGTGAACCATTTTAATGAATTACTTCGTTAAATATATTTCATTTTCAAAACAAAAACAGTTCACTGAATGAAATAAATAATATAGAATACATTGCATTTCTTAGAAAAGAAGTGAACCATTTTAATGGATTACTTCGTGAAATATATTTCATTTACAAAATAAAAACAGTTTACTGAATGTAATAAATAATATAAAATTCATTGCATTTCTTAGAAAAGAAGTGAACCATTTTAATGGATTACTTTGTGAAATACATTTCATTTACAAAACAAAAACAGTTCACTGAATGTAATAAATAATATAAAATTCATTGCATTTCATAGAAAAGAAGTGAACCATTTGAATGGATTACTTTGTGAAATATATTTCATTTACAAAACAAAAACAGTTCACTGAATGTAATAAATAATATAAAATTCATTGCATTTCATAGAAAAGAAGTGAACCATTTTAATGGATTACTTCGTGAAATATATTTCATTTACAAAACAAAAACAGTTCACTGAATGTAATAAATAATATAAAATTCATTGCATTTCATAGAAAAGAAGTGAACCATTTTAATGGATTACTTCGTGAAATATATTTCATTTACAAAATAAAAACAGTTTACTGAATGTAATAAATAATATAAAATTCATTGCATTTCTTAGAAAAGAAGTGAACCATTTTAATGGATTACTTTGTGAAATACATTTCATTTACAAAACAAAAACAGTTCACTGAATGTAATAAATAATATAAAATTCATTGCATTTCATAGAAAAGAAGTGAACCATTTTAATGGATTACTTCGTGAAATATATTTCATTTACAAAATAAAAACAGTTTACTGAATGTAATAAATAATATAAAATTCATTGCATTTCTTAGAAAAGAAGTGAACCATTTTAATGGATTACTTCGTGAAATATATTTCATTTACAAAACAAAAACCGTTTACTGAATGTAATAAATCATATAAAATTCATTGCATTTCTTAGAAAAGAAGTGAACCATTTTAATCAATTACTTGTGAAATATATTTCATTTACAAAATAAAAACAGTTTACTGAATGTAATAAATAATATAGAATGCATTGCATTTCTTAGAAAAGAAGTGAACCATTTTAATGAATTACTTGTGAAATATATTTCATTTACAAAATAAAAACAGTTCACTGAATGTAAAAAATAATATAAAATTCATTGCATTTCTTAGAAAAGAAGTTAACCATTTTAATGAATTACTTGTGAAATATATTTCATTTACAAAATAAAAACAGTTTACTGAATGTAAAAAATAATATAGAATGACGTTTACTGAATGTATTAAAGAAATTAGAAATAGTAACGATTTAATTATATTTCACAATTTTAATATTGTTGAAAACTTATTAGAAAACACAGCTAAAAACTGCTTAAGAATCAAATTCAACACAAATGAATAAATGGCTCTTTCTTCCTTAAAGCAATAAAGCAAGAACGCATTGTTTTTTTGACACGTTTCTAGGCTCCTCTAACTAGAAGAATTATCCAGGGATGCCCTTCGGGTTCATCGTTACAACATTCCTGATAACTTTATCGCCTCTTAAATAATACTCCCGTTGAGTAAAAAGAACAAGTCACACGGAGAAAATTTAAGTGAACAGTGAGGTTGTTTCAATGCAGTGATATTCTTTTGATTCATGGCTCGATGTTCATTATTCTTTTCAAAGTGCTTATCATTGAACGACTCGAAAACTATTAGTTGTAAATAAGAGCATTTAAAAATAAAAACACAATGCCTGCCGAAATCTTATATTGCAGTTATATTCTACCCAATAAGAGGATAGAAAAAATCCGCATATTACTCTTTCGTTCATAGCTCACTCAACGCCTAGTCTTGTCACGTGTCAGGCAGATCTCATAAGTTGTTATTTTACAGATAACGGTACGAAAATGGCAAGCTCGTGCTATTACCTAAACTATTTTACACTTTTTCTTGGGGTTTGTTTAAACTTTGTAAAATGATGTATGGTTTTGTCTTGAATAGGAGGTTATAACCTCGAAATACTAGAATGATCTGATTCAAGATGAAAATAAAACAACGAGTAGTAAATGAAATGACAATTATTTGATTACATATGTGTGACAATGAACACGACCGGTCAACAATGAGACATACATCTTTCTACGAGTAAACAAACTGAAATTCTTGGTTGAAATTTGTGAGACAATTACCATTTTAGCTGCCATGGACAGACACATCACAAGCAAATTATTCAAATTCCATGAAGCTAACGGTCCTCATGAGTACTCCAGCTCACAGCTATAAATTCCGTATTACCGTTGTTATTCTAATTTAAAATTTAAATAATTTTGAATTTTCAAGTTATAAATAAAATGTTTATCCGCTTTGGCGCGAGAGTAAACCCTACCATATTATTGTAAAAAAAAAAACCCCAAAAAACAAAACAATTTAATATAAGATTATTACTACCACTAAATTCTTCATAATATTTTAACCGCCAAAATGATTTTTGATCTTGGTATAGGATTTTGTTTTTAATTTAATCCCCAGATAGACAGAAATACAGACAAAACGGCAGACCTATAGATAAACAGAGACATCGGGTGTGTGTGCGTGTGTGTGTATGTATGTGTGTGTGGGTGGGTGTGCGAACAAGTGCGCGCTCTTTTAGACCATTCCAAAAGCCAAAGGGATCTTATAGTCTTAAGGTCAACTCGGTACAATTGTTAACATCCTATTCTGTTACTTGTGTGTGCGGAGAGGGGGTATTTCACTACAAAGGATCGGTAGAGAGACGAGGGGGCAGACGAGATGGTAGCGCCGACATAAAAAGCGGAGGGAGCGGTACTTCTTCACCTGTTAGTCGAGACAGGAGGTTGGGAGAATAGACTACCAAATAAAATGGTTGAAATCACCATATATATATATATATATATATATATATATATATATATATATATATATATACATGCATATATGCATACATATACACATATACGTAGAGAGATATACCTATTTATATAATATATATATATATATATGTATATATATATATATATATATATATATATATATATATATATATATATATATATATATATATATATATATATATACAACTTGTGTCTATCCGTCACACCTCTGCATTGTATTGCCTTCTAAATATCACATTTATATATATATATATATATATATATATATATATATATATATATATATATATATATATATATATATATATATATATATTGTTTTTTTTTAAATGCATTTGAGACCGATTATTGGCTTGGTGGCAGAAATAATGCACGAGCTACTTTTCTAAGACATTTTCTAGGCCTTTCTTTTTTTTTATCTTTGTTCTTGTTTTTTCAATTTTAACTTTTATTTTTATTTTTTCCTTTTCTCTTCTTAAGTGACCTCAACTATTGCAACGCCACATTGTGTAATATCGGAAGTTGAAACCCTTATTCCAGACATTTAATTTCCCTGATGATCTGCCAAGCAAATACCTGCTTGGTAGTGAAACACGTGTAGGAAAAACATTTAATTTGAATAAATAATATTTGTAAGAAAAAATCTTTAATGGTGATCATTGGTGTCTTGAAAGGAATGCCTTGGTAAGCCTTCATAAAATCGCATATATATATATATATATATATATATATATATATATATATATATATATATATATATAGTCTAAACAAGCTCTGAGTCATTAAAAAAATGTAAAATGCAGTTTAAATCCCCAGACAAACTAACTAAATCCAAGATATTGCAGATATATATATATATATATATATATATATATATATATATATATATATGGGTTAACAGTTCCTGTCAATAGGATCATACGTCGTTGTAATTAATATTATGAAACATCTTCATTTTCCAATAAGATTTTCTATCTTGATCAGCTCTCCAATAAATTATATGGACTTAATATTATAGAAATTATTTGCTTATATATATATATATATATATATATATATATATATATATATATATGTATATATATATGTATGTATATATATGTATGTATATATATGTATATATATATATGTATGTATATATATGTATGTATATATATGTATGTATATATATGTATATATATGTATATGTATATGTATGTATATATATATATATATATATATATATATATATGTATATATATATGTATGTATATATATGTATATATATGTATATATATGTATATGTATATGTATGTATGTATATATATATATATATGTATATATATATGTATGTATATATATGTATGTATATACATGTATATATATATATATATATATACAGGGTGATTCATAAGTCACTTCACTTAGCTATTTAAAATGATTACCATATGAAGCACAAACATACTATGAACTTTTGATAATTGTTATCTTACTCTCTAATTACTGCTATTTGTTATTTTAAATTTGTTCGTTTATATATTTGTTTCTATATCTATTTATTTCATAATCAATCAAATATGCTACAAATGATCGTAAATTCCTTGCAAAATAGAATGGAGCTATGCATGCAGAACGAAGGTGGAAATTTTGAAAATTTGCTGTAATTTTAAACTCCCATAAATGAATTTGTTGAATAAACTTTCTGTTTTGTATTACCGTATTTTTTAACTTTAGAATTTCAAAAATAAATAGCTAATCACCCTGTATATATGAAATATTAAATGATATTTAAAATTTTTACCTACATACGACGTCGTTTCGAGCTTTCGGTTCTCCTCGGTGCAGCGAAGTAACAATCTCAGACGATCACGGGGCGCGAACCCGGTTCACAGAGAAACCTTGAATCTGTAAGCAGTCGCCTACTCCCCACTTGCAGGATTCACGTGATAACGGCGAAATAGAGCTATATTTACGCTGAGAGCGTAAAGATCAAGACACTCAGATAGGACTCAACGACAGAGTCGGAGTCTCGCTCTGAAGTATTAGGTGAATGTCTATTTTATAATCTATCTACAGTGCTCGACTTTAATTTTACTTAAAAGTGGCTTCTCATAATATTAAATTATATTTTAATATTTTACCTACATACAAAGTCGTTTTGAGCTTTAACCTCTCCTCAGTGTATGGAAGTTACAATCTCAGACGGTCACAGGCGCGAACTCGGTTCACAGAGACACGTTGAATCTGTAAGCGGTCGCAGAATATATATACATATATATAAATATATATATATGATATATTTGATTTATACAGACATGTACAAAGTCTGCGACACTGGCATGTCGATGTTATCGATCAACAGCTGTTATAAACTGAGATCTCATCAGGAATGCTTAGAATCCGTTCTTTACCTCAGATCATATTTGGGAAATATGAAATGGTGAAGAAAAGAAAAGAAAAAGAAAATCAAAATTTAGAAAGTCACGTGGTTAGATTTGAGCCCGCTGAGAATCAAATATAGAATGAAATAAAATAAAATGAAATGGAGTAAAATGAAATATCAAATAGAATATGAAAATAAATTTTTTAAATTCATTGAGGATAGAGAAAAGGAAGGAGAAAGGAAAGTGGGTGGGGGAGGGATAAAATGAAACAGAAAAATGGGTAAGGGAAGAGAAAGTCAAAAACACACACAGCTGATGTCTGATTTTTTGGTGGCTGTCGAAGATGTGTCGACATTCGGTTGATAGTTGGTTGTGTAGCGAGACACGCTTTCCCGTCTGGTTTCAATTAAAAAGTATAATTGAATATTATATATATATATATATATATATATATATATATATAAACATATCTTTGAGACTAGCAAACATATATATGATAACGCATTAAGAAATAGTGGGTACAACGAAAAATTAATATATACTGATAATATAAAGAAAAATAAACCCCAAAACAGGGGACGCAAAATTATCTGGTTCAACCCACAATATTGCCAGCTTTCTAGTCTTAATATCGGGAGAATGTTTTTAAATCTAATAGATAAACATTTTAAAACGACTAATCCTTTAAGTAAAATCTTCAATACGAAAACTGTGAAAATTAGTCATTCTTGCACCAAAAATATGGAGAGCATTATTAATACACATAATAAAAAAATATTGAGCACACCGAGTAAGAAAACCAAAACGGAGGAAAAAAATGTAATTGTCAGATTAAGAATAACTGCCCACTTAAAGGAAACTAACGTCGAAAGCGTTGTATATAAGGCTACGATTTATCCTAAAGAAAATACTACTAATAAGAAAGTATACATAGGAATATCCGCCGGGAAGTGGAAACAACGATTCTACGTACACAAACACTCATTTTTAAACCCGGACGTCACCAATAAAACGGAATTAACCAAACACTGGTGGGTTTTAATAAACAACAATTTGACACCAACTGTTTCGTGGTCCATACTATGTCATTCGAACACTCCGAAAGGATTCAGACATAGATGCAATTTGTGCCTGGAGGAAAAAATTAGAATACTAAAATACGAAGACAATAACATTTTAAATAGACGAGATGAACTGATGGCTAAATGTAGACACAGGCACAGGTTTAAAATCAATAACACGTTATAAAGTTCTTTGTAAATAACAATTCTTTTAAAGTATAGTTACAATAAGAGTTATAACTGTAAAAATAAATGTTAATAAATTAGTATGTTTTTTTGTTTTTTTTCTTCTTAACCAATTTAGTAAATAAATCGTGCTTAAATGTCGCCAAACTTTAATTCCGTATTGTAGATCATCTCGAATCTTGACGTTATAACCAATTGAGTTTCTTATAATGTTTTATATAATTCGAAATCTTCGTCCTGAATTTTTGTCTTTTCATTTCTAATCGTAAATAATTAATCGTGAACGCTCGAATCTTTACCAATTTGTAAATAAACCGTTTTTAAATGTCGCTAAACTTTAATTCCGTAGTGTAGATCATCTCGAATCTTGACGTTATACCAATTAAGTTTTTAATATGTTCTAATCTAAACCGAAATCTTCGTCCTGCATTTTCGTTTTTTAATTTTTAATCGTAAATAATTAAACGTAGTTTTTAATCGTGAACGCTCGAATCTTTCATTATATATTTATACCTATAAAGCTCACATTCGAAATTTTAACTGAGATAATTTATTTATTTCAATAGCCAAAAACGAATTCTCTTATATATATTTTTATATTTCTGCATATGTAAAAAAAAATAGAGTCAAATTAATCTTTTACTTCTGTCACCCCTCCTCGATTATTTTACCATTTACCCCTATTTTGCATTGACCAATCAAAAAAGTGAATTTATCTTTTTAAGACGATGATCAATTTCTCTTATTATTTGTTTTTTTGACGTGTTGCTTATACGTCTGAGGAAACCTAATTAAAGGGGTCGAAATAATTTATAATGTATACAATCTTAATGTGTGTATAGTTTTTTCCTTTTTATAATTCTCTCTCTCTCTCTCTCTCTCTCTCTCTCTCTATATATATATATATATATATATATATGCATATCTAGGCAGCATCTTCTCTTGCAGGCAAGTATTGTTGAATATAAGAGACAACTCATGTCTAGATATCCTTTGGTAGATCTTTTCAATAGTTCGAATCAGGATCTTAGTTTCGGAGGAGAATTGGCTGATGAATTTGCCATAGTTGGGATTTGTCTCCCAAGTACTTTCGGACCCATCTGGGTCGATCTTCGGGGGAATGAGGTTAATCAGGTACAGACCATGTGTTAGTATTTATAGAAGGTTTTTAGCGGGAATTATGTACTAAGTACGAAATTATATTTGGAGCTATAAGCATTTTAGAATCTTAAAGTTAATTCTATTAATTAGTTTTTTTTTTGTTTTTATATATAGGGATTCTAATATATGGAGTTTTTGTTTGTTAGGACTAAATTCTAAGATTTTGGTATTTTCTACTAAGAGTTTTCTGAATTCCGATCGGGGGCAGGAGTGGTCGTTAGTTAAGTATTGGGCTATGGCGCTAGTATCAGACAAATGCATCGTCAATCTTCTCGACAAAGTCGTGGTAGTCAAACCTATGTATATGTTTTTTTCTTGTTTATGTTTTTTCTTTATATATATATATATATATATATATATATATATATATATATATATAGAGAGAGAGAGAGAGAGAGAGAGAGAGAAGAGAGAGAAAGAGAGATAGGGAGAGAGAAAGAAATTAAGAGTTAATGATTTGGAGACTGAAAAGTCTGTTGTGAGCTGCTCAGAAGGTTGGTAGATCGATCATGGCAGAGGCAGTGCAAACCAATGATCTCTTAAAATGTAAAATCTATAACAGTCTGTCGACAGGAGTTGAAAAACAAAGATAGACAAAAAACGTCATCTAAAATCTATATATATATATATATATATATATATTATATATATATTATATATATATATTATATATATATATATATATATATATATATATATATTATATATATATATATATATATATTATATATATATATATATATATTATATATATATATATTACATATATATATATTATATATATATATATATATATATTATATATATATATTATATATATATTATATATATATATGTATTATATATATAGCTTTGAATCATTTTAAACAAAAAAAAAAAGAAAAAAGAAATGTAATTTAAATTCCCAGAGAAACTAACTAAATCCAAGATATCGCAGTCTTAGCACTTGCATAAGCCGACCAACCGTTGGAAAATTCATAAATAAAAAAGGGGATTCAAGTATCTAACAGTGAAACAAAAACAGGGGACCTTAATTTGTGCGTGAAATATTAAAACGGGGATCATCAGCCGTTTACCATCGTTGATCACTCTAGACTGCTTGGGTAAATTTTATAAATATTATTATAAGCCCCCTCCACCAAAGGCCGGGCACTCTGAGTGACTTTAATCACAAGCAGTACTAATAGCGAAATGCACGATCCGAATACATTCGTTGATCACTCTAAACTGCTTGGGTAAATTTAGCCGCCGATTTGCTATTTACAAAGTTAAATTCCTCCCTGCTTAATAACTAGTTCACTATGGCCGAGGGGTTAAGAGTCTTGACTACAAATCAGTCTTTCTATCTATCTATCTATCTATCTATCTATCTATCTATCTATCTATCTATCTATCTTTCTACTTATCATCCACTTATCTCTCTATCAATCAATCTTTCTATCTATATATCTATCTATCTATCTATCTATTTATCTATCTATCTATCTATCTATCTATCTATCTATCTTTCTACTTATCATCTACTTATCTCTCTATCTATCTATCTATCTATCTATCTATCTATCTATCTATCTATCTATCTATCTATCTATCTGTCTATCTATCTATCTGTCTATCTATCTAAATATATGATAAAGAAGAACATCTCTTTGTCTGTGTGCATGTCTAACCATGAAGCCAAAAACGTACTAGAGAGTGTTACTTAAATATAAGTGTAGCCAAATGTACAAATTGTATGGAAACATAATCTAAGTAGTTCTGAAAAGGAGCTAATTACACTTTTCGAACATGTTACACAATGAAATTAATCTATTTACAAGCGTCAGTCTAAGAGTATATCTGAGTAGCTCAGTGGGTAAGATATCTAGCTGACAACATCAATATATCATATACTATATTGTATATCTATAATATATTTATATTATACTAGTAACCCCCCCCCCCTCCGGGCGGCAGTTACTGACGCTGTAGTCTTCTTTACAAGAACCAAAGAAGTAATTTTCATTTGACATTTTGGTAATTTAAGGGGGAATAAAAAAAATGATGATTGTCGTAGTGTTATTTGATATATTCCAATATGGAGAAAATATACTGTGTATGAACATCGTCAAATTTTGTTTTTTAGGAAAAAACAACAAAAAGGTTAATTTATATGGTCTTTAAGATATTCAACGTCGATAAGTTTTATTTTGTTTCAACATAAAAATTTAAAGTAATTCCCCATTAAAACTGGTTATACAATGAAATGAATAAACATAATGGTGGAACGTTGATTGGTCAAACACTTCACTTTTATATTACTGAGTAATTTGAAATGGGTTCTTTGTACTTTTCACCCTTATTATAAAAAGAAAATCAGCACTTGCTGCAAATGAGTTTCAACGTGGACATTACTGCATTATCTGAAACGAGATTTTCTTAAGAGGGTAACACTTAATTATACTTTCTATTGGAATGGAAGAACATAATATCTTATGGGGGAAGACCGTGTAGCTTTTGTCATAACAACTTCTATTGTCTCTAAGCCTGTGTTACCGCATGATGTTAATAATTATTCCGTTGACAAAGAGCCGATTTCTGCTTAATCCCAGTATGTTTATTTACTCCTCGCGGAGTTAGGCACAAGGCCAGTTTTATCTTACTCCCACAAGTAAGATGTGACCCAAGATCGGGTCGAGCAAGTGGGGTTAAAAGCCAGCGCTCGAGAGGTGAGCACTGTGGCCATTTAAAAATTGCCTGGGCAGCCCCGTCGGCATTCCCCGGTAGGGGCGCCTCAGACAGTAAGCAATAAACTTACTCCTCCCCAAAGAGGGGAGGCGAAGCCTGGGAGGGTGGACCTCCTAGAACTGCACAGGACAGGCGTGCAGTATCCATCGGAACAGATACTACACTTTGATCTTAGCCAAAGCGCGCATTAATGGGAAACTATACTTTTCTCTTTTCAGAAAGTAAGTCTGCAATATTCTTTAAGCAGATAAGGTTGTCATTCGAGATTATTTTAATGAAAACAAAAAACAATGTGGTAAAAATCAGGAATCTCGGAATATACGCGGGAAGCCTGGAAAAAATGTTACATCCATGGATTAGTTTTGTTGGAAATGTGTGAGGAGCTCAATGCATTTATGGAAAACCCAAGAGTTCGGAAAACTAAAAACATAGTTGGAAATATCTATGGATCAAGACAGTGGCATTAAATTGATTTGTAGTGGTTTCGAATATTGAACTGCTCGCCGGTTAGTTCGTGTTACACAAAGTCATGTGTCAAAGCTAATAACCCGATCATCCCTAAAGCGTGGCTCGCCTGAAGAATAACGAGGTCAACCTAAAACACCAGAAATGAATAAAATTCGTTATGAAAACAATGGGAACATTCGTCTATGAAATTTATCTTTTTGCCTCGTTGAAAGACTGAGATAATTCGGTAGAGAATTAAAAAAAAAACTGTATAAAAAGTAAAGTAAACTCTAGTAGGTTCAAAGATATGTGCAAAAAAAACAGAGGAAATTCAATCAGCATCTGATTTTAATAACAGAAAATGTCTGCACAATCTTTTACATTTGATGAGGTTATTTTTCACTAATAGCACTCCTGAACTTTAAAGATGGGATAAAATTACCTCGCGATACAGAAAAAAAAATCGTTGTTAAGTTTACGGAAGAGTTTGGTGAGCAATCAAATAGACGTTCAGTTGTCGATAAAGAATTTATCCAGTTCATTTCAGGCTTCAACAATTTCATGACAGAGATTCTCTCTTTTGAAGAAATCAGTAGCGCTCTTCACAAATTGAATAATGGTGAATATATAAAAGAACTCTTGAAATCTGCAAGTAAAACGTAACATCTAATTATTCTGCTACAAAACGTCTGGAATTCTGAACGTGTCGCACAAGACTGCAAAGAAAATGGCAGCAAGATCGTTGCGGAAACGTCTGTGGAATATATTTACTTTCTGTAGAGAGAAAGAATCATGCTCGACAAATCTTTAATTGTCATTGTTGCTGATGTGTTTCTGGAATGATAGTGTTGTTTTAGACAACGTAGATCAGGGGCGGACAACCTCCGGCCCGCGGGTCACATCCGGCCCGCGAAGGCTTAGCGTCCGGCCCGCGGGTCACATCCGGCCCGCGAAGGCTTAGCGTCCGGCCCGCCACCCTGCTATGCTTTATTATTGCAATCCGGTCCGCGGATCTCCCAGTAAAACTCATATCATTTTCTGACATAGACGTAAAAGTAGGTTTCAATTAAAATTTACAGTTGGATAAAAATGTATAAATATCAGCCAGCGATGATGCATGTATATTTCATTTTTCTTAAACTATTAATCTCAAATCCTTAGCCTGAGATAAAACCAGAAAAAGAGAAAGAGAGAGGCAAAGAGAAAACGAGAGACGAGGAAAGGGCATGAAACAGAGAACCTATGTGAGATGTGTCAAAACGAATGCTGGATCAACTTGCTACTTCCCCCGTCATTATTTTTTTATGATTCCAAAATAATTCTTCGTCGGTGCCTTTTATAACATCACATACAAAATTCTCTTGAGAAAAAATATCAGATTTGTAGAGTGTTCAATGCAATTTTTGTACAATTTATTCATGTAAACAAAATACATAGTAATTCTGAGATTTCGTTTTTCACTCCGACCCGCGATCTCCTTCCAAAAGTCTCATCTGGCCGTCACTCTGAAAAGATTGCCAGTCCCTCACGTAGAGGAACTGCGTATATATTTTGTATCAGACAAATACAAGAATAATGTATTGAAAACGAAAAAGGATTTTTTATCATCGATTTGATTCTGGTGTTCAACATGGTCGAGTGGTTAAGGCGTCGGATTTGAGTTGCAAAAGACTCGTAATCCGAGGTTTCGAATCGCATGACCGGTAGTGAATAGTCATATCTCTATGCTGATGAGTCCCGATTATTAAGGACGAAACGTATACGTACATAGATAATAAAAAATAACAAATATTTATTATTGGTAGCTCCTAGAAAAACCCGTCTAGTAGAGCACTGTAAGTGTAGTATTAACACAGCATGACGTCGCTAGCTTTAAATGCATCGTTCCTTTTAGTAAAAAAAAGTCGAACGCTCTATGACGTCGAGTCGCCGTATAAAGTGTTACAATTATCACAGTTTATTCGCTGTTCAACTGGCCGAGTGATTAAGGCGTCGGATTTGAGTTGCAAAAGACTCGTAATTCGGGGTTTCGAATCGCATGACCGGTAGTGAATAGTCATGTCCCTATGCTGATGAGTCCCGATTATTAATAGCGAAACGTATACGTACATAGATAATAAACAATAACAAATATTTATATATATATATATATATATATATATATATATATATATATATAAGTATACATTTTTATTTATACAAACATTATTGGTTACATATGTGCATACATGTTTCCGTTGCACTTTTCTAAGAAAGTCAACCTCATCAGACCAAGAATCTTTCAGGAATGGCCATTCCTGAAAGATTCTTGGTCTGATGAGGTTGACTTTCTTGGAAAAGTGCAACCGAAACATGTATGCACATATGTAATCAATAATGTTAGTATAAATAAAAATGTATACTTATAAACAGCTCTACTTGGTATTGAGCACTTTTTATAAACACTTGAGTTTCTACGGATTTACATTTACAGAAACTAATACAATACATGTACGATATATATATACACACACACACACACACACATATATATATATATATATATATATATATATATATATATATATATATATATATATATATATGACCTGCGTATATATTTTGTATCAGACACACACAAGAATAATGCATTAGAAACGAAAAAGAAATCTTTATCATTGATTTGATGACTTAACCAAAGCTTTAGATACCAGTAATATGACTTCATTGTTGCAGACATTAAAGAAACTTGGTTGTTTTAAGTAAATACTGTATGGAAACTCGTCTATCATAACATGTGAATATGGGTTATATATATATATATATATATATATATATATATATATATATATATATATATATATATATATATATGTCATAACATGTGAATATGGGTTAGTATCGGTGCTAAGCTATTTAATCCTGTTTTGAAGAAATGGTGTTAAGCAGGATGATGTCACTGCACTAATAATGTTCGCATTGTATTTTTATGTTTTTTTTCATGACGTTCGAGGGATGCTCACATTGATCATATATTATATATCGACCAACTGGTTATATCAGACAGCTTAGTGCAAATACAATAGTATTTTCCTCTTTGATTAGAGAGTTGTCATCTGCTAATATCAGTACTGTCGTAGTTCACTCACAATTTGGCATGTAGTACCTCATGGATTTCTTCTTGAAGGCATGCTGCACTTTGGGTTTAACTGTTGTGTGAAACAGACAGTTGTTATTGCCAACCTGTCTGCGACGCTCAAGCCCCTGTCGCATCGCCTCAGAGTAGCATCCGTGGCTCTATGGAACGTGGTCCGATAAACTGACTTCACTAAACGAGAATTTTCCTGACCCACCCAAATAGCTACGAAATTGTACAGGTTCCTAGATACCGGACAATTTTCTATTCTGATAGTTAATTTCCTCGGATCGCTTGTTTTTGGAATTCCCTTCCTGCTTACTGTTTCCACCACTTATTCGTAATACTCCACCACCCTTTTAAAAATATTTGTAATATGAGTTTGAGAAATAAATAATGTTAGCGCGGTGTTGTT
>OY744529.1:97738860-97756360 GCA_963556195.1 Sepiola atlantica | reverse complement strand
AAAAAGAGGGGGTTAAGTATCTAAGAGTGAAACAAAAACAGGAGACCTTAAGCGTCTAATATTAACACGGGGATCATCAGCTGTTTACCAGCTGTTTATTATATATATATAATGAAAAAAAGGAGAGCCCAAACTATGTGATTTATGTATTAATCAACGTTTCGTCTTCATTGAAAGACGTCCTCAGGATAAAGACAGCAATGTAGAAAAATTGTACAGAATATTAATTTTGATATGTCAGAAAGTGTCCAGACTTCTTTTTTTATTTTTTATTTTTCTTATCTTTCTGTTTTTGCTGGAGATGGGGCATCCTACCGGATGCAGAAATTCACCGGTTATTTTAGACACTCCAGCCTAGAGATCTTTTTTTTTTCTAACCGTCCCTTTAAGTGTAATTGTTTGTATTTCTCTTGCACTCGGTTCACCGGGTATACTCGCCAGATAGCTTTTAGAATTCTTTTTCATTAGTCCTGTTGCTCCTATAATTACAGGTATGATGGAGATTTTCCTAAGATTCCAGTTTCTTTTCATGTCGTACATAATACCTTGGTTTTTCGTAATCTTTTCCCTTTCAGCTCTGTGCAATCCTGCATCGGGTTAGGGTTGTTGACGCGAACAAGCAACGAATGAAAAACATGATTTTGGTAGTAGTGTTATCAGCGGTGGCCCGTCTCCTTCAAAGGACGCGAGATGAATGGGATTGATGACTTAGACTTGTCAGTTTATGACTATTTTAACTAGGAAGATTGTCGGGGTAAAAATATGTTACAACCAAGCATGGCTGCAGTAGGAAAGGGGACGAGGTGTGTGGACGTATGAGTCTGCCGTTCATTCTAAACTGGAAGGGGGAAAAAGGAAAAAGAAAAGAAAAAGAAAAAAGAGAAAAGAGAAAAGAGAAAAGAGAAAAGAGAAAAGGGGAAACGGGAAAGGACGAAAAAATAATAAGAGAATAGAGATTTAGATAATTTTTGGCTGATTTTGAAATGCAGAATACGATTGAAAATAAAAGTTTTGGCATAGAGAGAGGAGGGAAGTATCATAGTTATTAGTTTAAATATTCAAAATGAGTGTATTAATTAATTCCTATTTATTTGATTATTTTATTTGTGTCTCGTTAATTAATTAGTAAGTTTTAGTAGCGTATGGGACTATGTATGAAAGCGTTTAGGCATAAAATGAAGAGGTACCATACCTATTAGTTTAAATATTTAAAATGAGTGTATTAATTGATTTGATTACTCTATTTGTGTTTCATTAAATAATTAATAATTTTTTACATTACGTCGGATACACAACCCGTCTAGTAGAGCACTGTCAGTGTAGTACAGGGTGACCCCCCCCCCAAAACGGGCCCCAAATCTAATTAGGCCCCGTTTCTTAGTGTTTCGTCCGAATGAAATTAATTTTGGGACATAACTAGTTTATTATATTCACAACATCATATCAAAACACTAGGGTATTTGCCCTTTTTTTTCCGTTCTACAGCATGTGTTCTAGATGGACTCCTTTTAGCTCCGTGCATTTCTTGAGGCGCAGAACGAAGTTGTCCATGACGTTCTTACAGACTGAATTGGGAATGGCTCTCATCTCCTCCCTGATGGCTTCCTTGAGTTCCGTGATGGTTCTGGGTTTCCTTGCGTACATTCTGTCCTTAAGATAGCCCCAAAGGAAATAATCTGGGGCGGGGGGAGCTTAGGTCCGGGCTATGGGGTGGCCACTCAAAATTAGTCTTGAGACTGATCACTCGGCCTCCAAAGTTCTTTTTCAGCCAATCTCTGGACAGGTTTGAGGTGTGAGAACTTGCTCCGTCTTGCTGGAACCAGAACTTGCTTATGAGCGACGGGTAGAGGGTCTGGAGCTCACTCTTGAAGGTTTTAAATTCCCAGAGAAACTAACTAAATCCAAGATGTTGCAGACTTAACATTCGTTGGAAAATTAATAAATAAAAAATAAGTAAATAAAAAAAAATAAAAAGTGGGGGTTAAGTATCTAAGAGTGAAACAAAAACAGGAGACCTTAAGCGTATAATATTAACACGGGGATCATCAGCTGTTTACCAGCTGTTTATTATATATATATAATGAAAAATAGGAGAGCCCAAACTATTTGATTTATGTATTAATCAACGTTTCGTCTTTATTGAAAGACGTCCTCAGGATAAAGACAGCAATGTAGAAAAATTATGCAGAATATTAATTTTGATATGTCAGAAAGTGTCCAGACTTCTTTTTTTTTAATTTTAAATTTTTCTTATCTTTCTGTTTTTGCTGGAGATGGGGCATCCTACCGGATGCAGACATTTACCGGTTATTTCAGACACTCCAGCCTAGAGATCTTTTTTATGATTCTAATCGTGCCTTTATGTGCAATTGTTTGTATTTCTCTTGCACTCAGTTCACCGGGTATACTCGCCAGATAGCTTTTGAAATTCTTTTTCATTAGTCCTGTTGCTCCTATAATTACAGGTATGATGGAGATTTTCCTAAGATTCCAGTTTCTTTTCATGTCGTACATAATACCTTGGTTTTTCGTAATCTTTTCCCTTTCAGCTCTGTGCAATCCTGCATCGGGTTAGGGTTGCAAAAGACTCGTAATGAGGGTTGTTGACGTGAACAAGCAACGAATGAGAAACATGATTTTGGTAGTAGTGTTATCAGCAGTGGCCCGTCTCCTTCAAAGGACGCGAGATGAATGGGATTGATGGCTTAGACTTGTCAGTTTGTGACTATTTTAACTAGGAAGATTGTCGGGGTAAAAATATGTTACAGCCAAGCATGGCTGCAGTAGGAAAGGGGACGAGGTGTGTGGACGTATGAGTCTGCCGTTTAATCTAAACTGGAAGGGGGAAAAAGAAAAAAGAAAAGAAAAAGAAAAAAGAGAAAAGAGAAAAGGGGAAACGGGAAAGGACGAAAAAATAATAAGAGAATAGAGATTTAGATAATTTTGAAATGCAGAATACGATTGAAAATAAAAGTTTTGGCATAGAGAGAGGAGGGAAGTATCATAGTTATTAGTTTAAATATTCAAAATGAGTGTATTAATTAATTCCTATTTATTTGATTATTTTATTTGTGTCTCATTAATTAATTAGTAAGTTTCTTGTAGCGTATGGGATTATGTATAAAAGCGTTTAGGCATAAAATGAAGAGGTACCATACCTATTAGTTTAAATATTTAAAATGAGTGTATTAATTGATTTGATTACTCTATTTGTGTTTCATTAAATAATTAATAATTTTTTACATTACGTCGGATACACAACCCGTCTAGTAGAGCACTGTCAGTGTAGTACAGGGTGACCCCCCCAAAACGGGCCCCAAATCTAATTAGGCCCCGTTTCTTAGTGTTTCGTCCGAATGAAATTAATTTTGGGGCATAACTAGTTTATTATATTCACAACATCATATCAAAACACTAGGGTATTTGCCCTTTTTTCTCCGTTCTACAGCATGTGTTCTAGATGGACTCCTTTTAGCTCCGTGCATTTCTTGAGGCGCAGAACGAAGTTGTCCATGACGTTCTTACAGACTGAATTGGGAATGGCTCTCATCTCCTCCCTGATGGCTTCCTTGAGTTCCGTGATGGTTCTGGGTTTCCTTGCGTACATTCTGTCCTTAAGATAGCCCCAAAGGAAATAATCTGGGGCGGGGGGAGCTTAGGTCCGGGCTATGGGGTGGCCACTCAAAATTAGTCTTGAGACTGATCACTCGGCCTCCGAAGCTCTTTTTCAGCCAATCTCAGGACAGGTTTGAGGTGTGAGAACTTGCTCCATCTTGCTGGAACCAGAACTTGCTTATGAGCGACGGGTAGAGGGTCTGGAGCTCACTCTTGAAGGTTTTGAAGACCTCCACATACCGCTCCTTGGTGACTGTCACTGCTGCGCCAGATTCTTCGATGAAGATTGGTTCGATGATGCCTCTGACCGAGATTGCAGCCCACATCGTACAATTAGGAGAGTGCAGGGGCTTGGTGGCTACTTCACTGGGTCTTGAGGACCCCCAGAAGATATTTGTCTCGGAGTTCGCCGTTCCGTCAAGATGGAAGTGGGCTTCATCTGAGGTCCAAAGGAGGTTAAGGAAACCTGGTGTCTCCTCGATCTTATCGAGCATCTTGACTGCCATAGTGCTCCTCTGCTTCTTGTCTGAGGCTGTAAAGGTCTGCAGCGTCTGTATTCTGTATGGGTAAGCCCTGATATTGTTCACCAGCACTCTCCTGCAAGTCTCACGGGAGATACCGAGGGACTGACTTCGCTTACGCACAGAGCGTTTCGGACTCTCCTGGAGAGACTCTCTCACACTTTCGACCAGCTCGGCTGTCCGCTTCTTGGGACGTGCCGAGTGGCTTGGACGGTTCTCACTGGCAGCGTTGAAGTTCTCCACGGTCCCATACTTCTCGAAGTGGTCCACCCAGTTCTGAATTCTGCTTTTGGGTGGAGCCTTTTCACATCCGAACTGATGCATGAAACTATCCTGGGTTTTCTAAAACGAGCCTGTCTTGTAGTAAAATTTAACACAGTGTATTCTTTGTCCCAGTTCCCACTGAGGTCTTGGTGTACTCACGGTCGTTGATTCTGCCATGTCCTGTAAAATAGGGGCAATCGGTGAATAAATAAAGGAGATATAACATAAAGTGTACGCGGGGCCCGTTTTTTTTTAGTCACCTTGTATTAACACAGCATGACGTCGCTAGCTTTAAATGCATCGTTCCTTTCATTAAGATAGTCGAACGCTCTATGAAGTCAAACCGCCGTATAAAGTGTTAAAATTATCACCGTTTATTCGCTTCTTCTTTTTTTCGTGTGAATCAGATGATTCTGGTATTGGCATTTGTTTCCCCGCTGTTCAACATGGTCGAGTGGTTAAGGCGTCGGATTTGAGTTACGAAAGACTCGTAATCCGGGGTTTCGAATCGCATGACCGGTAGTGAATCGTCATATCTCTACGCTGATGAGTCCCGATTATTAAGGGCGAAACGTATATGCACATAGATAATAAAAAATAACAAATATTTATTATTTGTAGCTCCTAGAAAAACCCGTCTCTCTCTCTCTCTATATATATATATTTAAAGAAAAAAAATCACCCCATTCTTTATTGTAATAAACAAAACACGGAATAATAAAACCATAGTTTTTAAAAAAAATTTACCCTTTTCGGCGTAAAATGTAAAACAAAAAATCCTAAACTCACTTAAGTTCATAAAGGATAATAATATTTGAAGTTTTTCCAATCGAAAATAAAATCAACAATTATAAAAAATAAAATACAGTGAAAACGATTCTAAATTTAGTTATTTAATTGCTCAGTAAAATGTGTTTTTTTTTACAAAATATAGTAATTTTTAAATCAATTATTTATAAAATTAAACAATTTGATTCAATAAATTTGTGCTTTAAAACATAATTTCTAATAAGATTTGAAAAATACAAACCAAAACAGTTTAAAAAAACTCTAAGTAAATATATCATTTTTAAGCGACTCGTACGATTAATCTCAGAGAATGTGTTGTTTACAAGTTATTAATCAAATAACGCGCCTCTGTCTTGTGCCACTCCCTTTTCTTTCTTTTCTATCTCTCTCTCTCTCTCTCTTTCCCTCTCTCTCTTTCCCTCTCTTTCTTGGAATAGAACTTTCTGTGCGTTCGAAATAGAGCATTATATTTAATATTCAGAGGGCGGGTAAAACATATACTACATTACGCCCCCCCCTAAAAATAAATATTTCTAATTAAAAAAATAATATTCTGATCCTCCCCCCAAAACAAAAATTTACCCTCTCCCACCCAATGAAATATTTTTAGTTAAAAGAAAAAAAGATTTCGACCCACCACTCCCCCCCCAAAAAAAAATTTGACTCCCCGTTCGTAAATAAATTCTACCCTCCCCCAGCAAAAGAACTATTTTTAGTTACAAAAAAATATCGCCCCCCTAAAAAAAAACAACGTTTTTTACCCTCTCTCCCCAACCCAAAGAAATATTTTTAGTTAAACAAATAATTTTTAAAAAATTTCACCTTTTCACCCAACACCCTTCCCCCCAATTTTACCCCCTTACCAAAGAATTATTTTTACTTAAAATTTTTTTTTATTTCCCCTACACCAGCCCCTAATTTTTTTACCCTCCCACACCAAAATAATTATTTATAGTTAAAAAAACAACAGCATTTTTTTCACCCCTCGGTCATAGAAAAAAAACCTTTTTATACTCATGTTTAAATATGCTATTGGAGGCGCCTACGTCATATCAAACAACCATTAGTCTGAAATAGTATATGCTATACTATTTGATAAGTACAATAGTCTTAAATAGTATAATTTTGGCTTCAGACAGACATAAACTCTATTATTAATATATATATATATATATATATATATATATATATATATATATATATATATATATATATATATATATATATATATTGGTCCAGTGCTGTCAGCAGCCACGGCTACTACTTTTTCTCATCGACCCATCATGTCTACCCAATATTTCGATGTACTTGCATGACATTTTTCTTAAAATTATCATCCTGAGGAAGTCTTACAAATAAAGACGAAACGTTGATGAATATATTAAAAAATATCTCTTGTTTTTCCTTTTTTATTTCCCATTACGTCGGATTACTTCCTTTCTCATACGCACATATATATATATATATATATATATATATATATATATATATATATATATATATATATATATATATATATAGAGAGAGAGAGAGAGAGAGAGAGAGAGATATATATACGTGGATATAAACATATATATACATTAGGAAATTAACAACATTTTTTTGCAAGCTTTCGTTGTAGAACAACTTTGTCAGGCGAGACTGTCTTATAGTTGTTTTTTTCTTCTTCTTTTTTTCTGATTTTGGTGGTATTAACCACGAGGGGTCGAATCACGTTAAAGGCAGAAGGGCACGTCAAGTTCTAGAAGACGTTAAGATAAGTATAGTCCGATCGATGTTATGCGAAAATTGGCGCTTTTTGAGTAAGGAGATTGACGACATTTTTGAGGCACGCATGAAAATGTATTTAAGTGAAATATGTTTTGAAAATCAACACATCGTGCAAATTTAAATGAAAAATCATTTATTTAATTGTTTTTTTTTTTGCAAGCGTTGTAGAACAAGTTTGTCAGGCAAGACTGTCTTATAGTTGATCTGTCGGATGTCTTTAGGCACACTGATGAGAGTTCGAAATACGAAATACGTGTCTGTGGAAAAGGATATTCACACACGTATATATATATATATATATATATATATATATATATATATATATATATATATATATATATATATATAATTATTATGTCATGGATCTACATAAAATGTTATAAGGGGATATAATTTATTATGTATCAATTTTCAGTATTTACCTGAACAGTGCTCGATACGTGAGTAGAGCTGGGTAGTATATATATTTAAATGTTTATTCATACAAACTTATTGGTTACATATGTGCATACATGTTTCATACATATGTAATCAATAATAGTTGTGTACATACAAAAATTATACTAAATAACAACTTTAATTTTATTCAGCACAGTTTTATAAACACTGGAGTTTCATTGGATTAACATTTAGGAAACAAAAATAATACATGTATTATATATATATATATATATATATATATATATATATATATATATATATATATATATATATATTAATTGCTCAAGTTAAAATATGTTAATAAGATGAAAAAAACAATATTTGCAAAAGTGCTCAATAACAAGTAGAGAATTTTATATATATAATTATGTATGTATATATATATATATATATATATATATATATTTATATATATATATAAACATTTGAAAAAAAGCGACAAAAATGTTTCGTGAATTAAGCTGCATAAATACTCTCTTTTCGCCATTAAATGACCTAAAAGGCT
The DNA here is from genome assembly GCA_963556195.1 of Sepiola atlantica. Taxonomy (NCBI): domain Eukaryota; kingdom Metazoa; phylum Mollusca; class Cephalopoda; order Sepiida; family Sepiolidae; genus Sepiola; species Sepiola atlantica. The sequence continues at coordinate 97,748,455 of OY744529.1, read as the reverse complement.
TGATATGCCGTAAAAATAAGCAAATCAAAGTAAAATAGTCGTAAACATCCCGAGCCGCGCTTTACTTTATGAAAACCTCTCTCTGTGAGAATGAAGCCTCATGATCATTCGTTGAAGGGACTGCATCATGTAATATTTTGGCGCCAAGAATATAAGAGGCGCCAAAATCGATCCCCGCAAAACTATGCCACTATAAAAACAATAACAAAATAAGAATTCTTGATTGGAACGTTCTTTTCTTTTCTGGCTCTGTTGAAAGTGTTGCATGATTATCCCTTTCTTTGTATCCATTTTATTTTATGATGGAGGGGGTCTAGTCTTTGAAGAGCGAGGAACAAAGGACCACAAAAAGAAGGAGAATCCTTGCATATATTCTCGGACTAGTGCCGTTGAAAAGATTGCCATCGCGTGAATACAGCGTAGATTGGAACTGAGTACAAACATCTCAAATCGTGTAGGTTGGTAAATTGGACTACACACTCAAGACTCACCTTTCGTCACATGTAAATCAAACTGAAATCGGTACCTGGCCCCGTGGGTATGGCGATTGCTGTGCAGGTATTTTGGTCAACGTTCGAATCTCAGTACCTGTTTCTCTCGTATTTCTCCTTTGTCTCTGAACTTAAACTATTCTGCTGAGTACATTTCAAATAAAATCGATAAAAGACAATCTGCCTGGGTAGGGTATCCCCCCTCCCCCAAAAGTTCCCTGGTCTACAAAATTGGAGCACATCTCGATCTCTCTAAGATTATCTACTGGTGGCCTGACTCCACACAATTAAAACGCCCACAACTAAGCCCATGTCTTCAGTCATGCAAGCTGTATATTTACACTCTTTTCACAAAAGCCGTCACTTTTTGACTATTTAAAATCCAACTTAATATTTTTCAGATTCAAATAAAAATAATAAAAAATGATTGAAATTAGTTATTTGTTGCCGAACTCTATTTGGGGTCTAATAGAATATATTAATAAACAAAATACGCTGAAGAAATAAAAGTGACAGAGAAGATTGTCTAAAATATATATTACACAAACAAGCACAAAAATACCAGTGGTTCTTTAGAGCGCATGGCTGGCCGATTTTGATGAAATTACAATCCTTATAAAAAACATAAAGTATTTTATTTATAATCCTGTTGAGTGGTTAATAACAAGCTATATATTTTACTTACGTCTTATCAATTAATTATTTTTAACCAATATTAATTATTCTTGATTATTCAATTAATTATTTAATTATCAAAAGGAAAAATTGATTGGTGAAGGATGCTATTTTGCCGATTCCGTTTGGAGCAGACAATTTTACAATATAATGATTCCAATCATGGGGAAGGATTAAATGTACTGAAACAAGATGAGGAAAAACCGTTTGGAAATAAAATGAGTATTGATTTACTCCTCTCCAGGAGTTAGGCACAAGGCCAGTGTTTATCTTACTCCCACAAGTAAGATGTGACCCAAGGTCGGGTCGGGAAAGTGGGGTTTAAAAATTGCCTGGGCAGCCCCGTCGGCATTCCCCGGTAAGGGCGCCTCAGGCAGCAAGCAATAAACCTACTCCTCCCCAAAGAGGGGAGGCGAAGCCTGGGAGGGTGGACCTCCTAGAACTGCACAGAACAGACCCATAGACCGGCGTAAATCAAGCCTCGAAGGCCAAGACAACACCAGTCTATGGGGTGCAGCATCCATCGGAACAGACACTACACCCTGATCCTAGCCAAAAAGCCAAGTCCCCCAACTGTGTTTTGGAAATAAAATGAGTAGAAAGAAGATAAATGAACAAAAAGAAAGATTAAGTTTGTATATATATATATATATATATATATATATATATATATATATATATATATATATGTTATGAAGTTGTTCCACAGTAAATAATAAATAAAGGAAGTCAAGTCGAGGGTTGGTTTAACAAGTGTATTAACAAAGTAAGAAAGTGACTAGCTCTTGGCTAGACAGTTACAAGAATGGGTATTTATCTACTCCCCACAGAGTAAAATGTGACACAAGGTCGGAAAGTGGGGTTTTGATAAGTCAGCACTCTAGAGGAAGAGCACCTATTACCATTAAAAATTGCCTGGCCAGCCCCGTCGGCATTCCCCGGTAGGGGCGCCTCAGACAGCAAGCAATAAACTTACTCCTCCCCAAAGAGGGGAGGCAAAGCCTGGGAGGGTGGACCTCCTAGAACTGCGCAGGACCAGTCTCGTGCAGTATCCATCGGAACAGATACTACACTTTGATCTTGGCTAAAAGGCCAAGAAAGCGACTGAACGACAGTTACAAGATTGGGTATTTATCTACTCCCCACAGAGTAAAATGTGACACAAGGTCGGAAAGTGGGGTTTTGATAAGTCAGCACTCTAGAGGAAGAGCACCTATTACCTTTAAAAATTGCCTGGCCAGCCCCGTCGGCATTTCCCGGTAGGGGCGCCTCAGACAGCAAACAATAAACTTACTCCTCCCCAAAAAGGGGAGGCAAAGCCTAAGAGGGTGGACCTCCTAGAACTGCACAGGACCAGTCTCGTGCACTATCCATCGGAACAGATACTACACTTTGATCTTGGCCAAAAGGCCAAGAAAGCGACTGAACGACAGTTACAAGACTGTGCTTTGACTTGGTGACTCGCACTATTTATAGTGACAACCGGTGTAGTTTCCCCTGTGTAAGAACGGCCGGTGTAACAGAAAGATTAAAAATTGAAATGGAAGAAAGAAAGTTGTACGGAAAAAAATAAGGAAAAAAGACAGGAAGAAAGATTAAAATTTTAAAAGAAGACAAAAAGATGGACGGAAGGAAATAAAGAAAAAGAAAGGAAAACTATTTTAAATTGAAAGGAAGAAATAAAGAGTGAGAGAACAAAATAAGCAAAAAGAAATGAAGTAAAATTTAAAATCAAAAGGAAGAAATATCGATTGACGGAAAAAAATCAGGAAAAAGAAAGCAAGATGTAAAATTGAAAGGAAGACAGAAAAACTGACGGAAACAAATAAGGAAAAATAAAGAAAAAAGATATAAAATTGAAAAAAAGTAATAAAGATCGACGGACAAAAATTACAAAAAAAGAAAAACCGAAAGATTTGAAATTGAAAGGAAAAAAGAAAGATTGACGGAAATAAATAAGGAAAAAGAAAGAAAGTAAGATTTAAAATTGAAAGGAAGAAAAAGAATTACGCAAAGAAATAAGGAAAAAGAAAGAACAAAGATTTAAAATTGAAAGGAAGAAAAAAAATTACGCAAAGAAATAAGGAAAAAGAAAGAACAAAGATTTAAAATTGAAAGGAAGAAAAAAGATTTACGGAAAGAAATAAGGAAAAAAAAAGAACAAAGATTAAACATTGAAAGGAAGGAAAAGGATTTACGGAAAGAAATAAAGAAAAAGAAAAAAGAAAGATTGAAAATTGAAAAGAAGAAAGAAAGATTTACGGAAAGAAATGAGAAAAAAAATAACAAAGATTTACAATTGAAAGGAAGAAAAAAAGATTTACGGAAAAAATAAGGAAAAAGAAAGAACAAAGATTATAAATTGAAAGGAAGAAAGAAAGATTTACGGAAAGAAATAAGGAAATAGAAAAAACAAAGATTTAAAATTGAAAGGAAGAAAGAAAGATTTACGGAAAGAAATAGGAAAAAAGAAATGACAAAGATTTAAAATTGAAAGGAAAAAAAAGATTTACGGAAAAAATAAGGTAAAAGAAAGAACAAAGATTCAAAATTGAAAGGAAGAAAAAAGATTTACGGAAAGAAATAAGGAAAATAAAAAAGAACAAAATTTAGAATTAAAAAGAAGAAAAAAAGATTTACAGGAAGAAATAAAGAAACACAAAGAACAGAGATTTAAAATATAAAGGAAGAAAAAAAGATTTACTGAAAAGAAAAAGGGAAAAAAAAGATTAAAAATTGAAAAGAACAATACGATTTACGTCAACAAATAATGGAAAAAGAAAGAACGAAGATTTTTAAATTGAAAGGAAGAAAAGAAAGATTTACGGAAAGAAATAAGAAAAAAGAAAGAAGAAAGATTTAAATTTGAAAAGAAAAAATAAAGATCGACGTAAAGTTATAATAAAAAAGAAAGAACAAAGATTTAAAATTGAAAGGAAGACGAAATGATTTACGGAAAGAAACAAGTAAAAACAAAGAAGAAAGATTCAAAATTGAAAGGAAGAAAAAAAGATTTAGTGAAAGAAATAACGAAAAAGAAAGAACAAAGATTCAAAATTTAAAGGAAGAAAGAAAGATTTACGGAAATAAATGAGCAAAAAGAAAGAACAAAGATTAACAATTGAAAGGAAGAAATAAAACTTTACGGAACGAAATAAGGAACAAGAAAGAACAAAGATTTAAAATTGAAAGGAGGTAAAAAAGATTTACGGAAAGAAATAAGGAAAAAGAAAAAACAAAGATTTAAAATTGAAAGGAAGAAAAAATGATTTACGGAAAGAAATAAGGAAAAAGAAAGAACAAAGATTAAAAATTTACAAAAAAAAAAACGATTTACGGAAATAAATAAGGAAGAAGAAAGTACAAACATTTTAAATTAAGAAGAAGAAAAAAGATTTACGGAAATAAATGAGGAGAAAGAACGAACAAAATTTAGAATTGAAAGGAAGAAATAAATATTTACGGAAAAAAAAAGAAAAAAAAGAACAAAGATTTAAAATTGAAAGGAAGAAAAACAGATTGACGTAAAAAAAGAAAGAACAAAGATTTAAAATTAAAAGGAAGAAAGAAAGATACACGTAAAGAAATAATGAAAAAGAAAGACAAAGGTTTAAAATTGAAAGAGAGAAAATAGATTTACGGAAAAGAATTAAGGAAAAGAAAAACAAAGATTTAAAATTGAAAAGAAGAAAAAATGATTCACGGAAAGAAACAAGGAAAACGAAAGAACAAAGATTCCAAATTGAAAAGAAGAAAAAACGATTTACAGAAAGAAATAAGGAAAAAGAAAAAACAAAGATTTAAAATTGAAAGGAAGAAAAAAAGATTTACGTCAACTTATAAGGAAAAAGAAAGAACAGAGATTTTTAAATTGAAAGGAAGAAAAAAAGATTTACGGAAAGAAATAAGAAAAAAGAAAGCACAAAGATTTAAAATTTAAAGGAAGAAAGAAAGATTTACCGAAAGAAATAAGGAAAAAGAAAGAAGAAAAATTTTAAATTAAGAAGAAGAAAAAAAGATTTACGGAAAAAATGATGAAAAAGAAAGAACAAAATTTAGAATTCAAAAGAAGAAATAAATATTTACAGAAAAAATAAGGAAAAAGAAAGAACAAAGATTTAAAATTGAAAGGAAGAAAAAATTATTACGGAAAGAAATAAAAAAAGAAAGAAAAAAAATTTAAAATTAAAAGGAAGAAAGAAAGATAGACGTAAAAGAAATAATGAAAAAAAAACAAAGATTTAAAATTGAAAAGAAAGAACAAGGAAATTAGGAAAAAGAAAGAACAAAGATTTAAAATTGAAAGGAAGAAAAGAGATTTACGGAAAGAAATGAGGAAAAAGAGAGAACAAAGATTCAAAATTGAAAGGAAAGGAAAAAAGATTTACGGAAAGAAATAAGGAAAAAGAAAGAACAAAGATTTTAAATTGAAAGGAAAGAGAAAAAGATTTACGAAAAGAAATAAGGAAAAACAATAAAGAAAGATTTAATATTGAAATGAAGAAAAAAAGATTGACGTTAAAAAATAAGAAAACAGAAATAACAAAGATTTTAAATTGTAAGGGAGAAAAAACATTGAAATTGAAAGGAAGAAAGAAAAATTTACGGGACGAAATAAAGAAAAAGAAAGAACAAAAATTCAAAATTGAAAGCAAGAAAAAAAGATTTAGTGAAAGAAACAAGGAAAAAGAAAGAACAAAGATTAAAAATTGAAAGAGAGAAAGAAAGATTTACGGAAAGAAATAAGAAAAAAGAAAGAAGAAATATTTAAAATTTAAAAGAAGAAATAAAGATGGACGTAAAGAAATAATAAAAAAAGAACAAAGATTTAAAATTGAAAGAAAGTAATAAAGATACACAAAAAAGAAATAAGGAAAAAGAAACACAAAGATTTAAAATTGAAAGAAAGTAATAAAGATACACCAAAAAGAAATAAGGAAAAAGAAACACAAAGATTTAAAATTGAAACGAAGAAAAAAGAATTTACGGAAAGAAATAAGGAAAAACAATAAAGAAAGATTTACAATTGAAAGGAAGAAAAAAAATTACAGAAAGAAATATGAAAAAGAAAGATCAAAGATTTAAAATTTAAAGGAAGAAAAAAAGATTTGAAATTGAAAGGAAGAAAGTAAGATTTACGGAAAGATATAAGGAAAAAGAAAGAACAAAGATTTAAAATTGAAAGGAAGAAAGTAAGATTTACGGAAAGAAATAAGGAAAACGAAAGAACAAAGATTTAAAATTGAAAGAAAGAAAACCAGATGCGCGGAAAGAAATAGGGTGATTGTGCGTGGTGTAATTTATTGGTTTGTGAGTGGGTTACATCTTGGGTGGGGTGTATTCCTCTTATTAAAGTTTTTAAGTAGTATATTTATTTATTTTTTTTTTTGGGGGGGGGGTAGTGGGTGCTCATATTTGAGTGTAAATCTCTTGTTATAATTGAAGTTCATTAGCTATGTTGAGGCCTGGAGTTAAAACATTTCCATAGGGGTATCAAATTAATTGGGTGGATCAATATAGGCTGGCTAGCATCGTCATATTTATCGAATACCCTTAAATAAAAAGGAAAAATATATATGACCAAGATTTAAACCTAATTGATTCACACAGATTCTCCGATAGGCTCATAAACGTTATACAATAAAAACTAACAGAATTAACTAAATACAAAGACCTACACCAGAACCCATGCAGGCACCACACATATGCCAATGCAACCGGTGATCTTTGAACGCCATTACTAGACCACCCGTGACCCGTTGGGTCAGTTTGTTATATTAGCTATGGAATTCATGTATGAGCGTGACACTTGTGGCATAAAGAAAATAGTTTTTTTTTACATAACAGAAGCATTTCTATGAAAGTATATTAAAATGAAAAAAGAATATAGATTTCTATGAGTCGTTCTGTTTATTATAATTGTTTTTTTTTTTTAAATTACAGTTACTGAATTATAAGTGGTTGGTTAGGGCGATTTGAGAAAGGAAGGGGGTACAGCCGTGGCCACCGAGAGACAGCAGGCTTTCTCGCGTACGTAACGAAAACAGACGGAGTAGGAGTGGTGAAATCTATGAGAGGGAAAGTGGGAGGTGGTTTCGTTCACCGACCGCTCGTATGGCTGATATTAATAATGAGTGTTGTTTTTTTGTTCGTTTGTTTTTGTTTTTTGAAAGGGGGGTGTTTTTTGAAACTGCGACAGACTTTACGAAGTCTTCCCGTTGAATGTTTTTAGCCGTGAAGAAAACAAAAAAACTATTTGATGAAATTAAATGAAATTGTTTATATTAAAAGACTAAAACAAACATTGCTAAAACTCTCAGTATTATAAGGTCAGGATCAAGGACAATGAAGCAGTCCTGGGAAAAGAGTGGCGCCCTCCCCTACATCTTGGGTTAGTTGATAATGTAAAGAGATCCTCTACTGTAATCGGGCAATTTAGCCTTTTATAAAGTCTGAAATTAGCGACCACCTCACCTAAAATAAGCGAACGCCATTTTTGTTTGACGAATTTGACAATATAACTAAATAAATATTTGAAATAAAAAAATTAATTTCTCAGATGTTAACCATACAATATCATTGCCCTTGTCTTATTTTTACGTCTCTATTTGGTACTTTGTTACATGGGGACCCGGGCTAACTTTGACCCTGACCCTAACTTTAACCCTAACCCCCAATGACCCTGAACTTTATAGGTAACCCTACCCCCCTCCCTAACCCTAACGACGGGGTCAAAGTTAGCGCGGGTCCCAATCTAACGAAGCACCATCTATTTGTTAGTAAGTTACGCTTGTTTTATTATGAGCACCCCCCCGGATAAGAGTGAAATATTTTGAAAAAATTAATAATTTGCCTTCCAATAACGCGTGTACGATGGACACTCTACTAAAAAGGGTTGATATACCGTAAAAACTGGTAGGCTTCCGATAGTAAACGAAATTATACTTGTTACTTTTTTTTTCGATTAGATTTTATTTTTTATTTTGCTTTGAATCACGACTTTCCTCACTTTCGTTTTTGTTAAATATTTTTTTTTTTACTTTTTGCGATTTATTTATTTGTTTTTATTGCGTTTTCACTTTTCAATTACGTTTATTCTCTCTCTCTCTCTCTCTCTCTTTATCTTCTCCCTCTATCTCTCTCTTACGAACACAAACTTTCTCTTTCTTTCGTACGCGCTCTCTGTGTTTCACTGAAAAAAAAAAGGAATTCCACAGTGTTTTCTACATCAATTTGTATAATTTACTGTTAATAAAATTATCCGGTGGCTAGAAATATGCACATATCTTACTCACCAAAATTTTGCGTGACGGGATGGAAGTATATATATTTATTATATTACTCGGTTGTCGGGGTAAAAGCTGTCTCTTCAGCAATCACTATCGGTCGCGACTCCCCTCCCCCGTTGTCAGGGGCAAAAGTAAATACTAAATCTTATTAAATGAGAGTGTCAGATCGTGACACAAAATAAGAAACTTAACTTCTCAGATGTTAACTATACAATATCATTGTCATTGTCTTATTTTTTACTATCTCTATTTGGTAGTTTGTTACATTGGGACCTGGGCTAACTTTGGCCCTGACCCTAATTTTAACCCTAACCCCCAATGACCCTGAACTTTATAGCTAACCCTAACCCCTCACTGACCCTAACCCTAACGACGGGGTCAAAGTTAGCGCGGGTCCTAATGTAACAAATCACCTTCTATTTGTTAGTAAGAGACTTTTTGCGATTTATTTATTTGTTTTTATTGCGTTTTCACTCTTTCTCTATCCCCCCCCCCTCCATCTCTTACGAACACACACTCTCTCTTTCTTTCGACCACGGTGTTTCACTGAGAAAAAAAAACAAAACAAAACAAACATTGCTTATTGTCCGTTCAAAACATTTAAAAAATAAATACTGGTTCCTTACCATCCAAAAATAATAAATAAATGTTTTAACACTTTAAGAAGTGGTGCAAATAAAAAATAAATACTTAGTTCAAACTATCATTGAAAAAAAAAACATTGCTTAACGTCCGTTCAAAAACAACAACAACAAAAAATAATAGACATGCCCTAAAAACGTCAAAATAAAAAACAAAAAATAGTTTTAAGTTTTAAGCAACACAAAAAAGTACTTTTTGACCGGGTGATTAAAAAAAATGTATTATTTCTTCCCCTTCCGCTCGAAATGTAGAAGAAAAAATATTAGCGGCTGGTTGGGATCGAACTATAAACCAGTCGGGCCAAAGACAAAAATACTACGTCGCTTACCGTTGCGCTAAAGGGAAATAATTAAAATACGATGCAGAAATTAGGCTAATTAAATGTTATTAATAATCTAGGTGCGGCACGCATGCGCAGAGCGTTTGCTGGAAGCGTGACACACGTACGTACACCTTAGCGTATTAATATATAGATTGTTGTTGTTTTGTTTGTTTGTT
>OY744529.1:97721360-97733860 GCA_963556195.1 Sepiola atlantica | reverse complement strand
GTTCAATTCCATTAAAAATAAATTGATATTAAATAAATATCAACCTATGTTTTAACTTATTTTTGCTTTTAAATTCGTTAAATTCCAAAAAAACATTTTTATTATTAAAGAAATATCAAACTATGTTTCAACTTTTTTATCTTTCTTGTAAATTCGTTCAATTCCACTAAAACATTTTTGTTATTAAAGAAATATAAAGGTATGTTTCACCTTTTTTTATTTTTGCTTTTAAATTCGTTAAATTCCATTAATACATTTGTGTTACTAAAGAAATATCAACCTATGTTTTAATTTGTTTTTATTTTTGCTTTTACATTCGTTAAATTTCATTAAAACATTTGTGTGATGAAAAAAATATCAACGTATTTTTAAACTTTTATAATTTGTGCTTTTAAATTCGTTAAATTCTATTAAAACATTTTTATTATAAATGAAATATCAACCTATGTTTTGACTTTTGTATTTTTGCTTTTTTATTTTTGCTATTAAAATAATTTTGTAATTAAAGAAATATCAACCTATTCTTTAACTTTTTTTAATCTTCGCTTTTAAATTCGTTAAATTCCATTAACGCATTTTTGTTATTATGGAAATATCAAACTATGTTTTAACTTTTTTTCTTTTTCTATTAAATTCCATCAACACATTTTTGTTATTCAAGAAATATATACGTATGTTTCAACTTTTTTTTATTTTTGCTTTTAAATTCGTTAAATGCCATTAATACATTTTTGTTACTAAAGAAATATAAACTTATGTTTAAACTTTTTTATTTTTGGTTTTAAATTCGTAGAATTCCATTAAAACATTTTTGTTATGACAAAAATATCAACTTATATTTTAACTTTATTTATTTTTGACTATTAAATTCGTAAAATTCCATTACAATTTTTATGTTATTAACGAGATATTAACTCATGTTTAAACATTTTTTCTAATTTTTGCTTTTGAATTCGTTCAATTCCATTAAAAAATTTGTTATTAAGGAAATATCAACCTCTATTTTACCTTTTTAAAATTTTTGCTTTTAAATTCGTTTTATTCCATTAAAACATTTTGGTTATTAAAAGAATTATCAAACTAGGTTTCAACTTTTTTATTTTTTGCTTTTAAATTCGTTTAATTCCGTTAAAACATTTTTGTTATTAAAGAAAATAAACGTATATTTTAATTTTTTATTTTTTATTTTTAAATTCGTTAAATTCTATTAAAATTTTTTTGGTGTTAACGAAATATCAACCTATGTTTAAACATTTTTTTATTTTTGCTTTTGAATTCGTTCAATTCCATTAAAACATTTCTGTTATTAAAGAAATATAAACCTATATTTTAACTTTTAAAAATTTTTGCTTTTTAATTCGTTTAATTTGTATTAAAACATTTTGGTTATTAAAGAAATATCAAACTATGTCTAAAATTTTAAAATTTTCCTTGTAAATTCGTTCAATTCCATTAAAACATTTTTGTTATTAAAGAAATATAAACGTATATTTAAACTTTTTTTATATTTTTGCTTTTAAATTCGTTAAATTCTATTAATACATTTTTGTTACTAAAGAAATATCAACCTATGTTTTAACATTTTTCATTTTTTCTTTTACATTTGTTAAATTCCATTAAACAAATTTTTGTTATGAAAAAAATATCAACGTATTTTAAAACTTTTTGTATTTGTGCTTTTAAATTCGTTAAATTCCATTAAAAAATTCTTGTTATTAAAGAAATATTAAACTATGTTTTAACTTTTCTATTTTTGCTTTTAAATTCGTTAAATTCTATTAAAATAATTTTGTTATTAAAGAAATATCAACCTATGTTTTAACTTTTTTTCATTTTTTCTTTTAAATTCGTTAAATTCCATTAAAACATTTCTGTTATTAAAGAAATATCAAACTATGTTTTGACTTTTTTTAATATTTCTTTATAATTCGTTAAATTCCATTTAAACATTTTTGTTATTAAAGAAATATCTACCTATATTTGAATTTATTCAATTTGTTCTTTTAAATTCGTTAAATTCCATTAAAAAATGTTATTAAAAGAATTATCAAACTAGGTTTTAATTTTTTTTATGTTTTGCTTTTAAATTCGTTTAATTCGATTAAAACATTTTTGTTAATAAAAGAAATATCTCCCTGTGTTTTTAATTTTTTAATTTTTGCTTTTAAATTTGATCAATTCCATTAAAAATAAATTGTTATTAAAGAAATATCAACCAATGTTTTAACTTTTTTTATTTTTGCTTTTAAATTCGTTTAATACCATTTAAAACATTTTTGTTATGACAGAAATATCAACTTATATTTTAACTTTTTTTTATTTTTGACTATTAAATTCGTTAAATTCCATTAAAATATCTTGTTATTAACGAAATATCAACTCATGTTTAAACACTTTTTCAATATTTACTTTTGAATTCGTTCAATTCCATTAAAAAAATGTGTTTTTAAAGAAATATCAACCTATATTTTACCTTTTAAAAAATTTTTGCTGTTAAATTCGTTTTATTCAATTAAAACATTTTGGTTATTAAAAGAATTATCAAACTTAGTTTCAACTTTTTTATTTTTGCTTTTAAATTCGTTTAATTCCATTTAAACATTTTTGTTATTAAAGAAATATCAGCTTATATTTTGACTATTTTTCATTTTTGCTTTTAAATTCGTTTAATTCTATTAAAACATTTTTCTTATTAAAGAAATATCAACCTATGTTTTACATTTTTTAATGGTTGCTTTTAAATTCGTTAAATTCCATTAAAACATTTTTGTTATAAAAGACATATTAACCTATGTTTTAACTTTTTTAATTTTTGCTTTTAAAATCGTTTTATTCTATTAAAATATTTTTGTTATTAAAAGAATTATCAAACAAGATTTTAACGTTTTTATTTTTTGCTTTTAAATTCGTTTAATTCTATTAATACATTTTGGTTATTAAAGAAATATTAAACAATGTCTTAAATTAAATAATTTTTCTTGTGAATTCGTTAAATTCCATAAAAACATTTTTGTTATTTAAGAAATATCAAACTATGTTTCAACTTTTTTTATTTTTCTTGTAAATTCGTTCAATTCCACTAAAACATTTTTGTGATTAAAGAAATATAACGGTATGTTTCAACTTTTTTATTTTTGCTTTTAAATTCGTTAAATTCTATTAATACATTTTTGTTACTAAAGAAATATCAACCTATTTTTTTTTTACTTTTACATTCGTTAAATTCCATTAAAACATTTTTGTTATGACAAAAATATCAACGTATTTTTAAACTTTTGTAATTTGTGCTTTTAAATTCGTTAAATTCCATTAAAACATTTTTATTATTAAAGAAATATCAACCTATGTTTTAACTTTTCTATTTTCGCTTTTAAATTCGTTTAATCCTATTAAAATAATTTTGTTAGTAAATAAATATCAACCTATTTTGTAACTTTTTTTAATTTTCGCTTTTAAATTCGTTAAATTCTATTAACACATTTTTGTTATTATGGAAATATCGAACTATGTTTTAACTTTTTTTTCTTTTAAATTCGTTTAATTCTATTAAAACATTTTTGTTATTCAAGAAATATATACGTATGTTTCAACTTTTTTTATTTTTGCTTTTAAATTCGTTAAATGCCAGTAATACATTTTTGTTACTAAAGAAATATAAACTTATGTTTAAACTTTTTTATTTTTGCTTTTAAATTCGTTAAATTCCATTAAAATATTTTTATTATGACAGAAATATCAACTTATATTTTAACTTTTTTTATTTTTGACTATGAAATTCGTTAAATTCTATTAAAATTTTGTTGTTATTAACGAAATATCAACTCATGTTTAAACATTTTTTGAATTTTTGCTTTTTAATGTGTTCAATTCCATTAAAAAAATTGTTATTAAAGAAATATCAACCTATATTTTACCTTTTTTAAATTATTGTTTTTAAATTCGTTTTATTCCATTAAAACATTTTTGTTATTAAAGAAATATCGCCCTGTGTTTAAACTTTTTTAATTTTTGCTTTTTAAATTCGGTTAATTCCATTAACACATTTTTGTTATTAAATAAATATCAAACTATGTTTTAACTTTTTTCTTTTTCTTTTAAATTCGTTTAATTCTATTAAAACATTTTTGTTATTAAATAAATATAAACGTATGTATTAACTTGTTTATTTTTGATTTTAAATTCGTTTAATTCCATTAAAACATTTTTCTGCTTTTTTTGTTTTGTAAACAAAATGCCCAAAGTTTATTTTGTATGTCAAATATTTTCGCTCCAAATATTTCGCTCAAAATATTATTGCTCCAAAAAATAAAGAACACTTTAAAAAGTAAATTAGAAATGTATGTCATTGTTAAACAAAAAGAATGTTATTTTTTTACTGCCTTTCGTAATAAACAACAACAAAGAAACGGAGTGTAATTTTTTTAAAACTGCTTGTATAATAATAATAATAATAATAATAGTGATAATAATAATAATAATAATAATAATAGTGATAATAATAATAATAGTGATAATAATAATAATAGTGATAATAATAATAATAGTGATAATAATAATAATAGTGATAATAATAATAATAATAATAATAATAATAGTGATAATAATAATAATAGTGATAATAATAATAATAATAATAATAATAATAGTTATAATAATAATAATAATAGTGATAATAATAATAATAATAATAATTATAATAATAATAATGATAATAATAATAATAATAATAGTGATAATAATAATAATAATAACATTAATAATATTAATAATAATGACGACGACAACAACAACAGCTACTACTACTACTACTACTACTACTACTACTACTACTAGCGGGACCGTGTAAATTATGACACGAAATGATATTTTCAATACTAATTATCTTGCTTCTAACCTTTACATTACTTTGTAAATGTTTTAGATTAAATTAAATTTGGCTCCAATTCATGTGTAGCATAGAAAGATTCGAAAGGTCGTTGCTTTTGATGTAAGCATGACACACAAAATAATACACACACTATCGTATTGATATGTGTCTTCCCTTCGATGTAGACAAAAAACAAACCTTAGAGGTTGGTTGGGATCGAACTATAAACCAGTCGGGCAGACGTCAAAAAACCGACGTCAAAATCCTACGTCACTAACCGTTGCGCCAAAAGTGAAATACTTTAAAATTACGAAAAATAGGTGACTTGTATGCTTTTCTAGTTCTAGGTGCGGCACGCATGCGCAGAGCTTTTGATGTAAGCGTGACACACGAACACACACGCTATCGTATTAGTATATAGATAATAATATTAATAATAATTATAATAATTATAATAATAATAATAATGAAAAATTTAATATCTTATTCAAAGTTGATGTCAGAATTTAAAACTACTAAATCTCGTTTAATAATTTTACAACACTGTAAAATACACTGTGAATATTCAAGAAGGCTCAATTGGATTATAGGGAGCGTTAGATTTTCTTGACTCGTTTCGCTTGGTATTCACTAAAATTTACGATAAATTTGAGTGTTTTTCTTAAATGTATATATATTTTTTAAAGTGTTCAGTATCGAACTTTAATTCAATGTTTTAATCGCAGGTGACCATTACTTTCTTTCTTTTCTTGTATAAAAGTATATTTTGAACGTGTAGACTAAAAAACAACTTTTGACATAAAATAAACTTTTAATATTCTTTTTATACAAACGTATGTTTGAAAGTAAAAATGAAGAGGTTAAATATACCGTTTAAAGAAACATTCATGTTTGAGCCAATAAAATGCATCAGATAATTAATAATAAAAATTTCAGAGTTTCTTGTAAGTTCAGTTTTAAATATTCTAAAATGATTTTTTCATATACAGTTTCTTCTCACAGTGACCGAATGAAATGAATACTACATTTATTTGGCAAAACTAATGGTTAAAAAAAAGTATACTCACCGACGTTGTATCAATTGACATTATTACTAATGAAATAGGCTATTAATATTATTTGTACTCACCCGGAGTTATCACACAGATCATCGTCAGTGATTGCTCACCGACAACAACCAGTGGTATTTCCTGGAGTCTGAGTGACAACAAAGCTCCCCAGATTTCAAGTATTCTTCACCTCTTTTTAATAAAGATGCGATATCGTAACAACCTCGTATCATTGATTTTTCGCTGGTAAAAACAATTTGTCTTCTCTGGGATTTGGGTGGCAATAAGCCTTCCCAAGGTCCCCGAATTCTCCGCAGTTTTCCAATGGAGGTCTGATTTGTGCTGTCCCTCCTCGGTCTTCTCATCCTCCTCAACCCTCTACAGATAGTTTGTCTGGTGTCAGCCTAGGCCGGCACCATTTTTAAAAAAAATCTTTAATTCATTTTTTTTTTTAATTTTTAAATTTTTAAAATTTTTAAAATTTTTTTGTTCTGAGGGGTCGTGTGGGGTGGGGAGAGAAAAGGTGAAGCTTATAGTGTTTCTTGTAATTTTCTGTTCCTTTGTAATTTATTGGGTGAGGGGGAAGATTATGAAGTGATGTTTCTTGCAGTTTCTGTTCTTTGGTTCGTGTTGTGGTGTTCTTTGTGTTGTTTTGTTTTCCCCCTGTTGTAAATTCCTTGTGACTGGTGGTTGTTGTTGTTGTTGTTGTTTTTGTTGTTTCATTTTTTCAATAAATGAAACGTGACATTTTCAGTATTATAGTAGATTAACACCCTTCGTTAAATCACCTAACCCTAACCGTAACCCTAATCCCGAAAAAAGATGAGATTCTACCTTTTCTTAGGAGATTAGGTGTATACACCTTGATGTTAGCAAAATGGGAAGTTTAAAAAGGGTTTTACGAACATGTAAAACTCAGTTTGTTAAACTAACAAAACTAACTGAGTTTCCCATCGTTTAAAGGTTTTCATGTGATCAAACTGTAGCAACAATTACATTGCATCCATTATTAAATGAAGAGGAAACTGCACAAACAGTTCATTTTATTGATGAGGTTTTGACATTTTGGAAAATTGTCAGTGTCAAAGAAATTTATGGCAAAATTAAAAACAAAATCCACTTAAAAACGTGATGTTAGATTTACATGATGGAAACCTTATATTTCATTCTAATTTTTTTAAAAGGACACAAACAATGGAAAGCAAACAAAGAAATATAGTTAAATCATTAACAAGGGAAAATGCTAGTTTCACCATTGAACATACATGCCATGATTTAACTGATAGTTTGATTTCATGTAAATAAATCAATAATTGTAAGCTGCATTCCTAATAATATGTATAGTTGCTAATTAAAAAATTACTGGACATTACTAATACATTTATTTCTGAAACTTTTTTCAGTAATTATTATTTAGTACTAATTTTGTTCTTCACATGTTTGCCCCCAGTCGTGTACCCCAGTCGTGGACCCCAGTCGTGGACCCCAGTCGCATGTTTGCCAGGCCTGGTATAAGCGTCACCTTGGTCAAACCTTATCGAAAGCCTTTGATATATCATGAGCTATCGCCCTAAAACAAAGTCCCTGTGGATAGATTCACTCATCCTTCGCGATTTTACAGTCAGCACGTCAGCTGTTGATTTTGGTCTCTACTGAGATGCAGCAAACAGATTTCCAATATATTTAAATACTGGGCAGACCGATGTTTTCCAATGGGATGGAAAGTATCTATCCTTTAAGCAACGATCAAATATATATATATATATATATATATATATATATATATATATATATATATATATATTTGAAAAAAATAGTTCATTTCCACAGTACACGCGGAAGAGACGTCGTCACTTTATGACTATAGACTGCGGAAACAATTGGTCGTTCGAAAAATCTGTTTCATCCGCTTCAAGGGGCATGAAAATCAAGAAAAAATGTGTCTTCAATCAAGCGACATTTTCTCTTATAGTCGAGGAAATCATAAATTCACGACTCCTTCAAATGGAAAGATTTGCTCAGACGACGGACAGCCCGAAGCGATGCACCGATTGGGCCAAATGTTGGAATAGGAGATAATTCTGCTTGCAGATTCTTAAGCACTATGTCAGGAATGTTGTCGGAACCAGTTGCCCTGCTAGCATATCGGTTCTTGATAAGTTTGGCAACATCCCGGACACATATATAAATGTTGCTTAAAGTATTTATAGTCGTGGGGATATTCTTGCGGTCGGTGAGCCGATCATAAAAGGTATAATTTGATGCAAAGATTTGGCTTTATTTGATGCTGAGAGGATCTCCTCTGGTCCATTAATTATGGTTGAAATAAAGGTATTACATCTGTTCATGACCCTTTTTGTCATTCTCCAAAACTCAGCCACTCTAGATATAACAGATTGGGATCTTTTGCGGTTTTATAACTCTCTTGCAGGTGTTGTGGACAGTGTTGGTTTTAGAGCATCTATTTCGTTTAAAGCACACGGAAACACATATAACTCAACTCAGGATCCTCATTGGAGATTTCTTTACCACATGGAAAACTGCCCCTGGTGTATGCTCAGATTCCATATCCATTTTGATCTTTGAGGTCGGTGTAATCTTGAAGGCATCGGTGGAAAATGCCAGTTTCACACAGAAACAACAGGCCAGGTTTGATCTCCTTTAAGTAGATTTCAACCTCTAGAAGATTGAAACGCAGACTCTTCATGTTGGAAAAGGAAGAGCTGATTGGAAGTTGGGATTCTGGGGTTATGCTTATCTTATGTGTCAGCACCTTTCATGTTTGGATTGAACATTTGTGGAAGAGTTCAGAACGGGAGTTGAAAGGTTAAAAGCCCAGATAAAGCATAAGCATGTTATCTTTGTGGGGGAAAAGCTGTGGCGACTGCCACAAATTTGACATTGATAGGCACGACAGGAAACTACTGCATGGTCCATTCACTAAATGACAATACAGCAGCCCCGGCATGTTGCATCTACAGATAGGACAACCTCTTTGGGATTTATTCCAAAGGTTCGGGTCCGTGGACTATCAAGCGAATAACGTCAGTCCAGAAAAAAGAAACGGTTACCTCCAGCACCCTTATTAAGGACATCGCAATAAAGACAAGAAAGACTAACACTCAGATAATATTTATATTCCGCTAACATAGAATGATAGTTGGTTCAGCGAACAGCATATTCTTCCGCTTTCTTAGAAACATTGCCCATGGAAAGTTAGGACTAAAAATCAAAGTAAGATATCCGCTTGAAAACATAGTATATCGTAAAAATAAATATAATATATCCCCTTCTCATTCATGCAGTAGTGTCGGTGGACGCGTCGACCTAGATGTTGGTTCTTAAAAGTCAATGGTGATTGAGGTATGAGGTCCGTGCGGTGCGACTGTTGCGATGGTTATATATAGCCACACTGATGATTCTTAACGAAGACGAATGCCTGTGGAGATTTTCTTTTACACACAAATCACCACTTATCAAGACCTAAAAGAAACTCGATGATTAAAGGTTACTGAGTTTGACGATTTAACAGGACGGCTTAACAGGAATTTGTTTACATTAGACTTGAAAATAGCAATGTTATAGTCAGCCGGAAATCAGCCGCGTAGTATTGTGTTCCACAGATGAACAGTTTTAGGAAATAAACTATGCCCATGAATGTTTCGCTGACTTCTAGGCACACGGAGGGAGAAAGTGAAATTATTGACAGTGGTTGTAGCTAGACGAGGTTTTGTTGTGAATGTTTTACAGGGGGGGGGGCATAGATTGAAGGTCAGTCGAGCACCTGTTATAAAAATAAAGATAGAGTGGAGAAAGACTAGCAACGTGTCTTCTGTGAGAAAGAGGTGGTAGGGAGGAGAAAAGCGCATCAGCCACTAGATTTCGAGGTCGGTTTTGGATTCTGTCAAGGCAGGAAAGGCTGCTCTCAGTGGCACCTCCCCAGATGTGGCAATAGTACTCCATCTTGGGGCGTATTTGGCTCTTATGCAGGTAGAGGATTGCGTCAGAAGTGCGATACTTTTGGGGAGCGTTAGAATGATCCAAGCATTTTCCTACCGACCTTTGCAACGGATTTGACGTACTTATATAAAGATATGTATGCTTGTATATTTATATATTTGTATGTACAGAATTAACTCCTAAAATAATTAAGCGATTATTAAGAATTTTGGAAACCAAGCGTAGGGGTCTAAATTTGGGCTATATTTAGTTAAATTCATGTGAAGGGGTGGAAAGTCTTCGTGATAATTCAGACATCTTCGATCTTTATTAAATTTTAACAACAGGTATTAGACATCAATTAATTAAATATTCCCCAAATTTCAGTTTCTTTGGAGTATTGTAGAAGGCTTCTAGGAAACATAATATTGGCACAACCTCCGATTTGAAAAATTCAAATGCTTCAAATATATAAGACGATATACAGGATGGGTCAGAAGTAACCCGGTAGTGAAAACATTTTTAGTTCAAATAATAAAATACATAAATATCAATAAATAGCTACAAACAAAATGGCGGAAGTTAAAAGAGCATCGGCCAACGTGTGTTTGTTGCCCGAAAACAGCAGACAGAAAACCATTGGACACACAAATAATCGAGACGCAGTACCACATCGAAGGTTTATAGTTGAGATAGTTTTGTTCAAACGTCAAATTTAAACATATATGGAAATTTCAGCTATGAACTCTAAGTCATTATTGACATTCATTTTCGACTTCTCATCTTACTCGGGGGAGGGGTAGAAATTTATTCGGGATGGCGTACGAAAATAAGGATTACATAAAACAAATGACTTTATACGTATAACTATTTCTGGCGATGAACGGCGTTACTTTACATCTGACTGTATTTTTTTGGGTATTTATCTGCATAGGACAGTACTTACACCATGATCCTGGTATTTATCTACCTCCCACAGCGGTAAGATCTGACACAAGGTCGGGGAAGTGGGATTGAAAAGCCAGCGTCATAGAGGAAGAGCACTCTGGTCTACAAAAAATGCCTGGACAGTCCCGTTGGCATTCCTCGGTAGAGGCGCCTCAGACGATTAACAATTAGCTAACCCCTTCTGAAAGGGTGAGAAGGCTAAGCCCGGGAGGGTGTAACCTCCGAGAACGGCACAGGACAATACCTCAGACCGGCAGAATCAAATAAACTGATACTACACTCTGATCCTAGACAAAATGCCTCTTAGCAATGTGCACCTGAACTGTAGAAGATGGGAAGGTGCATTTTCAACATTTACATAAATAAACTCTTATTTTTTTTATTGTTTGCAAAATCGTATACATATTTCGTCGTATTATGAATATTTTAATATTTGTTAAGTTTAATATCGACTTTTCTATTTAATACTACACTTCGACAGAAGAGACACATTTGCAAGATGGCAGTCTCTATACTACAACCCCCATTACAAAGCGGTTTTACATTCTCTATATTAAGATAACTAGCAAAAATATGCTCCCTCTGGTCGCATATTTTTGCTAGCCTGTTAGAATGATATCATTGTGAATGAACATATTCTACACTGATCCCCAAAAAGAGGAGGTAATGACTAGGAGCATAGTATAACCCCTCCCTCCCCAAAAAGGGGAAGTTAATTCTTGGGAGGATGGTATCGTTACAACAGAACAGATAGTACATTACCCACACCCACACCAAACGAAGAACATAATCATGGAAGGATGGTATATAGAGGAACGAACATATACTATACTGCCAAAGAGGAGGTAATACCTGGGAGAATCACCTCAATAAAATAAGAAGGTAATGCCTGTGAGTATGTTATCATTGAAACAGAACAGATACTACACTGCCTCCCCTCGCCTACAAAAAAAAAGAGAAGGTAGTACCTTGTAAGATGGTTTCATGACAGCAGAACAGATACCATTACCCCCTCCCCCATAGGAGAATGTAATACCTGGAAGCATTAACACCCACCCACGTAAAAAGAAGGAGGTAATTTCTGGGAGGACAGTCTTAAGATAGCAGAACCGATACTACATACCCCTATTAAAAGATAATAATTAATAGTTTAATCAGTATTTTTTTTATTTGTTTAAAAGTGCCTGACTAAAATCAAAGTGTAGTATCTGTTCTCAGCATCACAGCGACATCAGACGTTTTACTATCGACGAAAAGATTGCGTATATATAAGAAAATATGAAAATACAAAATTACAACTATCTATTACAGAATATTAATTTATTAGAAGCTGTTCATATAATAAATATGCAAATTACGAAGACCTAATGTGGTTTAAAGTATTTTCCGTTCCCTATATATTCGGTATTTATAAAGTTTATGTTGCATGCTTTACTTGGTCTTTTGGCTAAGATCAAAGTGTAGTATCTGTTCCCCATAGACTGGTATTGTCTTGGCCTCCGGGGCTTGATTTACGCCGGTCTATGGGATTGTCCTGTGCAGTTCTAGGAGGTCCACCCTCCCAGGCTTCGCCTCCCCTCTTTGGGGAGGAGTAAGTTTATTGCTTACTGTCTGAGGCGCCCCTACCGGGGAATGCCGACGGGGCTGCCCAGGCAATTTTTAAATGGCCAGAGTGCTCACCTCTCGAGCGCTGGCTT
>OY744529.1:97681360-97716360 GCA_963556195.1 Sepiola atlantica | reverse complement strand
GTAGTTATAAGTACCCCCACACATATAATGCCTAGTGTGCAAATCAGCCACTAGAATAAAGATACAAATTGTTGTCAGTTAGTTTCTGTATATTTTTTTTTATCATTTCAGTATTTTTTTTATTTATTGTTTAGTGCGTGTATTGTAAAGTACATTACAACCAATTGCTTATACAGTATTGTTTTAACATTAGAAAGATCAATTCAAAGCATTGACTTCACAAAGTTCTATAAATACTAATTAAATACTAATTGAGTACTAATTAAATACTAATATTAAATACTAATATTAAATACTAATATTAACGTAGTATCCTTGTGCTTGTTTTACAAATACTTTAATGGATTATGCTCCGATGAATTGGCTACTCTGGTGCCCCCTCGACGTAAATTCACTAGACCAACTCAACAATACACTAAATCCCATTCATTCATTGTGGAGGTCCCCAGATGCCGGAAAGCTTTCTACTCAAATAGCTTCTTTCCTCGTGCTGTTGGCCTCTGGAACTCCCTCCTTGTCCCCTGTTTCCCCGACAGTACTGGCATGCAGAAATTTAAAACTAATGTAAACAGACATCTCGCTGCGCAGATCTCAATTTAGGTTGACCCCCCCCCTCTCCCCAACCTTCTCCTTTTTATTTTTTCTTACGTCTACAGTGGCGGCCTGCCTTGTTTGGGGTGAACTATGTTAAAAAAAATACTAGATACTAATTAAAACTTAGTATTTATACTATAGCTGAGCAACGTAGTTTTCTAAATACGATAAGACGGCCAAGCTTACGCCAGAAATGGACTTTTGAACTCTAATGTAAGTCGGCGACTGCTTTTATCAAGTCAACGAGTGTATACCTTCAGTTAGAAATGACGTCAAACTTATGCTTCGCTAGTGTTCGCATTAATATTCATATTCATATAAAATAATGTCTCAATTGGTGAAAGAAAATAAAAAAGAAAGAAGACGTCTCAAACTTAAAAGTTTAAAAGAATAAAAAAAAGGATAAAAACGTATAAATCGGTATAGAAAGCGAAAAGAAAAAAAGGAAAGAAGAATGAATGCTTTTACGTACATGATCTGATAGGAAAACTAAATGATCTACCTGGCATGATGACAAGCAATTATTTGGTTGCGTCTTTGCTCATCTTTCCTTTGAACTATTTTGTCTCAATTCAAATGTTTCCACTATTAATAAAACATGAACACACAGAAACATTTCTAGTAACTATTTTATCCAATATTTCCCAAAATGTATCTCTTAATTCTTCCTTTTTACCATCCTTTTTTTTACTAATGGGTCACAACTTATCAAGGCCCACAGGCCACTCGAGGACAAGGGTTAATGCGTTCGTTAGGTGGACATTGAGATATCATCTTGAGGATTGGTGACGATAATTGAAACTGGGCAGAATTTGATTATTTAAAAGTACGGCTCAACAAGAATTTGTTAACATTGGACTTGAAAACGACCATGTTCTAGTCATATGGAAAGCATACTTGTGGTTTTGTGTTCCACAGACAGGTACATTTTGGAAAGACACTTTGATTGTGGAAGTTCTGCTTAGTTTTAGGTACACAGGGAAGAAAACGACCATGTTCTAGTCATATGGAAAGCATACTTGTGGTATTGTGTTCCACAGACGAGTAGTTCTTGGAAAGAAACTTTGCTCATGAAAGTTCTGTTTATTTTTAGGTACACAGGGAAGAAAATAAAATTATTTGCAGTGGTTGTAGCTAGATGAGTTTTTGTCGTTACGGTTTTACAGGGGAACCATAGATTTGAGCCCAGTCGAGCACCTAGAGTGGGTATAATGATAGAGTAGAGAAAGACTAGTAACGTCTCTTCTATAAGAAAGAGGCTCTAGCGCGGAGAAGAATTTGCAGATTATTTTCAAGTAATACTTATTGTTTAAAATCGAATTGTTATGTTCATCATGCTTTTAATTTTCAGACATCTTACCTATTATGCGAGGGAAACGTATCTTCGATTTTTTTCAGGGAGCGACATGAAGACTTATGTTAAGTAGAAACTTAATGTGCACTATTTTCTTACCCACGTGAGAATGTAGAATACCTGGCATACTAACTCACTCGCCGAAATGGACTCGTATATCTTGTTAGATCCACGAGACGGAAACTGATGTAAACCTGCGCGGTACATCCTTCCTTTTCAATCATCTTGCCCAGCACATGACTGACATCAGATTTCTTTGAAGGACAGCGTGATGTGCGTGTTGTAGAAGCGCACAACACTACCATCTATTTCTATACACACAATAATGGAGAGTAGAAAATGCGCCGTGGATGCACTTTCGATAGCCCGTCAACTCTCGCTTACCCTACTCTGTCCCTGAATTCTCTCATTCTAAAAGCGATGTTTCTGACAAAGGGGGAACAAAAACATGATATTTGGGTGGGTTGTTGCTTAATGTGATACGTACGTGGAGATAACTTGAGACAATTTTCTTCTGTCTATCTTTGTTGCCATCTCGCTAATAAGGCTGCTGGGTGTATGTTATCTGGGATTATGTTATCCGCCTGATAGTCCAAGGCCCAGAATTTTGGGATAACTTCAGGTGCAAACTACCGGTGCTACTGTATTGCCATTTGGTGAATTGAGTCTGGGCCATACAATAGTTTCTGGTAGGGCCTCTCGATGCCATATTAGTGGGAACTGATGGCGGGCGACGTAGCCGTACCAGTTGTAACGTCGGTGTGCGACATCTATTTTCATGGATGCCTGCAGAGTAAGACCGACAATTTTCTCCATCCGATGCGTTGCAGCCAGTATCGTGTCGTTTTTACATTTCCTCGTTGACCTACAAGAGGTGACATGTGTGTTGCTTGCTGCTACTCTCGCATACAATGGGATCTCTTCATTTTGCAAAATTGTTAACAGCTACCTGAAGACTCACCATGTAGCAGATATACGTAAGCTTTATCAGTCCCTCACTGGAATTTTTGTTATTATTATTATTATTATTATTATTATTATTATTATTATTATTATTATTATTATTATTATTATTATTATTATTATTATTATTATTATTATTATTTACTCACTAGGAGTTATCACACTGGTCATCGTCAGTGATCGCCCACTGCCAACAACCTGTAGTATTCCCTGGAGCCTGAGTGACAACAAGTCTCCTCAGACTTCCAGTATGCTCCACCTCTTTTCGTTCATCACCGCTGATGACCTTGCGGTATCGCAACAGCCACCTACCACCGATTTCCTGCTGATAAGGGCCATTGGTCCCCTCTGGGGCCCGAGTGGCAACAAGCCTCCCCAAGGTCCCAGAGCTGTCCGCGCTCTTCCAGTGAAGGTCTGGTTTGCGCTTTCCCTCCTCGACCCTCTGTCCATAATTTTCGTGGTGTCAGCCTATGCTTGCGCCTCTCTCGTGCGGTTGTATTTTCCCCGGTTCTGTTTTCTTGTGCTTCCATGTGTTTGTTCTCCATTCGTTGCTTATGTGGGTTGGTTTCCGCATTCGAGGACGTTTCTCAGGATTGTAGCTGTTTTTATCATTACTGTCCTTTGTATGGTCTCAGTTATCCCCTTGATTCCTATTTCTCCTAGTCTTTTCTCCATGTTTTTGGGGACTGTTCCTAGTGCTCCTATGATTATTGGTGTTATACTGACTTTCTTCATGTTCCATATTCCTTTCAGTTCTCTGGCAAGTTCAATATATTTGCTTCTTTTTTCCGTCTGTTTGATCTTCACTCTGTGGTCCGCTGGAACGGCAAAGTCTACGATTTTGCAGGATTTTTCTTTCTTGTTGATTATTATCATATCCGGTCTCCTTGCTGTTATGGGTTTGTCTGTTTGTACATTCATATCCCATATGATTTTGTGTTTTTCGTTTTCTAGTACAGTTTCTGGTTTGTGTTTGTACCGTTTTTTTGCATATTCGAAATTCAGTTGTTTGCACATTTCCCGGTGTACTTCTTTCCCCACGCTGTCATATCTGTTCTTGTATTCCTTTTGGGCTAGCTTGCTGCATTCACTTATTATATGATTTATCGTTTCGTCTCTTTGTCCACACAATCGGCATTTACTGTTTTCCTGGGTTTTATCTATATTTGCTTTAATAAAGTTTGTCCTAATCGCATTGTTCTGTGCGGCCGTCAGCAGAGATTCCGTTTCTCTGTTCAAGTGTCCTTTTCGTAGCCATGCCCAGCTGTTTTCATTGGCTTCATCGCTTGTGAGTCTTATAAAGCGTCCATGTAGTTGTTTTTCTTCCCACTTTTCCTTTCTTGTCTTTTTGTTTCTGGTTTCAGTGCTTCCGGAGTTGTTTGTTGGGCTGGTGTCTCTTGCTGTGGTGGTCAGTCTTTCCGTGTTCTGGGTTACATATTTCTCCAGCTCTTTTATGGTGTCTTCCACACAATCTTCTATACTTACCAGTCCTCTACCTCCTTCATTTCTTTTCATGTAGAGTCTGTCCGTATCGTCTTTTGGGTGTAATGCGTTGTGCATGGTCATTAGTTTTCTAGTCCTTTGGTCAAGGTGCCTGAGTTCTTCTTTGGTCCAGCCTATGAATGGTCCAGAGTATCTTATTAGTGATACAGCCCATGTGTTTATCCCTTTTACTAGGTTTCTGCTATATAGTTTGGTTTCTAAGAGTTTTCTTTGTTCTTCGTAGATATTCTTTTCCAATCTTCTCTTTCATTTCTGTATATTTGATTGCGTCTGCTTCCAGGACTCCCAGGTATTTATAACTATCTTGTTCTCCTAGCGCCCTCATCTCCTCTTGGTTGGGGAGTTCTATACCTTCTGTCGTCTCCAGTTTTCCTCTTTTAATCTCAAGCAGTGCACATTTTTCTATTCCAAACTCCATTTGGATATCCTGGCTGAATATCCTGGTTGTATTTATCAGCTTTTCCAGTTCTTTTTTGTTTTTTTGCAAACAATTTAAGGTGATCCATGTACATCAGGTGGTTTATTCTTTGTTCTGTATCCGTAAATCTGTATCCGGCATCACACTTTCTGAGTATGTAGTTGAGTGGCATCATGGCTATTATAAACAATAGTGGTGATAGAGAGTCTCCTTGAAAAATACCTCTCTGTATTTTTATCTCAGACAGGTGTTGTCCTCCGGCTGTCAGTTTTAGTCTCCATGTTTCCATTGCTTTCTGGATGAGATTAATAATCCTGTCTGGTATTTTGTATATTTTTAAGCATTCAATTATCCATGTTTGGGGGATTCTGTCGTAGGCTTTCTTGTAGTCAATCCATGCCATGGTTATGTTCTTTTGTCTGCTCTTCACATCCTTCAAGATCTTTTGATCAATGTATAGTAGATCATGTGCCCCTCTTTGTCCTTTCCGGCATCCTTTTTGTTCCTCGGGGAGCAGTCCACGTTTGTCTAGGTATTGGTAGATTTGTTCTCTCAGTTGTGCTGTGAGAATTTTCCACATTATTGGTAGACATGTTATCGGTCTGTAGTTGCTGGAGGTCGTTCCCTTTTTGGGGTCTTTTTGTATTAATGTTGTTCTTCTTTCCGTCATCCATTCTGCTACGTCTGTTTTGCGGATACATCCACTCAGTTTCTGCGCTAGTCTTTCATGCAGGGTCGTGAATTTTTAAAACCAGTATGCATGTATTCCATCGTGGCATGGTGCTCTCCAGTTTGCCATTTTTCTTAGGGTTTTCTTGATCGTTTCTTTGTTAATTTCTGTTTCGGTTCCTTCTTCGATTTCCTGCAGTTCATCTTTCATGTTTTTCAACCATTGGGCATTCTTGTTGTGCTTTTTTGGTACTTCCCATATCTTGCTCCAGAATTGTTTTGTTTCTGTTGGGTTCGGTTGCTCTGTTGTTGTTGTGGTTGTTTTTCTCCATTTACGTTTTTGTAAAACTGGCTTTCATTGTTTTCAAAGGTCCTGTTCTGTTTACTCTGTTCTGATTTGTACCTGTATCGTCTCAGTTTTCCTTCTATTGCTGTTATCTTTTGTTTTATTTCTTCATGTTTCTCATTTAGTTTTTCCTTGCGTTTCTGATTTTTGCTTCTTAATCGTTTCATGTCCTCCTTCCTTCTGTTCACGGTTTTAGCTTCTTTCCGAAGTTTGGTGATCTGGGTTTCCAGTCTGATTTCCATTCCAGGATTTGTCGGTCCACTCTTTTGTCCATTCTCTTCGTTTCTTAGTTTCATACTTTCCGATTTTGCCCCAGCATATATCAGGTTGTTTAGGTCTGTAATAGTTTCTGTTGGGATGTGTGTGAGGAGTCTGTTTACTCTTTCTGTTTCTGCTTTTAACTTCTTCGCTACTTCATTCCTGAGAGATGGGAGTTTTGTTTTGTTTTGTTTTGTTTTCTAAAATGTATCGTCTAATGTTCTTCACTTCACTTGCTTCTTTTTCGTTGAGTTCTATCTCAGCAGGTTCTGTGGTTCCGCAGTCTTCTATCTCATCTGGTTCTGTGATTCCGTAGTCTTCAATCTCTTCAGTTTCAGTGTGTATGTTTTGCCTGTCCTCTTCCTGTGGTTTCTCACTCGGTGGTGTTTCTTGCTCCGTTTCGCCATTAACCTTCTGTCTGATTTCCGTCAGTTCCATCTCCGAGAACCATCCTCGCTTGAGGATCTGTCTTGCTTGATCTGCTATCCTTTGTTCCGTTGTATGGTTATCACTAGCAATGCCCCAGAGATGTTTCATTCGTTTTCGGTAGCCTCTTTCTGTAGGGTAGCGGCTTTTATAATAGCACTCCATCACCAGTCTGTTCTCTTTCGTGGTCCATTTCTTTCTATATCTTTTCAGTTTGCTGTCTTCGCTCTGGTTTTCCTGTCTTTCGTCTGTGTCCTTGTCATACCTGGAATCAGAGAGGTTACTTACCTGGTTCTTGTCCGTTGTCTTGTTTCTGAAATGAGAAGGCCCAACATTCGCAGGATGCGGACTGGGTCCCCATGTTGGCTAACGAGGGGAAATCTGCCCATCATGACACTCAGGTTTTTCTCCTGAGTCCCACAGCTTGTATTGATATTATTGTGCATTATTCATATTTTTGGTGTGTGTGGCCACACCAGGCCCAGGCTTATTCTGCCTGTGGTCCTGTCACAAGGATAGTGAGTGTCTCATTCATTTTAATGAGTGATATTGTGCAGTAGCACACACACACACACAAAATATATATTCATATATATATATATATATATATATATATATATATGTTATACAAGGACATAATAAGTTTTCTTGGCTACTCCATGATAGCAGATGCAGGGAGATGATAGGTTCCCCTCCACTTTTCTGCTTGTGTATTACCGATGTATTCTTGATTGTAGTGCTAGGGGATGGGGGGGTCGATTTCCGTTTCTACGAATTCTTCATTAATTAAAACTTAATTATGTTAATTAGGGGCCGGTTTTTATCCAGAAGTTTAGGCAACAAATCTCTTTATCATCATCATCATCATCATCATCATCATCATCATCATCATCATCATCATCATCATCATCATCATCATCATCATCATCATCATCATCATCATTATTATTATTATTATTAATATTATTATTATTACTATTATTATTATTATCATTATCGTCGTCGTCGTCGTCGTCGTCATGTTGTTGCTGTTGTTGTTGTTGTTATTATTATTATTATTATTATTATTATTATTTGTACTCACAAAGAGTTCTCACACAAGTCATTGTCAGTGATTGCTCACTTTTAATAACCGGTTGTATTCCCTGAAGTCAGAGTGTCAACAAACCTCCCAAGACTTCCAGTAATCGCTACCTCTTTGCGATAACCATTGCAAATGACGTTGCGGTGACGCAACAGCCGCCTACAATTGATTACGACAATTTGTCTCCTCTAGGATTTGGGTGGAAATAAGCCTCATCAAGGTCCCAGTACTCTCCGAACTCTTCCAGTCGAGGTCTGGTTAGTGCTTTCCCTCCTCGGTCTACCTCAACCCATCTCGATTATTTTGTGTGGTACTGGCCGAGGCTGGTGTCATCACGTTAGTGGTGATGGGAGGCGAGGTATGAAATTTCTTGCAGTTTCTGTTTCTTGGTTTCGTGCGGTGGTGTTCTTCCTGTGGTTTTCTTTCATGCGTATTGTTACTTGCATGTGACTAATTACCGTTCGTAGCTTATGTGAGTTGGTTTCCGCATTCGAAGATTTTTCCCTCAGATTGCAGCTGTTTTCATTATTGCCGTCCTTTGTATTGTTTCAGTTATCCTTTTGATTCCAATATTTCCCAGTCTTTTTTCCATTTTTTTTTGGGGGGGGGGACTTTTCCTAGTGCTCCTACGATTATTGGTATTATATTGACTTTTTCATGCTATATATCCCTGTCAATTCTCTGGAAAGTTCCGTGTATTTGCTTCGTTTTCCGTTACCTTGGTCTTCACTTTTTGGTCTGCTGGAACGCAAAATCTACGATTTGGCAGGATTTTTCCTTCTTATTAAGTATTATGATATCCGATCTCTTTCTTATATGAGTTTATCTGTTTGCGCCTCCATGTCTTAGACGATTTTGTAATTTTCATTTTCCAATTCTGTCTCTGGTTTATGTTTGTACCATTTGTCTGCTTGTTCGAAATGCATTCGCGTGCATAGTTCCCAATGTACTATTTCTCCCACGCAGTCGTGTCTCTTTTTGTACTGTTTTGGGGCTAGTTTGTTTCATTCACTTATTATGTGATTTACTGTTTCGTCTCTTGGTCCACACAGTCTGTATTTACTGTTTTCCTGAGGTTGATCTATTTTAGCTTTAATGTAGTCTCTCAATAATACTTGCATTGTTCTGGGCAGCTGTCAGTAGAGATTTCGTTTCTCTGTTCAATCGTCCTTTTCTTCAGTCACGCCCAGGAATGTTAGTGGGTCTTTTTTTTTTTTAAATTCTTATGAAACGTCCATTTAGCTGTTTTTCTTCCCACTTTTCTTTTCTTGTCTTTTTGTTTCGATGCTTCCTGAATTGTTCATTTGCTGCGGTTATCAGTTTTTCTGTTTTTTGAGTTATGTATTTCCTCAGCTCTCTTTTTGTGTATATCGAATGATAGCTACTGTTCTGGTATTGATTGCATAGATGGTATTTCGACTGTGGAGGTGTGATTTAAGATAATCCTTACTCGTCTGTGGTACTCAACTGTGGCCTGGTTTTTCATTTTCTTGTTTTTTTTAAATCTTATCCGCCTCCAGTATTCCTAAGTATTTGTAGCCCCTCTCACTGTCTACATTCTTTATTAGATCTGTTGTAGGGAGTTCAAGGTCATCTAAATGGATAAGTTTACTCCTTTTTATGACAAGAATGGTACATTTAGTGATGCAAAACTCCATTTGTATGTCGTCACTAAATACTTTAACAGTATTCATTAGGGTATCTAGTTGGGTGTCATTCTTTCCAAAAACCTTAAGGTCATCAATGAATGAGTGGTTGACTGTAGGAAGTCCTTTCCCAAGTTCATATCCTGCCTACACATTACGTAAGAAAATTGTCATTAGGATTAAACAAATGGCAAAAAGCAAAGGGGAAAGACTATCGCCCTGGAAAATCCCTCTCCTGATTTTCACTTTACCTAATGTAACACCCCCTGAAGTTAAATTGGTTTCCCAATTCTTCATTCTATTCTTTAAAGCAGTTTGAATGTTGGGAGCTATTCCGAAAATCTCCAGGAATTTGCGTATCCATGAATGAGCTACCATGTCAAATGCTTTTTTTATAATCCACCCACCCCATGGCAAGGTTAGTAGTTCTTAGTTTGCAGTTTCTCAAGATCATTTTATCAATCAGAAGTTGATCTTTGCTGCCATGTGATCTTTTTCGGCAGCCTTTCTGTTCCTCAGCCAGCAAATTGTTTTGCTCCAAATGACCATTAATACTTTCAGACAATATGCTAGTGAAAAGTTTCCACATAACTGAGAGGCAAGTGATTGGTCTAAAGTTTGTCACTTCACCCCCTTTTGTTTTATCTTTTATGATCAAGACTGTGGTGTCCTTTGTTAGCTATTCAGGGAAGTTACCTATCGCCAAACAGCCATTTATCATTTCTGCAAGACATGGATGAATAGCCTGAAGGTTTTCCAATTTGAAAGCTTTTTAACACTCTTTCAACGGTGACTATTATATTAGTTAGTCGTTCTACTCTCGATGACACTTCGTTTTCAATATCTTTGATCCATTCTGAATCCTCTTGATGCTTTACTTCCTTTTCCCAAATGCCTTTTCAGAATGCACTAGATTGGTCAGCATCAGGTATAGCGTCATTCCCTCTTTCAATTCCTTCTAGTTGTTCAAAAAGGAGTTTTTGGTTGTTCTCAAACAGTCTGTTTTGTTGATACTGATCAATTCTGTCGCTGTAACGTTTAACTTTGGCAGTCTTAGCTACGACACTCTGTTTCAGTTCTTCAATTACACACTTAGAACTTTTTCGGTGTATGTTGAACTTACGGATTAGTCTTTCGCAAACGCTCTGACTTTTGATTTTGCCATTTTCGACAGCTCGCACTTTACTTAAATTCTTTTCTAAGTTGTTTTATTTGACCATGTAAACGTTTCCTCCACCAGGGCTCTTTCTTTACTTCTTTTTCCCGTTTTTCTACTCCGAGTTGATTTGACACAGTATTGGCAGCAGCTTTAATAATTTTGTTACACTGTTCAAGATTATCTACCAATAAAAAGGTAAGACATCATTCACTTTGGTCGTGACAGTTTTAAGTCTTTTTCTATTGACAAATCTCAGGTTCGGCGGCTGTTCTAAATTGTCAGCTCTTAGCGTCTCGTCCATCAATCTGAAAATATGATTATTATTATTATTAATTATTATTATTATTATTATTATTATTATTATTATTATTATTATTATTATTATTATTAATTTTATTATTATTATTATTATTATTATTTAATTTTTAAAATTTTTATTTTTACTTTCACCAAATGTAGTATTATTAAATAAGTGCCGACGAAATAGGTTTTCTTTAGAATTTTTATCCATAATTTTGTTAATGTTCATTTTTATGAGTTCAAGGCAAAATGACAAATTCTTACAGTATGGCATCTACGCTGAGTGATAGATTATTATTACTATAATGGAGTGTTCGTGTCTGTATGTGATCGAAATACTGAATATTATTAAAAAGAAAACGTGGTGTTAAAAAAACTGATCATTATAAGTAAACACATAAGTACATCTTATCACAATTAAGATCATATGTCTGTCTGTAATTCACTTCCTATGTCGCAATGTCTCCTTAGTTTTTTTTAATTGTTTCACGCAATTTTATTTTTAAATATTTAATAATAAAGTAATACTGTCTCATATTATTTACACAGTTGATCCATCATAATTTAATAAGCAATTCAATTCACATGTACGAAATCATTGTATTTCATAGAAGGAATTGCATTATTTGCTGAAACTGATTGATGATTTTTAATTGTTTCTTTTTATTCTAAGACATATTACGTGGATAGATCTTAAAAGAAACCAATAGAAAGACTGTAATTGTATTATCTATTTTTTAAATAAATAATTACACTCAGTCAGCATTACAATTAAATAGGAGCGAATGGAAGAACCAGTGTATCTATTCTATTGTTTGCATTAGGTGAATAATTTAAGATGTTGTTTACATTTTTAATTAGATTGTTTCTTAAGTTATGAACATCAGGTGATTGTCATAAAACTTAGTTGTCTGTTTTGAATTTAACAGAAAATACCGAGATTTGACGATGACATTTCTTATTTTTTAATGGATGTATCAGTTATTAAACGAAACAAATTACTGTTCTACCGGACCAATTGCAGTAACTACAACGACTGCAGAGAGTTCTAATTGTCGGGACCCGTGGAAATTCCACAGTAGTATATTGCTATCGTGCTTAATAATAGTTACATTTAATGGACGCCCGGCGTGAACGCAGACCCCACGATATTATTGTGCCACCTTTGTTCAAACTGAAACATACTTATCTAAGTACTCTGGTTGATGTTGTTTTAGAATACATCCGGTTATAGGGGTCTATCTCCAAAAACCTTGTAGGAGTTTGTGAATTCCATACGATATTATTTTACTAACTTTGTACTGAACAGATACTACACTTTGAATTATTTATTTGCAAAATATATAAAAAATTAACATTCAAAATAAATTAGCCACAAAGCCATCAAAAATGTGAGAAAAATGGTTGTCCTTTGTCATCCTTGATCTAAAATTATAGAAATGTTTATCCTACTCTTAACTAGAATCATCTCACTCACCACAATTTATTCTAGGGGCCGTCTTACTTAATAGATCTCTAAATTGGTTTTATTTTAAAAATATTTCATAAACACGATTATATGTACAGAAATGCACTGGAGTATGATGGGGAGTTGGAGAAAGAAAAGCAAAAAGCAGGTTAGTAAGATCCTGAACAGGCAGACTAAGAGGGCCAGTGTATAGCTTATCAGAAAGCTGAACGTAACATGGACCGTCATGAAAACTACCAATAATAGTAGGAGCACTAGGGGCAGTTCAAAAAACTCCGGAAAAAAGACTAGGAGAAATTGGAATCAAAAGGGATGATTGGCAGTATATAAATAACGACACTAATGAAAAAGGGTGAACTATTAAGAAAAATCCTCGAGTGTAGAAGCTAAACGACATAGAAAGTTGCCACCGACCAACGGCAGGTAAGATTAAATAGAATAACGCTGCAAAAACACAACTGAAAATGTAGAAAGACCCTTAGACGAAACCAAGGGAACTAAAACTATACTGATAGATATGTAAGGAAAATCACCAACATCGATAAATTCTATGGGAAATAGGCGTGAATAATCTTGGAGGATGGAAATAACGAGGAGAACCAGCACCATCCAAACCTCCACTGAAAAGGCATAGAGAATACTGGAATAATGAGGAGGCTTATTGTTACTCAGGTTCCAAAGAAAACTCACAACTCTTATCAGCGAGATCTCAAGGTGAACGGCTGTTTTGAGAATGCAAATTGATTTGCAACGGTTATCGAATGAAGCGGGAAGTACTGGAAATCTGCGAAGACTTGTTGTCATTCAGACTCCAAGGATATCCAATGTTTTAGCTAGTGAGCGATCAGTGGCAATGCCTCGCTTGAGAACTGTTAGTGAGTAATATACAGACACAGAGTCAAATTCTTAAATGTCTCTCGTCTCTTCGTTACTAAGCAACAGTGCGATTTCCACGTGGTTCCGCGCTTGTCCAGAAATAATGGGACAAAGCTTTCTCAGCGGAAATGAATTCAATGTTGATCTATCAGTTCACTAGGCAGAATAAACAAAAAGAGTTGTTAGGGTTAGAAAAAATAAACAAGTCTGAGTTATCTCCCTTGCGATCATTGTAGTAGTATATAGTAGGTCTTCGTCGGTCGTGTTCGACCATGAAGGACACTTGCAGATCTAGCCGGCTGGTAGCTTTCTAATGAGGCGTGAAGACCTTTCCCACCGACGAAAAGAGGCCCCTGACGTTGCTCATTACGACTATTAGTCAGAGCTTATAACCGGTAAACTGCCTATCATCCGTGTTGTGCTCCGCTGAGATGAACTCGATAGACTGAAGTGTCCTCTCCAGTGCAAGTACTGCCAGGGCAAACAAAGAAAAATAGGAATGGAGATGCTGATCAGTGATTACACACGCGAGGCATACGGAATGACATCAACTCGTCACAAAGGGACGCATATTTTTTATAGGGTTGATCTCTCTAGGCATTGCCTTTATACGGCGGCTAACATCGGCCATTGTCCACTAAAGAGGACATCTGTCCGGCGTTGCGGGTTGGGACCATAGCTAAGAAAACTGCATCAGCTGCTCCTCAACCGTTAGAGTCACATGACTTTACCTTTGGTCCTTGGACAGCCATGAACCAAGCCCCTAAAGGCATAGGGGATTTTGGAACTCACGACGTGGGCCACTCATGTACTTTGCTATTACCCCTTGAATAAACAACCATGGAAATGATGGATAAAATACGCCATATTAATATGGAGTATTTTCAAAGTAAAATGTAGTTTATTTACCTCCTCCCCAGGAGGCTAGACACACGGTCAGGTGGGGATTTGTATGAAAGTGTTTCTGTGGAACTAACTAGATTCGAACCCTAACCCACACCCAGGTCCTCAGTCCGCCTCGTTAACCACTTAGCCACACCTTTTTTTTTATATATATACCCAATCGAAGTTTTAACATTAGAAAGTGAGTGAAACAAACTTTTTTGACAGTTTTAGCAGTAAATATACAGTTATACTTGTAGATCATAAATGTTTTTTTTTAAACAAACCCATCTCTCTCTCTCTCTCTCTCTCTCTCTCTCTCTCTCTCTCTATCTATCTATCTATCTATCTATCTATCTATCTATCTATCTATCTATCTCTCTCTCTCTCTCTCTCTCTCTCTCTATATATATATATATATATACAGGGTGGGCAAAAATAAGGGTCCTATTTTTAAAAATTCATAACTTTTTTATTTATTGATTTTTTTATTTTTTTTTAGAATAAGTAAAGGACCCCTTCCGAAGCAAGCATGAGCCGTATTAGCCCTAAGGAACGTACCCTCATTTAGAAAACATTATTTTTGCTTAAAAAACTCAAAACAGTGTAAAAAACAATACTTTAGTTTTTGTAAGTTTTAAGAAGTGTTTTTCGGCTAAAATTTGTTTTGTTTATTTCAAAAAATCTCGGAAGGGTCAGTCTACACACACATAAAGTTTGGTGAGTTTAACTTTTATTTTGTGGAAGTTATTCAAATTCAAGTTATTCAAATTTAAAGATAGGACCCTTATTTTGGCCCACCCTGTATATATATAGTTTAAATAAGCTTTGAGTTTTAAACAAAAAGACAAAAAAAGAAAAATGCAGTTTAAATTCCCAGAGAAACTAACTAAATCCAAAATAGTGCAGACTTACAATGCGTTGGTTATAGAAAACCGATGGTATGTGAAAAGATAAAGAGGAATGGCAACATGTAGAAATCAATAATTAAAAAAAAATTATTATATTTACCAACTAATCTTATTGAACCGTTATATTAAAGATGGTGTATGTTCCTTTTACATTTTTCGAGGGAGGCCTTCATCTTTAGAAAATAAAATACAGCCACTTGTCGGAGTGTGTTTTTGCCAGGAGCCGAAAGCCTTCGAACAATACTTCTTACATATTACGCACAATGCTTCAAGCAAACTACAACATTTTTCTCATATATATATATATATATATATATATATATATATATATATATATATATATATATATATATATATATATATAAAGAAGATATGTTGGTCTCCCATTAGAAAGTATTCAATATTGAAATGTAAGAAATATGTTTGAAGCCTAAGAATCCATTTTTTTTTTTAAATAAATAGTAATTTATTTAAAGTAGTCCCAAATCTTCGACGTAATACGTCTTCGTCAGGGGTACAAGAATCCGTAAGATGTTGATTCGGTAATAGTTCAAATGTCGAAGTCTTTTAGGGAAAGATGCGCGGACACGCATTAAAGATAAGAAGATATGTTGGTCTCCCATTAGAAAGCATTCAATATTGAAATGTAAGAAAGATGTTTGAAGCCTAAGAATGCATATCAGGTTATCATGACAAACCCTTGTACAGAGAGACTGAATACACTCGGGAATGGTGTCTAGTAAGTAATTCAAGCTCCCCAGAGTAGGTAATTCAAGCTCCCCAGTAGGTAATTCAAGTTCCACTAGTCTTATATATAAACGCCTCTGTAAACATTAAAACGAGGTGGATAAGTTTTTTGACGTGTAGCTTAGGTTAAGATATGTTTTATATATCTTGTATATAAAAAGAGTAAGTTGTCCTTTCTCATTTTTTTGGTTATTAATAACATTTTTAATGTAAATCATCAAATATGTTTCCTCGATCATTGAAGGCAATTTATTTTTAATCGATGTCATTGATTTTAATCAATTCTTTTTTTATTAATCATAAATAAAAGAAATCGGTAGATTTTATTAACTTATTTACACCTATTCCCACTGTTCTCATGAGCACCGGGTACAAATTAGTAAGCTACATTTTCGATATTCAGCAGCATATTCTCTCAAAGATGGCGTCGTCGTCGTCGTTGTCGTTGTTGTCGTCGTCATCGTCGTTGTTGTTGTCGTCGTTGTCGTCGTCGTCGTCGTCTTTACAACAGAGTAACTTTTTTAAATCTCTAACAAAAGTGTCTACAGTAAATGAATAAAAATAATGAATTTGAATATATTTTTATGAGATAATGTGTTGTTATAATTTTCAGACTTTATAGAATTATCATTTGATGGAGGCAGTGAATTCTGAGAGTATAGCAAGCTGGTCTTCTACACAAACTTCAGGCTCATGGTATTTGTGGTAAGGTTCTTGGCATTATTATGTCTTTTCTTTCTCACCGAAGCTTGCGAGTAACTTTGGGTGTTCTCTACTATCAATACTTGTGTTCCTCGTGGCTCTATTCTAGGTCTAACACTGTTTCTTCTCTATATCAATGATCTCTCAGAGAATGTTATTAAAAAAATTAACATCTATGCTGATTCTGCCACTCTCTATTCTGGTGTTTTATCTTGACCATCTCCCTGGGATCAGTTTAAATATTCAGCTGATCTGGAAGTCAATCCGGCTTCAGTTGTTAATTTGGATAAGAAATGGCTTGTTTCGTTTAATCCTGTAAAGAATCAGCCTGTGTCTTTCAATTCAATCGTAGGCTTTTTCTTCCTGAGATTCTCATGGATGGCTCTGCTTTGAAGGAGAAATCAACTCTGAAACTTCTTGGTCTTTCTCTCTCATCAAATCTGTTCTAGAGTCTATACATTAGATCCATTGCGCTTTCTGCTTCTTTCTAAAGTCGGTTCTCCGTCTCGCTACAAACGGTTTCTCAACCCTGAGGCTATTCTCTATCATTACAAATCTACTATCAGACCATGTTGTCAGATTTGGGCTGGTGAATCTGACCCATTTAAAAGGTCTTGATAAGGTTCAGAAGCGTATCTGTAATTTAGTTGTCCGAACCCTTTCTTCTTCTCTCTACCCTCTCTCTCTCTCACAGCCGTGATATTGCTAGTCTCAGTCTCTTCTATAAGTACCATTATGCCATCTGTTCTCAAGAATTGTCTGATTGATTATCTGCTTCCTTTGTTCCTGCTCGTTGTACTTATTGGTCTAGTAGTCTTCATCAATTGGCTGTTCAGTACAAATACTTCAATGGAGTGTGCTCCGATGAACTAGCTGCTCTAGTGTCCCTCGACGCAAATACACT
Source organism: Sepiola atlantica (assembly GCA_963556195.1). Taxonomy (NCBI): domain Eukaryota; kingdom Metazoa; phylum Mollusca; class Cephalopoda; order Sepiida; family Sepiolidae; genus Sepiola; species Sepiola atlantica. The sequence goes on along the minus strand of OY744529.1, from coordinate 97,699,150 downwards.
AGAACAACCCAACAATAAGCTAGGTCCCATCCATTCACTGTGGAGGTCCCCAGATGCCGGAGAACCTTCTACTCCAGCAGCTTCTTTCCTCATACCGCCGGCCTCCCTGTTTCACCGACTGTACTGACATGCAGAGGTTTAAAACTGTTAGGACACCTAACGAAAACGGAATTACCTCCCTTGAACCATTTCGGGAGTTAAGACTTATCGCCTTTGGAAAAGGGTCGTCTGCCCGGAGAGAAAGAAAATAAAGACCACGGCGTCAGACTGTTAATATATCAATCGCGTCCAGCGGCCAATTAACATTAATTAATTCTGTTTTCAGTTTTAATAAATCTGTTAAACGTTTCTCTTGATAGTTCATCCATTTATTTAAAAGTTATTATTTATAATTAACCTAAATTATGAGGGGGAACTGGCATTTTGTGCGAAACTGCACCTTCAAGACACACCGCTGTCGCAGCTGCAATCGACTTGGACATAAAGAGGGATTTTGCACTCCTCCAGGACGAAAACCAACCGATAATAGGCAAACCTCACATAACAGGCAACGACAGCAGCACAGAACAAAAACAAACAGTCTGATAGCAACTTTTCTCTCAAACCAAAAATACAAACGAAAATATGTTGCAGTACAATTGAATGGCCATCCTATTCAACTGCAAATGGATACAGCATCAGATATAACTATTATATCACAAAAACTATGGGAAGCCATAGGCCAGCCTTCATTGACACCAACAAGTCAGGTAGCACAGAATGCTTCTGGATATTGTGTTCACATCACGGGTCAATTACCCGCTACCATCAAAATGAAAGAAAAAACGGTGTCAGGTACCGTATACATAGCAAACTCATGCCATAATTTGCTGGGACTTGATTTTATCGAGTTACTAGGTCTTCTCGACATTCAACTCAACCAGATATCTGAGGTGGTGTCCAGATCATCACCTCAGAGCAGCATTATCGACCAGACCAAAGACATCATGAAACAATTTTCTCTAGTCTTCACAAACAAATTGGGACGTTGCACTCAGGCAGAGGCCACACTGTTCCTTAAACCATTTTCTAAGCCTGTCTTTCGACCCAAACGCACAGTGTCATACGCTGCATTGCCACTGGTGGACCAGGAACTAAAACGACTTGAGGAAATGAAGGTCATCATACCAGTAACATATTCACGGTGGGCAACATCCATCGTGGTTGTAAAGAAAGCCGATGGTTCAATTCGGCTGTGTGCTGATTTTTCAACGGGGCTCACTGGCATGGAAGGTACAGCTGCATACTTGGATGACATCATTTTTGTTGGGCAATCCAACCAGGAGTTGACAAAACGGATCAGCAATGTTCTAACCCGCATCCAAGACTTTGGTCTCCATCTCCGACCTGAAAAGTGCCATTTTTATTTACCTTCCATAAAATACTTGGGATTTATGTTTGATTGTCAGGGTCGTCGTCCAGATCCTGCTAATGTGGCAGCCATTCAACACATGCCACCCCCATCGGACGTTAGCGGTCTACGCGCATTTCTGGAAGTGGTGAGCTACTACGGTAGTTTCTTGCCTTCACTCCATCAAATCAAATCACCACTCAACAAACTGTTGATGAAAAACAGAAAATAGTCCTGGCCCGAGGACTGTCAAAAATCATTTGACAAAATCAAAGCACTCATTAACTCGGACTTACTGCTCACACATTTTGATCCCAATAAGAAAATTGTGGTAGCAGCAGATGCATCAAATCATGGCGTTGGAGTCGTAATCTCGCATATATTCACAGATGGAACTGAGAAAGCTATCATGCATGCAGCCAGATCCCTGACACCCGCTGAAGCAATTACAGTTAAGTGGAAAAAGAAGCATGTGCACTGATTTTTGCTGTGAAGAAATTCCATAAGATGTTGTTCGGACGTTACTTCACACTTCTGACAGACCATAAGCCACTAATTTCAATATTTGGCTCAAAAAACCGTATTCCGGTATATTCGGCCAGCCGATTACAACGGTGGGCAATCATTCTACTGGGGTACGATTTCGCTATACAGTACCGCCGGACAACAAAATTCGGCCAAGCTGATGCCTTGTCACGACTCATTAGTGCACAATCAGCTCCAGATGACGACACTGTCATCGCTGCCATCAACATCGAGGAAGATTTTCAACACACGCTCACAGATTGTATCCGAACAATTCCAGTGACAAGGAATGTTATAAAGCGAGAATCACAACAAGATCCAACGATACAAAAAGTGTGCAGATTTCTTCACCATACATGGCCTCCTAACCTCACGGGAGACCTCCAACAGTTCAAACGGCGCAGTGGCTCTCTTTCTGTCATTGGTGGTTGTTTGATGTTTGCAGATCGTGTTGCTATTCCCACTAAACTCAGACAAGCAGTCCTTAAGCAACTACATTCGGGCCATCCAGGCATTAACCGAATGAAATCACTAGCCCGCAGCGTGGTCTATTGGCCAACATAGACACAGACATTGAGCATACTGTTAAACGTTGTATCCAGTGTATGGAAGCGCAGAAGAATCCACCTCAGATTGTTGATTCTCGCTGGACATACTCAGAGCGACCATGGTCCAGAATACACATAGACTTTGCTGGCCCTATCAATGGCCTTAGTTTTCTGGTGGTTGTGGATGCCCATTCTAAATGGCCAGAAGTTTTTCCAATGCAACAGACTGACACTCAGTCTACAATAACAGTACTTAGGCGGCTATTTAGTCAACACGGCTTACCCGAGACTTTAGTCTCAGACAACGGATCACAATTTACGTCTGAGTCATTCCAACTATTCTGCAAATCGTGTTGCATAACACACGTTCGGTCGCCACCGTATCATCCTCAATCCAACGGACAAACCGAAAGATTTGTAGACGCATTCAAAAGGGCAGAACTAAAAGCAAGAGGGGAGGGAACAACAGAGTAGATACTACATGCTTTCCTCCTTTCATATAGAATAACACCAAAATGGGGCTGTGAAGAATGGTCTATCACCAGCAGAGGCACTTATGGGACGAAATCTCCGTACCACATTGGACGCTTTACGTACCCAGCCACAAAGGCAACAACCAAGCCCTAACAAAACAAAAGCTTTTTCAGTTGGCACACCAGTGTTTTCTCGGAATTACAGACCTGGCCGGCCAAACTGGGTACCAGGGATCATCCGCAAAATAAATGAACAATTCCTGTATGATGTTCAAGTCGGGAGTCAGTTATGGGCACGGCACAAAAACCAGTTGCGTCTCAGATACTCTGTAAACAAATTAGTGGACAACAGAACAACCATTCCGTTTGATTTGTTAATGAACACATTTGAACTGCCATCTCCGTCACCTCCCATGCAGACAAATACAAATGAGAATTATCAAATACCTGACAAGAGGTTGTCAAAGCGCAGTCGTACTAGAGTAAAGCACCTCCAAGTTGACCGCAGGTGCGCTCGATACAGTTAAAGACTACAACGGGGAGATGTTAGGACATCTAACGAAAACGGCATTACCTCCCTTGAACCATTTCGGGAGTTAAGAGTTATCGCCTTTGGAAAAGGGTCGTCTATCCGGAGATAAAGAAAACAAAGACCACGGCGTCAGACAGTTAATATATCAATCGCGTCCAGCGGCCAATTAACTCATTAATTCATTCTGTGTTCAGTTTTAATAAATCTGTTAAACGTTTCTCTTGATAGTTCATCCATTTATTTACAAGTTATTATTTATAATTAACCTAAATTACAAGGTTATAAAAACAAATGTAAACAGACATCTCGCTTCACTGCTCCCAACTTAGGCTGACACCCAAAATCTACTCCCTAATTCACAGTAGCCCCTTACGTCTACAGTGGCGACTTGCCTTGTTTAGGTTGAAATATCTTTATATATATATATATATATATATATATATATATATATATATATATATATATATATATATATATATATTCCTATTCTGGCATTTTATTTCCAAAAAAGCTGCAGGATTTCGGAACTCTCCTCCTGCTGACTGTTTTCCTCCTTGGTATTTTCAAGATTAAGATCAATAGACATGTCGTGTCTTTGTGTTAATCATTTATCGTTTTATTTTTAGCCCCATTACAGCAAATTGCTTTATGCCTTGTTCGGAACGATTTCCATAAAAAGGGACAGTATTTTGTTATTTCGTTATAGACAATTTGAGCTGGAATGTTCCAGATTGACAAGTTATTATTTGTTTGTTTATATCTGTTTATTCCTTTTTCGATTAAAACTCTTTCAAGTTTTCAACGATCAAAATTACGACATTCGTAATTGTCTTAAAACTATTCCTTACAAGACTCTTTACTATGTACCATGATCCGCACATCGGCCACTGACATTGTAACCGCTGTCATCATGTCTAACGACTTCCAAAGCTTATCTTGTCAGAAGTTGCTCGACTGAGCTCTACTCTCTGGTAACTCTTTGTAAGACATTCACAGCAAGAACACGTTTTACTACCACAACTGAACCGAACATTACTTTTCTTCCACCTTGTACCAAAAATCAAACATAATTTCTATTAACATAGTTTCTTTCCAAGAATTTCCCATACGTATAACTCAACACTGCGATACTGCTTCACCACAGACTACAACATCGTCGTATTCAAATCCAATAGCAACAAATAATTTTTTTAAAAACTTTTGTTTACCCCAAACAAGGCAACTGGAAGCAGAATGGGCTACTTTGATATGGACCAGCTTTATACGGGAGCTGGAGGGAGTCGAGGAACAAGATGTGTTTTCACATTAGATTTAAATTTATGTATGTTTGTATAGTTGGGGACAAGTGAGCAGAAAGGGGGTTCCAAAGACAGGCGGTCCAGGGAGATAATCTATGCCCTATAAACTGACCTTATAAGTAATCAAATTTTGTTTATTTCTATTTTGTTTTCAATCCTCTCAGAATATCTTTTATCATTTAACTGACAATCAATCCATCTTATTAACTCTCATCCATGAGTGACTTTTGGTCTTGAGATGCTGTGTCCTACTAGTTAAAATATGTTATATATCTATATATAAGGATTCAATACCATGGGGTTAGTCTAAGGGTGAAACACCTGGGTAAGTAAGTATAGTGGGCAAGCTGTTACCCATTCACCCTCTCTACACTGTTGGAATGGTCGATCAATCGCCAATACACATCTTAGCCTTTGGGCTAAGATGAAAGTGTAGTATCTGTTCCGATGGACACTACACCCAATAAACCGGTACCGTCTTGGCCTTCGGGTCTTGATTCCGCCGGTCTGTGGGTTTGTCCTGCACAGTTCTGCGAGGTCAACCCTTCCAGGCTTTACCATCCCACCTTTTGATAAGGGGTTAGTTTATTGCTATCGCCTGAGGAACCCCTACCGAGGAATGCCGACTGGCGCTGGCTTTAAATGTCACAAAGACCCCCGACCCCTCCTTTTCCCCCTTCCACAACGGGCGTTATGCCTAAGGTGTGGTGCATTCCGAGGGATGTATTTTTCATTTAATATAGAAATGAATGTTTCCGAGGAATGCAGCAGCCTAAATACATTTTTGGCTAAGATCAAAGTGTAGTATCTGTTCTGATAGATACTACACCCTATAGACCGGTATCGTCTTGGCCTTCGGGGCTTGATTCCGCCGGTCTGTGGGTTTGTCCTGCACAGTTCTAGGAGGTCCACTCTCCTAGGCTTTGCCTTCTCACCCTTTGAGAAAGGGTTAGTTTATTGCTCATCGTCTGAGGCTCCCCTACCGGGGTATGCTGATGGGGCTGCCCAGGCATTTTTAGAGGGTCACAAGTGCTCTTCCTCTAGGGTGCTAACTTATCAAATCTCACTTTCCGATCTTGTGTCACATTTTACTTTGTGGGAGGTAGATAAATACCCACATGGTCTCAGTGCTATCGCCACAGTAGCCAGAACGTTTCTCTCGTACTGCTTTAGACGACTCTCAGAATATCTTTTATTGTTTAACTGACAATCAATCCATCTTACTAACTAAACATATATTTAAGTATATACACCATATAAACATATATTTAAGTATACACTCCTTATAAACATATATTTAAGTATATACTCCTTATAAACATATATTTAAGTATATACTCCTTATAAACATATATTTAAGTATACACTCCTTATAAACATATATTTAAGTATACACTCCTTATAAACATATATTTAAGTATACACTCCTTATAAACATATATTTAAGTATATACTCCTTATAAACATATATTTAAGTATATACTTCTTATAAACATATATTTATTGATATACTCCTTATAAACATATATTTAAGTATATACTCCTTATAAACATATATTTAAGTATACACTCCTTATAAACATATATTTAAGTATATACTCCTTATAAACATATATTTAAGTATATACTTCTTATAAACATATATTTATTGATATACTCCTTATAAACATATATTTAAGTATATACTCCTTATAAACATATATTTAAGTATATACTCCTTATAATATCCGAAAATGTTTCAATTTGAAGCCTTTCCTATGAGTGGATGGTCGCAAGGCAGCGGAAATATGAGATAAGTTTTTCTTTCTCTAAAATAAGTTTTGTTCCAAGACTGATGAACCACATCAACCAAAACCACTGGTTTTCAGGCGTCAGGTAACCCTAACCCTAACCACATCACATATCAAACACGAGCAAGATACGAGTTTTACATGGTTGTCGGAGGCTGTTGAAGACGCGCACTTGCGGGGAATTTTATAGACAAAGGAGCTTGTCCACAGCGCCACCCCCCCGGCTATGACAACCTTGGAATTAAATATTACGATTCTTATATTATGATCGAGAGTTGATAGTTGTGAAGTGCATGTCCACTGGACACTGAAGACTCAGCGTGCAATGTTCGAGTATTGCTGGTTCCATAGCACCATTTTAATGAAGAATAATTACAACCTTTACGTTGCCCCTCGTGTGAGTACCTGATGTTTGCAAAGCAGAATCAAGCGAGTTATGATATCGTAACTTATTGATCGGCACGAAGTGTCACACCGTACCAGTGCCCGTTTTACAGCAAGATTTTCATAGCAAACAGATACCCTGCTATTTCCTTTTTGATTTTAGGGATCGTGTTCTGAAACGCTCAATTGATAGTAATGTGACTATTTTTGTTTTTCATTTTCTCTAACCAATATATCCAAAACAAAAGGTTAAAAAATGGTTAAAAAGGTTAAAAAAGGTTTAAATTTTTTAAAATGATTTTAATAATTTAATGATTTTATTTATTATTTATTATTTATTTATTATTTATTATTTATTATTTGCTATTTATTTTATTTATTTATTTATTAGTATTGATTTAATGATTTTTTAATGATTTTAATGATTTAATTTTTTATGATTCAAAAGGTTAAAAAACCAAAACAAAAGGTAAAAAAAATGGATGCTACTTCTATTCCGAAAATCAAGAACTGATCAAAGTTTTGATACATGGAACTAAAGACAATTGTTGAAAAAGCCAGTCAGCATCAACACAATACAGATTCGAGGTAAGAAAAGCTTAAAATATTTACCTTTAAAATATTAAAAGAATACCTCTCCCTTTCATACATATATATATATATATATATATATATATATATATATATATATGTGTGTGTATGTGTGTGTGTCGTGTGTGTGTGGGTGTGTGTGTGAGTTCTTATAAAAACATATATATTAAAATATATGCTCCTAATAATATCCGAAAATGTTTCAAATTGCAAGCTCAATGAAGTTGTATTACAAGCTTCAGAGCATATATACTTTATAGTTGCATTCCAATGACTATAGGAAAAATCAATCAAAAACCCTAATTTTCATTTATTCTTACAATTACTTTATTTTCATATTAAAAGAATACCTCACTCTTTCACACACACACACACACACACACACACACACACACACACACACACACACACACACACACACACACACACATATATATATATATATATATATATACTTATATATATAATTAAAATAAACATAGTTTGAGCGTCCGATAATTGTTTCAAAGCCCTGCCGGCTTGTTGAGTATTGCCCTTGATGAGAAGGCTTTGAAACAATTATCGGGCGCTCAAACTATGTTTATTTTAATATAAATAGCTCTAATATATATCGAGCATATTTGAAAAATATCTGTTTTGTTCATTTTTTTAATATTTGAACTTAAGTAATTATATATATATATATATATATATATGTATTTTTATGTAATTACTTTTATTGGTGATTGCAGCGTCCGGTGTTTTTTGCTCACTACTATTTCGATTGTCTCACTACCCAACTGATTCAGATGCAAATAATTGCGTTATTAGTCGCCCTTAACTTTATAGGACGTATTGTTCGTTAATATATATTTATTTATTTTATTCGTACATGAAAGTAATCCATGGACACGTGTATGTACTTCTTCCTGTTGCCTTCGGCGAAAACTGTCTCTTCAACACCCTTCCGTTGCCCAGGGTAAAAGTATGACATATTTCTATTAAAAGTAACACCACTGTTATCGCTTTCTATATACGTACGTATCTCTACCCTGGTGCACATAATATATACATACCTATCTAAGCCCCGGTGCGCCTACTATATACCGTTATTGCTTAACTTTAATTTACAACAAAACACCTTGTCTTAACAACGTAATGAAAATAAAGAATGATAATGTGAAAAATCCTCTCACAGTGACGTCACTTCCGGAAGGATCGCAAGGATGAGTCAGCAATTTATTTTTCAAAAATGGTCACCCATTTACTAATGGCTGGGATATGTCTTGCTTAACTTTAATTTACAACAAAACACCTTGTCTTAACAACGTAATGAAAATAAAGAATTATATTGTGAAAAAAATCCTCTCAAAATCACGTCACTTCCGAAAGTATGACTTTGCAATTTTAACAGTACATGGCATTCAATGTATGGTTTAAAAACACGCTGGTTTCTTAATGCCATGTGTTTATTAATTGTATGAATAATTTTTATTAATATGTACAAAATCTGCGACACTGGCATGTCGATGTTATCGATCTACAGCAGTTAAAAGCTAGGATCTCATCAGGGAAAATTAGGATTTGATCTTTCCTTCAGATGGTATTTGGGAATAATTTGGGGTTATTCCCAAATACCATTTTAGGGAAGGCTCAACTTCTAATTCTCCCTGATGAGGTCTCATATATATATATAAAGCTCTATTTGATATAAGCCCGGTTGAAATACTTTACCTGGATTACTATATATATAATATATATACATATATATACATATACATGTATATATATATATATATATATATATATATATATATATATATATATATATATATATATAGAGAGAGAGAGAGAGAGAGAGAGAGATTCTTTAAATTCCAATGACTAAAAAATGCAGTCTTTATTTATATATTTTATTGTTTAACAATAGCAACATTTACCATGGTTTTACAATTTTTTGGCAGCCATTAAAAGCAATTACACGCTGTTCGTCAAAAAATAACAATGAAAGTTATTTACAAGATGTAATATCGAGCACAAATGTTCGTGGAGAATCAAAACAAACAACAGAAAGCAGAAAACACTTACGTATGATCAGCCTCGACAATAGGATTACAGAATTTCAATCAAAGGGCATTTTAAAAAATTATCACACAATGCTTTCAAATAGCTATGGGAAATAGTAACAAGTACTGTAAAAAATATTAATTGAAACAGCAAAGAAACTGAGATTTGGGGAATATTTATTGATTGATTTCTAACACTTATGGTTAAAATTTCGCAAAAATCGCAGGTGTCTAAATTTTCACGACGGGATTCAACTCCGTATTTACCAACTTTACTTTGAACAAAATCTAAATAAATATAGCCCACATTTTAACCCATGATGCCAAAAAGCTGTGTTACAAAATTGAATAAACAAACGGTTAATCAAATCTATGATGCTGACGATCGGAGTTTAATGCTCAAGCAATTGAGCCAACGAACCTTCTACGAGAAGCAGAAGAATTGATGTCATATTCAAATTAAATAATTCATATGTTTATATATTTCACGATGCTGATGTCTCATTTCGTTTTTAGAGAAGAGTATTGCATTTACGCTAAGTAGAAACAATTATTTTCCCCACCGGAGTATTATATCCATAGACGTATATATATATATATATATATATATATATATATATATATATATATATATATATATATATAAATATTTATAGTTAAAAGTCCATTTAAAGATGTAATAGTCTTAAAAGTAGAGCCCTGTTTGAAATTGTAAAGTTGGTTTTACTTACTGTGATAAGCGAGTTCCGCACGAGCGTCGAACACTATAGACAACAATACACTTCCCCAGCCCCCCCCCCGGATAAATGTACCTTAATTTCAATTACTGTATGTGTCGTCGATATCTCGCGGTCGCGTGGTCTCGTGATTCTAGACTGAATCTACAAACAGCGTTCGAGCCTGTAACCACCACCTCTTCACTCCTTCACCAGCCAAAAAACCGAAACGATATCGTCTGTAAGTGATAATTTATAGTATATATATATATATATATATATATATATATATATAGAGAGAGAGAGAGAGAGAGAGAGGGAGAGAGATAGAGAGAGAGAGAGAGAGATAATACTTTAAAGATATAAATAATATCTTTAACCAGTAGACTATCAGGATAAAAACAAAGTTCAATATAGTGTATAGAGCAATGATATTAATTGAATGACATAATAAAATGCGAAATTAATCAGATTTTATTAAAGTTCAAAAACAAGGAATGATATTGAGGAGATTTTCTTTGATAACTCATGAGTTAATGACGCAATATCACTCCTTGTTTTTGAACTTTAATAAAATCTGATTAATTTCGCATTTTATTATGTCATTTAATTAATATATATATATATATATATATATATATATATATATATATATATATATATATATATATATATATATATATATAGCATTTTCTCTCTAATACAAGTGTTGTTTAATCTGACAGATGACGTATGTCTGGATATCCTTTCCAATTGGCTAATCCGGGTCTTTGTTTCGGTGGTGCATTAGCTGTTGAGTCTGCCATAACTGTAGGTGTCCAAAGTACTTTCAAGCTCATCCGGGTCTATCTTCAGGGGAATCAGGTAAAGGACGGGAATTCTTCGAGTATATATATGGGTAAAATTAATTCACAGTACAGGTTTGCACCACTTTTATGTCCCCTTTGCGACGATTAAAATCAAGATGTAAATCTACTGAACCTTATGCCTAGAATCATTTTATTGATGGCTTTTATTTTATATCTAACTCTAGACATCTTTATATTATTGCTCGGAATTTTTATATTACGGTAAAAAAAAGTGTATAAGCATAAAAATATATATTTATATTCGGCAGTGACTTGTCTTCGAACGTGACCCTTTCCTGTTATTCAACACTATCAAATGTGATCCTGTTTCAGTCTGGCATGTCGACATAGTTGTCCTTTAAACCCTGACAACGCGATAACGACACGCCGTCCACAGATGAAACCTGTAAGTGTTTCGATATTGTAAGAAAATATCATGCTATGTTTGTAACGTGGTGAGATTTTAGATGACGTTTTTTGTCTATCTTTGTTTTTCAACTCCTGTCGACAGACTGTTATAGATTTTACATTTTAAGAGATCATTGGTTTGCACTGCCTCTGCCATGATCCATCTACCAACACAACGTTTCAGTCTCCAAATCATTAACTCTTACTTTCTTTCTCTCTCCCTATCTCTCTATCTCTCTCTTCTCTCTCTCTCTCTCTCTCTCTCTCTCTCTATATATATATATATATATATATATATATATATATATAAAGAAAAAACATAAACAAGAAAAAAACATATACATAGGTTTGACTACCACGACTTTGTCGAGAAGATTGACGATGCATTTGTCTGATACTAGCGCCATAGCCCAATACTTAACTAACGACCACTCCTGCCCCCGATCGGAATTCAGAAAACTCTTAGTAGAAAATACCAAAATCTTAGAATTTAGTACTAACAAACAAAAACTCCATATATTAGAATCTCCTATATATAAAAACAAAAAAAAAAACTAATTAATAGAATTAACTTTAAGATTCTAAAATGCTTATAGCTCCAAATATAATTTCGTACTTAGTACATAATTCCCGCTAAAAACCTTCTATAAATACTAACACATGGTCTATACCTGATTAACCTCATTCCCCCGAAGATCGACCCACATGGGTCCGAAAGTACTTGGGAGACAAATCCAAACTATGGCAAATTCATCAGCCAATTCTCCTCCGAAACTAAGATCCTGATTCGAACTATTGAAAGGATCTACCAAAGGATATCTAGACATGAGTTGTCTCTTATATTCAACAATACTTGCCTGCAAGAGAAGATGCTGCCTAGATATGCATATATATATATACATATATATATATATATATATATATATATATATATATATATATATTTATATACCCCCTTTTTCTCTATATATCTCATTATATAATAACTACAGTTATTGTATATTTATTAATTTGAATGCTTCATTTTATTATATTCTATTAATGTGTAATTTATATTTATATTTTTATGTACATATCTTTTAACATGAACAAAATATGGGCGCGTAACGTATTTGAAGATAGGTTTATACATACACAAAACTGACTTTTGGGTACAGATAATAATGTCTCTTTAACGAAACACGTTTTTGGGGATCGAATAAATATATGGCTTTACGAGTGCCTCTCTATCGCCATTATTCGTGGAAACGCTTTGAGTCTGCTCTCGGCCTGCCAAGCCAGCCGGACATTCGAAGAAAACTATTGACTGTGATACAATTATATATAAGGAATCAGGATTTCTCGATATTGAACTAAACAATGTCCAAGTGACAAATAAAGGATTTATCAATTATTTATTGACTTATTAATCTTATAGTTTACTTTTTCACCGAATTGATCAGTGTAATATATTTGTTTCTTATTGATTAATTGAAGATTGTGATTTCAATCCCTGCGTTAGGCAGTGGATTTTAAAATGTGTTTTTTTTTGTCACATCACTAGACTGTTACAATCTTATAACTTTATTGAAGCGTGGCTATTACAAAAGAAAGATGAGAAATAACAGCTTTTAAATGGAAAGCAGAGATCCCAAAAAAGATAGAGATGCCTGGCTTTATATTCATTTTAATTCGGGTATCATCTGTTGCGGTTTATGATTAGATATTTTTCTCATAAAAAAGTAATATCTCTACCTTTATGAAGCCGGACTACATTCGAAGAAAACTATGGACTGTGATACAATTATATATAAGGAATCGGGAATCTCGATGTTCAACTAAACAATGTCCAAGTGACGAATAAAGGATTTATTAATTATTTATTGAATTATTAATCTTATTATTTACTTTTTTTACCGAATGGATCAGTGTAATATATATTTGTTTCTTATTTGTGATAAACATATTGTATTGTGATTTTATTCATTAAAGTCAAATTCAGCTTCGATAACGGCTTCTATGTGAAGTATGTTACTTACCCTCTCTCCAGCTTAGACACAAGGTTATGTGTGAGTGTTGATGAAAGTGTTTCTGTGGATCGAACTGGATTCGAACACGACACACCCAGGCCCTCAGTCCGCGTCGTTGACCACTTAGCCATCGTGGCTTCTATGTGAAGTATACCTCGCCTAAACACAGTCCTTGTTCATATTGGACATTACTATGGAGACATTTAAGCATTATTTAGTGTTACTGCGGTGCTGATGAACTTTTTTTAAAAACTACGTTCCATACATAGTAGTCTGAAAGATTGAGATGTGGGAAGCAAGGATGCCAAATGTTCGGGGTCATGCGATCATGAACATTTTCTGCCATCCATTTCTGCGTTTCGGGAGCCTATTAGCTCTGATTAAGCGATGCTCTTGAACATTTTCGTGCGTGAGATAAACTTTACTCAAAACTATTAGTTTCCTATAAAACCCGTATCGTAAGTCTTCGTGGGCAGCATTCCAGACCGTTACAGACAGTGTTCTTTTTGCAATCAACCTGATGGATCTTCTAGGCATACCACCAACGGTGTGCTTTAATAATTCAGGTGTTCTAATGCTATCAGTGTATCTAGACTGCCTGTTATGTTTTTTTTTATTGTGATATCTTTCCAACCGTTAACTCTTTGCAAATTTTGTAAACAAAAGATTAAGCGATTAAAAAAAATGCTTTTATTTCTAAATTGTTGTATCCAGCCTTTATAGTCGAAATTAATGTGTGCTTCTTCATTTATTGTGGAAGTAAATTTATTCATTAATATAAATATTTCTTAATTATTTAAATGCAGTATTTTAATTTACATATTTAATTAGATATGTATTACATTTAAACATATAAAATACACACTTATTTATATTTAATTATTGCAAATATATTATATAGACTGTGTGTTCTCGCAGCAGCTGTTAACAGTGAATTCTGATCACGGTCGGTGGTTATGCCCTGAGTAACAATAAGCCTATTCTATATTCCAGTACTTTTCTGGGTGGTGCTATCCTTTCTATCTTTCTTAAATATGGCAGCGGAGGGTTCGAGATTATAAAAATAATCTCGAACCCTCCTCCGCCATTTTTTTGTAGTAGTGTAATTTTTGTTAAGTTATAGTTTCGGCGATTCTGCTGTTTCGCCCCGACATAAAAATATTTAAAGAAATGTATAAACTTTATTATGTACTTGCGTGTTAGCTGAAAATAAGATTGTACAGAAAAAATGAAGCAAATTCATCCAGTATTTATTAAATTATAAGAAAAAAACAAAACAAACGATCTTACGTTTCGTTAGACATTTTCACTTATAAAATAGACAAGGGAGATAACTTAAATTTTGTTTACCGGTTTAACAAATATAGATACCGATGAAAAAAACATTTTTTAATTTAATAAATATATGATACATTTGCGTAATTTTTCGTGTACAGTCTTCCTTAAAGCTACCACGTAAGTACATAACAAAGTTTATACATTTCTTTAGCTATTCTTTTTTAAGAGAGGCCTAACATCACACCTGATATTATTCTGTATCTCTACAAAGCCACCATCCGCCCATGCATGAAGTATTGTTACCACATCTGGGCTGGTGCATCATCTACTAGTCTCTCCCTCCTTCACAATGTCCAAAAAAGAGTCGCCAACCTAATAGGTCCCTCACTGTCAACCAAGCTCCAGTCCCTGTCCCATCGCCGCAATGTAGCATCCTTATGTTTGTTTTACAAATACTTACATGGATTATGCTCCGATGAACTGGCTACTCTGGTGCCCCCTCGACGTAAATTCACTAGACCAACTCGACAATCAACTAAATTCCATCCATTCACTGCGTACGTCCTCAGATGCCGGAAAGCTTTCTACTCCAAAAGCTTCTTTCCTCGTGCTGCTGGCCTCTGGAACTCCCTCCCTGTCCCCTGTTTCCCCAGCAGTACCGACATGCAGAGGTTTAAAACTAATGTAAACAGACATCTCGCTGCGCAGCTCCCAATTTAGGTTGACGCCCCAAACCTTCTCCCTTTTTTCTCAGTAGCCCCTTACATCTACAGTGGTGACCTGCCTTGTTTAGGGTGAACTATGTTTAAAAAATAACAACAAAAAAAGCAAACATGTCGGGGCGAAACAGCACAAGCACCATAGTTTCTTCTTCTTCTTCTTCTTCTTTTTCTTCTTCTTAGAAAGTGTTTTAGTCTTTTGTGAACACGGCTTATACGCTTGTAATTTAATAACTAAAGTACGAATGAAACTGTAGATATATACTAACTGAATTGAGGAGAAACGAAGAAGAAATAAGAAAGAAAAGAAAGGTGTTAGGAAAGTTAATTGGAAGAAAAGGGAAAGAACGAAAGAGAGGAAAACCTGAAAGGAAATTATAAAAAAGAAGAAAAAGAATTAAAATAAAAGAAAGATAGAAAGAATAAAATGGAGAAGAAAATAAAGGAAAAAAGAGAAGGAAGGAAATAATGGAAAAAAACCCTATAAAGTAGGATAAATGAAATAACGAAAGAAGGAAGAAAAGAAAGAATGAAAAAAGAAAGAAATGTAATGAAAAAGAAACGAAAGAAAGTAGAAAGAAAGAAAAAACGAAAAAGAATTGAGAGAAAAAAGACAAGAGGTGAATAGAAATATAATGAAAGAAAAAGAAAATAAAAATATAAAGAAGAAAATACGATAGAAACATAAAGAAGAAGATTGAAAAAAAAGAAAAGAAAGAAGACAGAAAAATAAACAAAGATAAATGAAAGAAAGAAGAAAAAAGAGAAAAGAAAGAAAAAAGAAATGAAAAAAAGAACGATGAAATATAAAGAAAGATAAATGAAAGAAAGAAGAAATAAAAGAGAAAAAGGAAAAAAGAAATGAAAGAAAAGAACGATTGAAATATAAAGAGAGTGAAATGAAAGAAAGAAGGAAAGAAAGAAAAACAGTAAGAAAGAGAGAAAGGAAATATAACAAAAAAATAGAAAAGAAAGAAACATATATACTTACATATATACCTACATATATATATATATATATATATATATATATATATATATATATATATATATATATATACGTATATATATATATATATATATATATTTCCGGAATTTTTGGTGCAACAATTTCGTCAGGAAAGAAAAGAAAACAGAAAAGACGAAATATTTCCCGATCCTTCCCACCTCCTCGTGCGCACTTCAGCCATCACCGGTTCGACTTTCACCCGCCTCCCATTCTTCGGTCCCCTTTTCCCATCCCCAGTCGAAACTCCACCCAGTTATACCTGGGGCTGGGGTTGGGGGAGCGTGTGTCCGTCGTTTCTCGGGTGTGGCCGGCCCATAACGCCGACCAACAAATAAGAACCAACGACACTTCAACGCCGACCCGCCAATCGCTTACCACACTGTCACTTTCCGTCTCAATCTCTCGACCACCGAGATCCGAACACCCCCTCTCTCTTCGGCGTCCGCGGGGGGGGGGGGGGGGGGAATCCGTGACAACATTCTGATTCTAGGGTCTCGTTCGCTAGAGGAGAGAGAGAGAGGAAGGAGAGGGGTGGGCGATTGTTTTTGTCTAAACGAGGTATGGTTTTGTTCGGTTCTAGAAAGCAACCTTCCCAGGGATTACTTTCGCTATCGCGAGTTGGGATTGGTTTATTGTCGATAATATAAGGCGCCCCTACCGGGGAATGCCGGCGGGTTCTTTCTCGGTTGTTCTTCTAGTATCAAAGAATACTCTCTCCCTCTCGGAAGAGTTGGACCCCGTCACACAGACACACAGACACACACATGCAGTTAAATAACTGTAGGTGGAAAACAGGTGCACCCCTTTTTTCCTAGAAAATCGGCATCGCCCCGACAACTTCATTTTATTCAATTAAGTTTACGTTATTTTTTTGAACGGACTACAAATGTTTAATTTATATATATATATATATATATATATAAATTAAACATTTGTAAAAAAAAAACTTTTTTCAACGATTGTTTGTTATTTCCTTATTTTATCAATTTGTGATTTTATAACGCGTGTCAAGCCTTCGTGCTCCCTTCAGATAGATTTTCCATTTCCAAAATGGAAAATATATCCGAAGAGATCCGCACGAGGGTTGAACGCGTATCAAATCATGAAATTACAAAATGATAAAATAATAAAATAATAAAAAATTGTTAAAAAAAGTTTTTTTTATACATTTTATACATTTTTTTCTCGTTGGAATTGCACTGATGCTGCACTACCCTATACTTTCTC
>OY744529.1:97648860-97678860 GCA_963556195.1 Sepiola atlantica | reverse complement strand
CAGGGGGCATAATATGAGCACAATTTCCCATTTGAAAATTCAAATATTTCAGATTTGCATTGAATTTGATCCATAGTCAATAGACACCAATTAAGCAAGATTCCCTGAATTTCAATTGCTTTCTTACGACCCCTGAAGCTTAAGCCTTAATTTTAATCATTTTCATGGATTTTGGCCACCGTTAGAATAAGGATTCTATGCATAAGGTTTAGTATTATTATATTTTGACGTTAATCTTCGCAAGGTTCAGTGGTGTGCAGAGAGGTCTGATGATGCTATGGTGATCCCAGGGACCAACTCTTTAATTGTACGCTCCAAAGACTCAAGTATAACTCCTAGTACTGAGAAATATTATAAGAAAAGGATATAGTCTGAAGATGATCAGATGCTCCTCTCCTCAATTTCGATGCCGGAGTCAACACCATGTCATGCCCCCCCCCCCCCACACACACACACCTCTGCACGCCACTGGTAAGGGGCATGAAATTAGTGCAAAACTGTTCTGTTATAGGAATGCATTTTACTCGTCTTGAGACGAGTATTCTTCATAGTCATTTTATAAATAGAGATTAAAACATTACCTTTAGAACAATTAGTAATAGTTTTAGAACACAGTTGCTCAATTCATAATGTTATGACCAAACGATACCGCGGTTTTTAAATTTAACTTCAAACTACTAATTTAATTTTGTAAAATAAATACAAAAAAAAATAAAAGTCATAGTTAATAGCAAAAAAAAACAACAAAAAAACAAAGAAAAGCAAAACAAAAACGAAAGTAAAAAAAAAGAATACAAAAATATACAGCTAATAATAGAAAAAAACAAAAGAAATCACACGAGCCCAACAGAACCGAAACTGCCAGGAATACAATCAACTGACAGTACTGAAACTTGGGGAGGCTTATTGTCACTCTAATTCCAGAGAAGACCAACGGTGGTTGGCAGCGATAAATCAATGGTAAACGGCTGTTGCTATAATGCAAAATGATTTACAATGGTTATCGAAAGGGGCGGGGAGTGCTGAAAATCCGAGGAGACTCGTTGATAATCAGACTGGTTAATGTCGATGCGCAATCACTGATAATGACTTCTGTGAAAACATCTAGTGAGTATATATATATATATATATATATATATATATATATATATATATATATATATATATATATATATATATTAGTCGTATGTTTTTAAAAGGCTGTGGGTAATGCAAATTCCGGGTAAGATGTAAGGTGGAAGGAACAAAAATAATAAATCGAATTCGAAACGTGACTTACTATTTATTTTTTCTTAAAATCTTACATAACAGCAAGTGTGGTGTTAGCTGTTTGTGTGATGTCCGGATGATTATAAAAATCATTTATTTAATATTTCGGGAAAAGAAACTTCCCGTTGTCAAAAATAATAAACACCAGAGGAAAACTCCGTCTGTGCAGAGATTCTCTGGACAGACAGAGTTTTCCTCTGGTGTTCTTTTTTTTCGCCAAATGTTCATGGTGCTCAGTGAGTGAGATTGGTTGCATCCAAGATCTTTTTTCACTTAAATAATTTCACGCACAACATCGCAAGGTATATCTTCATGTGTTTTTATCTTGCCTCTATTGGCTGTCCGTAGCCCCAAAAGACCCCCTTCTCTCGGAGCTTGTAGTGAAATGCTCTGACCATGCAGGTGTCAACAGTATCATAGCGAAGGCCCAATCGTCATACTACCACAGCGAAAATGCTTAGATCTGTAAATGTTGGTGGCTGGAACATCAGAACATAACTAGACATCGACTTAGCTGAACCCGGTTCGGAACGGCGGTCTGCATTTGTAACAAAACAACTGAAGCCTTACGATATGGATATCGTAGCATTATCGGAAACCCGGTTAGGGCCACGTCAATGGGGTTTTATGTAGGAGCTCATTATATTTGAGTGGTAAGACAGAACGCTGTAAAAAAAAACATGGAGTAGGTTTTGCTGCTGACAAAGAATTTTCCTAAAGATTGGAGCATCTACCACGTGGTTATAGTGATCGCACAATGTAATGTTCTGTCAAGCCTTTTCGTACAGCTGTTAAGGCCCATTGTTTGCCAAATCGTTCACTTTAGTACAAAAGCACCAAAAATTCACAACAGACACCTAAGATAGCATACTTTCAAATAAGATCGGGAGCCATTCAAATTTTGGCCCGGGACCCTCTTATTTTCAAGATGGTCGCCATTTCAGATCATAGAACATATCTCAGCTTACCAGTGCAGTAAAAAGATGATTTTAATGTCTAAATATACATGTTTGGGGTAAAAAAGAGGTTAGAAAATAAATTTTATTTATCAGATGCAAAGTTCTTCCTCAAATATACAAACTTTTGGACAAGAAATATAAAAATGTTATGCATTTGATCCATTAGTTGTCTCAAACTTGCTTAATTTCAAGATGGCTGCCAGTTTAGGCTAATATCATATCCCAGAATTTAAATAGAATAGAAAGGTAATTTTGTTGTTTACATATGGATAATGTGGGATTAGAAATCGGATTCAATAAAATATATTTATTTGCTTCAACAGTTTACACTGAATACATGTAGGAACGAAAATGCATTTATTATGACATAGTTTGGCTAGGTAGAATGTTTCAAGATTTATAATACAAATTACCGGATCTACCATATTGTTTATCAGTAAAAATTGTTAGGCTCAATTAAAGGCAACATCCAATACACACATCACCTCTTTCACACTATGAATACTTGCAACTGGTATGAATTAAGAACCAAAATATAAAATATAGTTTATCTAAAAACAATGCATAAGTTATGCTTCTTTTCTTCAAAAGTTATTACGATTCCTTCATCATAGAATTGGTATCCCAAGAGTAACATTTTATACAATGGTTTCTTGATTTCTCATTTATCAGAAACTACCTGATACCATAACAAATAAATTTGCTTTACAATCACTATATAATATCAAGGTCATCATATAGATATCAGAAACAAAAAGTATAATTTCTTCACAAATATTTTGAATGATTCATAAAAAGTCGACATCATGTCATGTCAAAATGAGACATGGAAATAAGATTACATGTGAACCATAGCACAGCCCCGTATATATATATATTTATTTCCTTTAATTACGTGACAGTTTCCGTTGGCCGAGTGAATATGGCGACTGTTTGCAGATTCTAGGTTGACTTCTGACCGTCTGAAATTGTTACTTCTGGCGTCTGTAAGTATTGATTATTTAATATTTATATATATATATATATATATATATATATATATATATATATATATACTAACAGTCATCGCTCATCAAAACCCCTAGTCCAAGACCATATGTTGAAGACTTTTTTATTACGATAAAATATGGCCGTGAACTCTCTTAGTAATGTAACATAACACAGAAAACGGTGGCTTATGTAGAATATAAATTAAACTCTTGAAATAACCTGCAAATAACCTAACAATAAAAAACTTTGTAAATGACTGATTAAAATTACATATAAATATTAAGTGTTATTAATCAGATAAATGAAATAGCCTATCCATATGTAAGATTTATACATTTTGAAAAAGAAAAAAAACTAATATTATGTATTTTCCCGGCGGAAAGACTAAATACTTACTAGACATACAAAAGAATTCACACAAAAAATTGCATGAAAAATATAAAGTAGAGCCTGTTCACACCATAGATAAAAGAACTGTGACGTAATAAAATTTGTAAACAAAAATGAAAATTAAAAAAATTGTAACCAATAGAGCAGGTATAGAGCCACATTAAAGACAATAAATTAAACCTTTATGTGAATTCACTAGGCTTGTTGTCCCTCTAAATTGGACAAGAGCTGGTGTCCAGCCACTGCCTACACACCAGTTTCCTAACATCTTGAGTACATTCATCTCTATGTGTAGTCCCCCTAGCATCACCACAATCTTTTTCTCTCCATGAGACTCTGGCCAGGTCCACTGGATAGTCTTTGCTAAGGCGTAGAGTGGCTGGTCCATTGTTATAACAGGTACCTGCTGCTCATTCAGATGATCTACATCATCTGTCACCACATTAAATGCATGCATTATCGTGGAGGCAGAGTGTGCTTGCTCGTGAAACATGGAGAGCAAAGCTACTTTGCTTATGTATTTGTCTTACAGGAGCCGTCACGTCACTTACAACAGAGGGAGCAGTTTTTACCTTAGGTTCTGTTACAGCTGGCACCTGAGTATGTGAAAGAGTTAAAAGGGTAATGGTATTCCTCTTGACCTTTCCTTCATCCCTTGCTAAAGCAGCCACATCTCTACTTACTGCTGGATTCTGTACGGAAGGAAACTGCATCAGCATGATAGCAGTGCCATGAAATGAATCTTTGGAAGTTCGGGAGCTTGGGTTGGGATCTAGATTATTTACTGCACCCACAGTGAACATATTCTTCTTTAAAGATGGCGGACAAACAACATTTTCTGCTTCATAGTATGCAGTGACCTTCTTTGCCATGGCTGTTGATATGGCCATGAGTCTGTCATATGAAATACATAGACCAATGTTGTACAACCTGTTTATCAAATCTCGTTTTCTAGTTTCAGCATGGATCAGAAGGCAAATGTATATTGGTAAGGGGGACTCTCTGTCTGTGTTATGCCTTACAGTGCCATCAGGAGAAGCTGTTGTACTTTTCACACAGTTAAACATGACCATTTCAGAAAATCCTAAGACAATTTTCTCCCTTGCTGTGCGACTGTGGCTTTGTTATTTGATGTTAGGACCAGAAATAATCAAAGCCTTCAGTGATGCTGGAACTGCTTCTGACTCACCCCCACCCCCTTTGAAATGAGCCATCAAAGCTGTAGTGTTTTTTAAAAATCGCCTTCCTTATGATATTAGCTATTCTCACCAGGTTCTCACCTGCATTCTTGGCCTTTTGGCTAAGATCAAAGTGTAGTATCTGTTCTGATGGATACTGAACCCCATACTGGTGTTGTCTTTGCTTTCGGGTCTTGATTTACGCCGGTCAATGGGTCTGTCCTGTGCAGTTCTGGGAGTTCCACCTTCTCAGGCTTTGCCTCCCCTCTTTGAGTAAGTTTATTGCTTACTGCCTGAGACGCCCCTACCGGGGAATGCCGACGGGGCTGCCCAGGCAATTTTTAAACCCTACTTTCCCGACCCGACCTTGGGTCACATCTTACTTGTGGGAGTAAGATAAAAACTGGCCTTGTGCCTAACTCCAGAGAGGAGTAAATCAATACTCTCACCAGGTGAAGTGCATCAGAATCCCTATCTTCATGTGAGGCCTGTTTGAGGGCATCTGCAATATCCTCATCAAAAGAAAACAAGACATCCCTGCCATAGGTTTGTGCCATCAATCCGGGTATTTTCATCAAAAGTCTCTCTTTAAGATGGGTTACATTTACCCTTGATTCACTACATTAACCAAGTTCTGCCAATCTGTTTGCATACAGTTTGGATATTTCCGACAATTTCAACACTGTAATTGTAGTATCGCTTTCATGTGTGTCCTCTACATATGCCACTAACTCGCCAAAATCTCTGACCTTTGCTGATTAATTTTGCTCTTTTTTGTGTTTCTCTCCTTGTGCAGTCTATGTCGATTTTGCAGTTCAGTGGGGCAATATAAGTGATACATGGAATCAAAAGAAAACATATCACCTGCTGCCAATTT
The DNA here is from genome assembly GCA_963556195.1 of Sepiola atlantica. Classification (NCBI taxonomy): domain Eukaryota; kingdom Metazoa; phylum Mollusca; class Cephalopoda; order Sepiida; family Sepiolidae; genus Sepiola; species Sepiola atlantica. Next base: position 97,673,197 of record OY744529.1, on the reverse strand, counting down.
TGCTAGCAGCTTAGAGTCTTGCAGCTCAGTTGCAGCCTGTCTAACAGTAGAGTCAATATTATCACTGGATGCCTTCTCACAGAAGAAGCAAACATTTTTGTTGTCTGGCCGTGTACTTGTTGTAACCCCAAGAGAAAGTCTTGCTTTAACTGGGCTTCGAGTTTCTGGGGGATCTGTTTGTTTCCGCTTCTCTGCCCGCTTGACCTTGGTGTTGTTGCATGATAGGCGGCATCTTCTCTGCCATACTACACTGTTTTCTTTAACTGTTCTTTCAATCCCACTTCCATCATCAAGCATTTCAAATTTAATAAACTCTGGCACACTGTCAAGTTTTTTCAAGGCTTCCAGGTTTTGAGCCAACGATTCATAACCTGAGGGCCTTTTTTGTCCTGTTCAGGGGGTTGACATGGGGTCATCTGTCCATTTTTGGCACAATGCACACAGTTTCCAATCGACTTCTTTTTGACTCATGTTAACCACCACCAATATATATGTCTAGAGAACAACCTAAAAGCAAAGAATAAGAAATTTATTAATAAGCAGTGAAGCATTACACCAAACAAATAATGCATATATATTTATACATAAAATACCTGAAAATTAATAATTAATGAAAGAAATCAAAATGAAGACTCCGACTGTCATTTCAGACTTCAGTAAAAACCAAATCTGATGCGAAAAATAAATTCAGTGACCTCAAAATAGTTGAAGAAGACATATTACAACAATATAAGCTAAAACTGGCACAAATTATTAAAATATTGACCTTTTTTCAAAGTGGCCAATATTTCTACCTTAATCATACACATTTTAATTTTAAGCACTAGGTAAGACTATAAGGGATTTTAATTGGCCAAATTATGAACATTACTTCACGAATGTGATGTTGTTTTGGTAGAACAAACACTTATAAAGGGGTTTACACTTAAATGGCGGCCATCTTGGAAATTAGCGTGGCTCTCGATCTGATATGAGAATATACAATTCAAAGTATATATGCACCAAAGATGGCGCTTTTGTACAAAACTCAACGATTTTTTTGGATTAGCAGCTGGACTATTTCGTCTTAAAAGCGTCTTATCACATATTCATAGAACACAAACACTGCTATCTCGTCTCCATGTAGTTCTATTTAATTAACTCCATGTAGCTCTATTTAGTGAACTCCATGTAGCTATATTAGGTGAACTCCATGTAGCTCTATTTATTGAATTCGATGTAGCTCTATTTAGTTAACTCCATGTAGCTCTATTTAGTGAACTCCATGTAGCTATATTAGGTGAACTCCATGTAGCTCTATTTAGTGAATTCGATGTAGCTCTATTTAGTTAACTCCATGTAGCTCTATTTAGTGAACTTAATGTAGCTATATTTAGTGAACTCCATGTAGCTATATTTAGTGAACTCCATGTAGCTCTAATTAGTGAATTCCATGTATATCTATTTAGTGAACTCCACGTAGCTCTATTCATTGAACTCCATGTAGCTCTATTCATTGAACTCCATGTAGCTCTATTTAGTGAACTACATGTATCTCTATTAAGTGAAATCCATGTAGCTTTATTTAGTGAACTCCATGTAGTTGTATTTAGTGAAATCCATGTTGCTCTATTTAGTGAACACTGTTACCAACTACTTGTAAGGATTCAAGATCTTTCGAAAGACGTCTTTAGAGTGTTATTGTATCTCCGTTTTTGTTAATGGGGTGGCCTCTTGCTTTCACAAAATTCCCCATACATTGGAGAGTTGTAATTATTTACAAATACTACCCTCGAGTGTTTTCAGTCTCTCTGTACAGGGGTTTGTCGGGATAACCACACATGAGGATACTTCCCTTTAGAAGTAACCCTGACCAAATATTCAAATCGATCAACCATCTCTTTAGGCCATCCAACACGTTCCCCAGGTTGCGGATGGGACACCCCCTCTGTTTAGGGCAGCTTTTAATAATCAATAAAAAGCCGTGTACAATGGGGAATAAGTATTTAAAAAATGACTAAACCAAAAAATCAAAACTGGCAGGCCGTCGCCCAGGATAAAAAGGGTCCCTCAACGCGTCTATATATCAGGCAGGAAGAGGGATGCGAAGGTGTAAACTTTTCTTTATCTGACAATTTCACTACTGATATGTCAGAGGACAAGCATGGGCAATCACCAAGCCTAGATGAGGGGCCTGGCCCCAGCTACCATTATATGTGACGACCAAGACTAGAAATACAAGGTGACTAAAATCCCAGAAGTGGTCTGTTACAGAAAAGCAGGTATTACTCCCCTACTACTACTACTACTACTACTACTACTACTACTACTACTACTACTACTACTACTACTACTCAATTTTCGAAAAGTGAAGTATTGATTTACTCCTCTCCAGGAGTTAGGCACCAGGCCAGTTTTTATCTTACTCCCACAAGTAAGATGTGACCCAAGGTCGGGTCGGGAAAGTGGGGTTTAAAAATTGCTTGGGCAGCCCCGTCGGCATTCCTCGGTATTGGCGCCTCAGGCAGTAAGCAATAAACTTACTCCTCCCCAAAGAGGGGAGGCGAAGCCTGGGAGGGTGGACTTCCTAGAACTGCACAGGACAGACCCATAGACCGACGTAAATCAAGCCCCGAAGGCCAAGACAATACCAGTCTATGGGGTGCAGTATCCATCGGAACAGATACTACACTTTCATCTTAGCCAAATGGCCAATCGGCCCTCCTTGAACTTAGACAGAATACATCAATTCTAGAGATACGTTTCAAATTTTAAAATGGTATCTGGAAAGTATTCCCGGAAAACCAAGTGCGAAATAAATCCAAATAAGTCCACTTAAGGTAACGGCCAACATCCTTAAACGACCACTCGGTTGGAGCCTCTAAATAGCAGGTGATTGTCTGGCATTTGGAAGAATGCCCCGTCCCTATTCAAACGAAAACAGAAACAAGAAAAATAAAAAGTTGATTTGTAAAACGCTTATCATTAATTCCACATACATGCCCACTCTATATGAGGCGATGTTTGCGTAACCTGCTTTTAACGCTATAATACCCATTCCGCTGATATGTATTTGCCCACTCACCCCTAGGATCTTACGAATAGACTCATGATGAAAGCGTTTGAACCTTTTTCATGTGTCCTTTATATACCACCCAAGTTTCACATGCATACAACGAAGCCGACCAAGTACAAGCATTGTAAACAGTGTTCTTGTCTTAGGTTTTATTCCTATGTTTTTCCACGCCTGATGCTCTAACCTACTAAACGATTCGTTTGTCTTATACAGAATATGCTGAATAGAGAATAAGTGTCTATGCCCCGTCTTTGAATTTCAGTGATAAACTTTAATTTTTTTTATCTCCCGAAAAATTAATATTCAAGGTTCTTAGGTCATATACAATTGTCTTCATTGCGGCTGCAATGAATGGGTAAGAAAGGATTGGGGGGGGGGGGAATATACTAACTAATCACGGTTGGAGACTCCGGTTGACCTGATAAGTCGACCATTGAGCTGATTCTACAGTTACAGTATTTCTTGGGCAGTTGAAAAATATACCTCTGTTTCTACCTATGACCTAAGGGTAAGCGGGCTATTTATCTACCCATAGTGCTCTTTGTCTAATATATATATATATATATATATATATATATATATATATATATATGATAATTTTATTTACACAGACATGTACAAAATCTGCGACACTGGCATGTCGATGTTATCGATCAACAGTTACTATAAACTGAGATCTCATCAGGCAGAGTTAGAATCCGATCTTAACCTCAGATCATATTTGGAGAGGTTCTCTCCAAATACGATCTGAGGTTAAGATCGGATTCTAACTCTGCCTGATGAGATCTCAGTTTATAGTAACTGTTGATCGATAACATCGACATGCCAGTGTCGCAGATTTTGTACATGTCTGTGTAAATAAAATTATCATACATAAAGCTCTATTTTGATATTGAGCACTTTTTATAAACCCGGTTAAAGTTCTCTGGATTACCACCCTGTGGATATTTTTCACCTGGATTATTACCATTATTATTATATATATATATATATATATATATATATATATATATATATATATATATATATATATATATATATATATATATATAAAAGTCAGGTTCATTTTATATTACAATAAACATGTTTTTATTTAATTATTTTTATTTCTATTTTTTCACATTTCAAAAAAATATAACATTTCTGTCAGATATATTTTTTACGGTCCGTTACATTTGTCGTGAGCCAAACAACATTTTATGTCGTCTCTGCAACACTACAAAATCATCAGAAAAATTCACAAAGAGTTAAAAGTTCTTGGATTAAAGTGTCTTGAAAAAAACCTACACTATACAGTGGTTCCTTTTTTGGTGAAACCAAATTAAAACAAAGAAAAGGGCAATCTCACATATTTTGAATTTTTCAGTTCAGAGCTAGTATATCCCAAAAGTTGTGTGGACATTTATAAATTTTAATTCAGTAATATTTCTTAAATAGTTAATAAATTCTATCATTTATTTATAAAAATTCGATTTCACTTGAGGGTAATTTTTTACTTTCCTAAAGTTACATCAATTAGCATTCAAATGCCTTATTAGGTCATTTGGATACGAAGCTAACTTCGGAGCTGGTCTCGTTTAAGTTAATCAGTTGAGAGTTAGCTATATGCATTTAGCCATCCATTTAAGCAACTATTAAGATTGTTATACTTCGGAAGATGTTTAGAATTTAAATAAACACTAAGATAAGATTAATTGCCCAGATTTCTTCACTTAAGTAGTAAGTTTTTATTTAATGCGAAACTAGGGGGGGGGAGTTAGTCCCTTACAACGAAAATAGTTTATAGTTACCCAGACATGAATCAGAATTCCGAAAGGAGCTATTAAATGTGAATTTTTTAATTAAATGATGTTAATTACCTCATTATAAAGTATTATGAGGATTCGAAATTACTTTTAAGGACATTTATACCTAAAATTAATTGTGATTACGTTTTATACGTAACTCGTGTTGTGAGGCAAATATCGTGAAGCATCAATGCCCAAATAACCTCCCTACTTTAATTGTATGCTTATATTTCTATTAGATTGAGTGCATTCTTTTATTTATTAATATATATATATATATATATATATATATATATATATATATATATATATATATATATACACTTTTTTCACTATATTTAGTATTTATTTTGCATCATATTTTGAATAATTATTGTATTACTGGTTCTTACTCTTTCCTTGAATTATCTTATTTTCTAGTTACCATTTCTCCACTAATTAGTACAGATGAAAACTAAAAAGATGTCCGACCATTTTCTTTTTCCATAGGATAGGTTTAAACATAGTCGCTTCAGTTATTTCTGTTATGTGTGATGTGTTCTATATTTAAATGTTTTATATTGGGATATTAGTATTCCGTTTACAGTTTCTATTGCCTACATAGTCTTATAATATACCTATACCTTAGATATTTTCATATTTATGTTGATGAAAGGGTTACTGCCACATGTGTCTATATGGGTTTGTAACGGGATAGGACATATGCGGTTCTATGTAGACAGTTCTGAACACCTTCCTGTCTTTTATTTAATAAATTTTCTTTATAAATAACTATATTGTAGGATTCCAGAATACAGAGGTTACATCCCTTAGATTTGTTAGGTTTATATTTCCCTGCTCTCCCTAGTATGGACCATTTTAGGCTGTATTGTATATTTTTACAATTTAGTTATTTTACATGTTTAGCTAAAGTCGTAGGGACCTTCTTTGAATGTTTATTAGGTTCTTTGAAAGAGTGTATATGGTTTCTAACTCTGTCCTTGAAACTAAATCCCTTCCACCCAATGTATGTTCTAATTCTGTGTTCTTCTATGACGTTACACTTATACACTATATCTGAAGTTAACCATCTCCCCTTTAAAGGGCATTCGTTGACATTTCTACAGTTACATTGGGAGCTGTTATTCTGGTTCTGGACTACTAGTATCTAAGTTCCTATTCTTGTTGATTTTTGTGTTATTTAAACTTACTATAGTTGATGTTAAGTTTATCGATGTTGAAAAAGATTACTTTACTGTATTTTCATTTATAACTTTGCCGAGTCTACTATCCCTAAGAAAATGTTTCTCGATAATTTGGTAGAACTGTTTTGGTATATTAGTGAGAATGTTTAAGCCAGAAGGAGAATTGAACCAGAGGGAATGTCTACGTCTATTTTTCTTCTTATATATATATGTATATATATATACATATACATATATATATACATATATATATATATATTATATATATATATATATACATATATATACATATATACATATACATATATATATACATATATACATATACATATATATACATATATATATATATATATATATATATATATATATATATATATATATATATATGGGCTCCCTCTACTGTGCTAGTAAACTCCTCACACCTGACATTATCCTGTATCTCTATAAAGCCACCATCCTCCCATGCATGGAGTATTGTTGCCCCATATGGGCTGATGCATCATCCACTAGTCTATCTCTCTCTCTCTCTCTCTCTCTCTCTCTCTCTTCGACAAAGTCCAAAAAAGAGTCGCCAACTTAATAGGGGCCTCACTAGCCACCAAGCTCCAGCTCTTGTCCCATCGCTGCAATGTTGCATCCTTGTGCTGGTTTTACAAATAATTCAATGGATTGTACTCCGTGTTACCTCAGCGTAAATACACTAGACCAACTCGACAATCAGCAAAATCCCATCCGTTCACTGTGGAGGTTCCCAGATGCCGGATAGTCTTCTACTCCAATAGCTTCTTTCCTCGTGCTGCCGGTCTCTGGAACGCCCTCACTGCTCCCTGTTTCCATGACTGTATCGACATGCAGAGGTTTAAAACTAATGTAAACAGACATCTCGCTACACATCTCTCAACTTAGGATGACACCAAAACCTAGACCCTAATTCTCAGTAGTCATTTACGTACACAGTGGCGGCCTGCCTTGTTTGTAATGAAAATATATATATATATATATATATATATATATATATATATATATATATATATATATATATATATATTAGAAGCCCTATATATAAAAACAACAAAAAAACAAATTACCAGAATTAACTTTAATACCAGTAATAATATACTAAAATGCTATAATGCTAACTATAGTTTCGTACTTATTACATAATTCCCGCCAAAACCATCTATAATACTAACACATGGTCTGTACCTTATTATCCTTATTCCTCTGAAAATGGACCCGGATGGGGCTAAAAGTACTTGGGACACAAATCAAAACTATCGCAGATTCATCGGCCAATCCCCCCCCCCCCGCCCCCGAAACTAAGATTCTAATTCGTAGTATTGAAATGATCTACCAAAGGATATCCAGACATAAGTTGTCTGTTATATTCAACAATACTTCCTGCAAGAGAAGATGCTGCCTAAATATATATATATATATATATATATATATATATATATATATATATATATATATATATATATATATATATATATATATATATATGGGAAAATGAAAAAGGAAAACCAAAAAATGGATGTTTTTTTATGTGTACATCAACGTTTTTCTCTATTTTATCATCCTGATGAAGTCTTATAAATATAGACGAAACGTTGATGTACACATAAAAAACATCCATTTTTTGGTTTTCCTTTTTCATTTTCCCATCACGTCGGATTACCTTCATCCTTCTCTTCCCATATATATATATATATATATATATATATATATATATATATATATATATATATATATATATATATATATATATGTATATATTTAGTATTGGTATAAAAATATATTCATGGTGATTAAGCTATACAGATGGATCCGCGTTTCATCCACGCAGGGAATCGTCTCATCAATTTGTCCACCGCGCTTGTGTTATTAATAGACAGCTTATAAAACGTGCTACGAATATACGTAAGTCAAATAACGTTTAATTGAAGGAAATCGTTTATAAAAAGACAAAGAGAACGGAGAGTATTCGCAGTGAAATTTAAAACAAAATGACTCAAATTACAGTTCTTCTAGATTTCTTAACGCTGTCATTGATGGCAGAAAGAGGACTTGAATTCCCGCCCCTTCTATGATATTAGTAATAAAAAATCTGTTGAACCGATTAAATATTAAATTCGATATAATTGATTTGAAAATGGAATTTTGTTTTTAAGAACTAAGAACAATATTCGCCCAAAATAGATTAGTGTTACCCTTAACGCCAAATAAATAGGTAAAACTGCCTTTATTTTATAGATAACATAATAATAATAATAATAATAATAATAATAATAATGATAATAATAATAATATATATTTATATATATATATATATTTTAAATATATATATATATATATTTATATATATATGTATATTTATATATATATATATATATATATATATGTATATTTATATATATATATATATATATATCTGTCTCTCTACTTCTATATATATATATGTATATTTATATATATATATATATATATATATATATATATATATATATATATATATATATATATATATATATATATATATTACTATTTCATGTATCCACATAACATTTTATGAGGAGATATCATATTTTATGTATCAATTTTCAGTATTCATTTCAGCAGTGCTCGATACGTAAGTAGAGCTAGGTAGCTTACTATATATATATATATATATATGTATATATATATATATTTGTATCCTTGCTCTTATCTTTAAACCAGACTTAATCAATATATCAATATTATTACTCCCATAAACCTTCACTATACCTTAGTTAATAATGTGAAATCCTGAATACGTAATCATTCAAGAACCCTGGAGAGTTACTGATCTTAAACCGATTGACAAGCTGCCAAGTCCGGACGCGGATTAAATTTTTGTTTCAATTCCTTTTTGATTGATTTAAAGTCCTTTAATCAAGGCCTTGAACTTGAATTTAATGTGCGTTTTTTAAAAAACTTTTTTTTATTTGTTCGTAAGTTGAATACTTAAACCCATTTTCTCTCCACAACATTTTCTAGAAGACACATAAACAAAACAGTAACGGACAAATATACGCACCTTATAAACATTGACTCACGGGACTTGTATAAAGATATTTTTAATTTAAAAAAATATTTTCAATTTTTTTTCAATTTTGAATCACAACTGTTACATTTCACCTCCCCTTTTTTCACAAACCTTATTAAACCTCCCTAACACAAATTTTAAACAAATATACATAACACTCTAAAGCAAATAACGCATCAAAAGGAGAGTGACACGTGAATTCACATTTCTGAAACAGGTGACAACATAAGCTGAAGAGAGCCGGATGGTATAGTCTTTCTGAGCTTGACACCGACGGTACTAATGTTGTACTAATTTTTCCGTACAAAAAATAAATAGGACGTTATTGATTTTAATTTTAATTCTCAATAAATCGAGCACGTTGCTGGGATTTTTCCTACTATATTACAAAAGAAGTATATATACATATATATATACATAAAAGAGGGTAGTGCAGTATTAGTGCAGTTCCAACGAGAGAAAAGTATATATGTAAAGGAGTCAGGCTACCAAAATTTGTAAATTTTTATTATTTTCAACATTTATTTATTATTTTCTTGTTTTATCATTTTATAATTTTATATAACGCGTTTCAAGCGGTGGTCCGTTTTCATCAGATATGTAAATCCATGGATTTACATATCTGATGAATGCAGACCACCGCTTTAAACGCGTTATATGAAATTATAAAATGATAAAATAACAAAATAATAAATAAATGTTGAAACAAACATTTTACAAATTTGGGTAGCCTTACTCCTTTACATATATATATATATATATATATATATATATATATATATATATATATATATTACTATTTCATGTATCCACATAAAATTTCATGAGCCGATTTAATTTTTTAGTTATCAATTTTCAGTATTTTCTTTAACAGTGCTCGATACATAAGTAGGGCTAGGTAGTAAGTTATGAAAATATATTTATAAAAATTAAGCTACACAGAGGCTCCCGCGTTTCATCCCCGGGGAGAGGCTTCAGGCTTTTTTAGCTTGAAGATTCCCCCCGGGGATGAAACGCGGGAGCCTCTATGTAGCTTAATTGCTATAAATATATTTTCATAACTTACTAATATATATATATATATATATATAAGGGAGTAAAAATTGATATTACATATGTCAATATATATAGTAACAGAGAGAGAGAGAGAGAGAGATGGGTTGTATGTGTATGCGATAGGGAGCGATTTACTAGCGAATCCATTGTACCTCTTGTAAATATTCGAGCCGTCTGTATCAAACCAACCTTATTTGTTACCTTGATCCGGGGCATAGAACTGTGTTTCCCCTTCAATGACCCCCAGTCTTAAGTCGCCAGCCTCATAAAAGCGACTTTTTAGCACATCTATGCCAAAATCACCACTAAACTGACTGATCCCTCCTGCGCGCCGTCTAATAACCTTCATCTTATCAACCTCGACCGCCGATCACTTTCCGCCAGCGCAAACCTGGCGGCAACTTTGATGTCTACAGTAACCGAATAAAAAGAGCTTCTAGACTAAAGGCGCTTGTTTCATACGCATTCTGGACGGGGGGGGGGGCGCGATATTAGCACCAGAGTCTGCAAGTATACTTTTAGTATCGCGTATTGAGATCAACCTTTTCTAAAGACGTGATTAAATGCTGACTTTGACAAGCATTTGCAGATCACAGTGTGTAGTTTCTTTCGCGTTTTTCAGCCATCGGTTGCATATATATAAGTCACTTAACTATTTATTTTTGTAATTCTAAAGTTAAAAAAATACGGTAATACAAAACAGAAAGTTTATTCAACAAATTCATTTATGGGAGTTTAAAATTACAGCAAATTTTCAAAATTCCCACCTTCGTTCTGCATGCATAGCTCCATTCTTTTTTGCAAGGAATTTACGACTCTTTGTAGCATATTTGATTGATTAATTTTAACAAACTCGGCAGTGATTTTTATTTTTGAGGTCGTCGATGTTAGTTATTGGCGTGACAAATACTTGGTCACGTAAATACATCCACAAAAAATAGTCCAACGGCGTCAAATCAGGGCTTCGCGGAGACCAATTGATTGCCCCATCTCGACCCCACCATCGATGATTTACACAAATTTAAATAAATCAAATAAATATATATTGAAACAAATATATAAACGAACAAATTTAAAATAACAAATAGCAGTAATTAGAGAGTAAGATAACAATTATCAAAAGTTCATAGTATGTTTGTGCTTCATATGGTAATCATTTTAAATAGCTAAGTGAAGTGACTTATGAATCACCCTGTATATACAGGGTGACCCCCCCCCCCAAAAAAAAAACGGGCCCCAAATCTAATTAGGCCCCGTTTCTTAGTGTTTCGTCGGAATGAAATGAATTTTGGGGCATAACTAGTTTATTATATTCACAACATCATATCAAAACACTAGGGTATTTGGCCTTTTTTTCTCCGTTCTACAGCATGTGTTCTTGATGGACCCCTTTTAGCTCCGTGCATTTCTTGAGGCGCAGAAAGAAGTTGTCCATGACGTTCTTACAGACTGAATTGGGAATGGCTCTCATCTCCTCCCTGATGGCTTCCTTGAGTTCCGTGACGGTTCTGGGTTTCCTTGCGTACATTCTGTCCCTAAGATAGCCCCAAAGGAAATAATCTGGGGACTTAGGTCCGGGCTATGGGGTGGCCACTCAAAATTAGTCTTGAGACTGATCACTCGGCCTCGGAAGTTCTCTTTCAGCCAATCTCAGGACAGGTTTGAGGTGTGAGAACTTGCTCTGTCTTGCTGGAACCAGACCTTGCTCATGAGCGACAGGTAGAGGGTCTGGAGCTCACTCCTTGGTGACTGTCACTGCTGCGCCAGATTCTTCGATGAAGATTGGTCCGATGATGCCTCTGACCGAGATTGCAGCCCACATCGTGCAATTAGGAGAGTGCAGGGGCTTGGTGTCTACTTCATTGGGTCTGAACGACCCCCAGAAGACATTTGTCTTGGAGTTCGCCTTTCCGTCAAGATAGAAGTGGGCTTCATCTGAGGTATAAAGGAGGTTAAGGAAACCTAGTGTCTCCTCGATCTTATCGAGCATCTTGACTGCCATAGCGCTCCTCTGCTTCTTGTCTGAGGTTGTAAGGGTCTACAGCGTCTGTATTCTGTATGGGTAAGCCCTGATATTGTTCACCAGCACTCTCCTGCAAATCTCACGGGAGATACCGAGAGACTGACTTCGCTTACGCACAGAGAGACTCTCTCACACTTTCGACGCGCTCGGCTGTCCGCTTCTTGGGACGATCCGAGTGGCTTGGACGGTTCTCACTGGCAGCGTTGAAGTTCTCCACGGTCCCATACTTCTCGAAGTGGTCCCCCCAGTTCTGAATTCTGCTTTTGGGTGGAGCTTTTCACATCCGAACTTATGCATAAAACTGTCCTGGGTTTTCTTAAACGAGCCTGTCTCGTAGTAAGATTTAACAGGGTGTATTCTTTGTCCCAGCTCCCACTGATGTACTCACGGTCGTTGATTCTGCCATGTCCTGTAAAATAAGGGCAATCGGTGAATAAATAAAGGAGATATAACATAAAGTATACACGGGCCCGTTTTTTTAGTCACCCTGTATATATGTATATACATATGTTTATATATATATATATATATATATATATATATATATATATATATACATATTTATATATATATATATATATATATATATATACATATTTATACATATATATATGTATATACACAATAATATTTTTATAAATAAATATTAAATATTTAAATACCTAGAGACATCGATGTTTCATGCTACGCAATCTTCAGTCTAGGAACTAATTCTCAACGGTCGGTGGGCGCGAACCCCGAACACAAATCACCATTGATTTGTAGTCGGAGATCTTACCCGCAGGCCATTGCCAACCAGTTAGTAAATAGAGAAGAACTTTAACTGTAAATAGCGGAATTCGGCGACTACTTATCAAGCAGATAAGAGTGATCTACGAAACGTCGGACCATGCATATAGCTATTTGTGCTGCTTGTTATTAAAGCTCCTCGAAAAGTGCCCAGCCTCCGTGGGAGGGAGCTGATAAACAATAATATTTTTATAAATAAATATTGAATGTTTAAATACCTAGAGACATCGATGTTTCATGCTAACGCAATCTTCAGTCTAGGAACTAATTCTCAACGGTCGTGGGCGCGAACCCCGACACAAATCACCATTGATTCGTACATATTTATATATATATATATATATATATATATATATATATATATATATATATATATATATATTATATATATATATATGTATATATATATATATTATATATATATATATGTATATATATATATATACATATTTATATATATATATGTGTATATACATATTTATATATATATATATACATATTTATATATATACATATTTATATATATATTTATTTATGTATATACATATTTATATATATATATATATTTATATATGTATATACATATTTCTATATACATATATATATATTTATATATGTATATATATATATATATATATATATATATATATATATATATTTATTTATTTTGGTACAGAAAAATTAGTGCAACATTCGTAGCGTCGATTTCGAGCACTCTGATGCGATTTTTTCTGCTATATTACAAAGAAGTTTATATATATATATATATATATATATATATATATATATATATATATGTTTGTAAACAGACAAACGGAAAACAGGTTAAAATGCAGGAGGAAAACAAAAAAACAAGAGATTTGACCGGTTTCGGTATTATCGAATGTCTTCAGAAAAAGTGAAGATTTGGAAATAATTTTATATTTTATGAAGGCACACACATGGTAGAAAGAAAACAGATGATCCGATTGGACCATATGAGAAGACCCTTAGCTACATTTTTCTGAAGACGTTCGATAATACCAACGAAACCGCTCAATTTTCCGTTTGTCTTTTTTCAAACATTTTGTCTACCACGGCATTTCATTTTCATGACTTATCGTGTACCTTACCCCATATATATATATATATATATATATATATATATATATATATATATATATATATATATATATATATATATATATATATATATATATATATAGAGAGAGAGAGAGAGAGAGAGAGAGAGATATAACTCTTGAACTCTATATGAGATACATAGATATCTGAGAATTTCAGGACAAGAACTCATCTAGTCTGGTGGGGTATCCAGCTTATTAATATGACTGCAGGCAACGCCGCTTGGAGAAAGGGCACCATTCTTTGTATAAGCATGTGTGTAGCCATACGCAGAGGATCTTATTTGGGCCTCAAATACTATGTTAGGGTTTACTTATAGTGGGTATATATATATATATATATATATATATATATATATATATATATATATATATATATTCCATGAAAAATGCCAGTATACGGAAATCATATGCCCTTAATAGGGTTAAGATGAAAATTCATATACACTAAATGTACAAAAGCAAGGAAATTCCCAAATTTGTACACTTTTATTGTCATTAAGGGTATGACTACATATCAGCCAAGCCTCAATACAATACCTTCTCATAACTGATATAGTTTGTAGTGTGACTAATCAAGGTATATGGTGAACTGAAATTAAAATGCCATCAACTAGACAATAGAACCTCTATCTCTGCCAAAAATCAGCTGAATCCATACAAATAGTTGATGAGATATAGAATAAAGTGTATGAATACTGGTCATTTTAAAGTTTTTAAAATTTTTTCTGGAAAACTAACGTATATGGTAAACTGAAATTAAAATGCCATCAACTAGACCCTATAGCCTCTATCTCTGCCAAAAATCAGCCGAATCCATCAAATAGTTGATGAGATACAGGGTGGCACATACGTACGTACGTAGTACGTACGTACGTACGTACACACATATAACATGATTTCATGATTGAACTTTCTGGATCTCTGGGTTGCCTTGACTAATGATGCTGAAATTCTACACACTTATAGAACCTATCAAATAAAAATGTTGTGCAAAGTTTTAACTAATTTGGTTTATTGGATTTTGAGTTACGATTGATCAAAGAAATGAGATTTCCAGCATAGGCCATTCGTGAGTCTATTAAGGGATAGAGTGCGGTCGGGCCTCCCTTGATTTTTATTTTACTTCAGTGTAAAGTCTCAGAAATCAAGGTCCTCCTTTCCTGGGGTCAACACTTGATCTCTATATGAAACACATAGATATTCGAGTGTTTAACTAAAGTGTTTCTTTACCTTTAAAACATTAAGTTAGTAACATTAATTTTCCTCTCCCCAATTGACCTGTTAACTATACTATATCTGTCGTGTGGTCTCTTGGTGTTATCGGATTCTAGGACAAAAATTCATATACTCTGGTGGAGTATCCAGCTAAGTGCTGTTACTTGAGGTAACATTCCTAGGAGGTCGTACACCATTCCTCGTATGAGCCAGTGTATAGCCTGGCCGAGGGGGATCTTATTTAGGCACCAATACTGTGTTATTTTTAATATTTGGTCAGTGTTTACTCGTAGGGTAAACTATCCTCATGTCAGGTTGTCCTGACAAACCCATTGCACAGAGAGACGAAGCCACTCGAGGATGGTGTCTAGTAGGTAATTCAAACTCTCCATAACGTAAGTTAATATAGAAGTTAAGAACATTTTCCGTTTCCCAATTGACCAGTTGATTATGTTATAGTATATATTTCTTTTGGTCTCTTGGTCTTACCGATTCCAGGGCAAGAATTCATCTAGTCTGGTGGAGTATCCAGCTAAGGTGCACCATTCCTCGTATGAGCCAGTCGAGGGGGATCTTACTTGAGCTTTGAACACTATGTTATTTTGAATATTTGGTCAGTATTTACTTGTAAGATGAAGTATCCTCATGTCAGGTTGTCCTGACAAACCCTTGTGCATAGAGACCTAAGACACTCGAGGATAGTGTCTAGTAGGTAATTCAAACTTTTTTCTCTATCTCTTTATGCATATATTTTTTCAATTTCTTTATGTTTTCTTTTTTGCTTGGTATTTTTAGGATTCTAACCGTCCCTTTTAAGCGCAATTGTTTGTATCTCTCTTGCACTTGAATCACCGGGTATATTTGCCAGGTAGATTTGTAAATTATCTTTCATGAGTTTCGTTGCTCCTATAATTTCTTCAATGATTGAGTTATTCCTAAGATTCCAGTTTTATTTCATGACGTACATAAAATCTTGCTATTTCGTAATCTTCTCTCTGTTCAAGCCACCATCATTAGGAACACCGACTTCAACTAAGGTTGCTACTTTCTCCTCTTGTCCCATATCACTATGTACGGTTTAATAGCTTTGTTTTCAAGGTATGAAGCTGTAGGAATTGCATAGTCATAGTGGATGGTGTATGTCTTATTTCCAACTGTTCGTTCTGGTATATGTTCACAGTACTTGCTGCTACACTGGATATTCAACTATTTACAGATGGTTCAGTGGAGATATTTATACACTCAATTGTATCGTATTGTATAGTAACCGTCCCCTAGCCGAACCTTACAACTGGGAGTCAGGTGGCTCACGCTCTCAACTTCTGTATGGCATTCCCTGCACTTGTTGTCATTCAGACCACTCATCTTCTTAAAAGTATTGGTCATCAATCCTTGATCTTGGTCAGCCATTATCATCCTCTCCTGATCATAGTGAAGCGTTCCTATTTTCAGCCAGTTTACAGAGACTGCCTTATCTATATATATTCCTGATATAGCTCAACCATAAAATATTTGGCACGTTGTTTGTTGGCCCATTCTTCCAGTTTTTTTTTTAAATATAAGTTCTTGGTGTATTGTTGGCGGCTCTTCTGGACTATTTCCGTGGCATGCTTGTTTTCTATTTCTGTCTCATTCATTCAGTCTTGTCAAAAATATTTAGCCATTTTTTGTGATGAATGTTGTTCTGATGCCTCTTGTTTCTTGATATTGATGTACCATCATAAGGTTTGAGTTCTGGGAGTTCTTCTTCTTCTTCTTCTTCTTCTTCTTATTCTTATTCTTTCGTTTGCTTCAGCATCTCGTTGTCAGATCACCAGCTCGGTTGAAGATAGCCATACTAGCGCTTCGTCGTCTAGAGCAGCGATGCCGGTTTCACCGTTGGGTGGTCGGTTTTTAGACATGACTCGATGATATGGTAAACTGTCTGTTCAGGATGACCATAGTCGCAGACAGCCAAGTCCCCGAGTCGCTATCCTTTCATGGTCGCGGTGAAACGGCCGATATCGGTCCTAAGGCGGTTGAGCATTGTCCACTACCGGCGAGGGAGGTCCATGCCCGGTAGTTCATCATGGGAGCTCATCAGACATTCGTTGGTTCTCACAATAGTTCCTCGATGTTGGTCAATTCCTGAAGGACCCATACCTACTACTCCTCTGGATAGATACAGCCTTGTTAGACACTGGTTTCTGTAAATAACTCTGTCCAGTGTAACCATTTTCTCTCTTTTTAGTTAACACTGGTATAGCTAGTTGGTTAATGGCAGTTACTTTGATTTTGTTTGTGAGCTGTGTTTTGCAAATATTTCTTACACGGCGTACATATTCCAGGTAAAGTGTTTCTCTCATCCTTGCATCTTGAATTGAATCGTTCTCTTCTATGCCAAGGTATTTGTATTGTTCCTGCTCTTCTAAGTCTTTGATGTCAGTATCTTTATCAAGCTGTGTGTTTTCCGTTTGGATATCATTCCCAGCTTGAGGTAATCCATGAAGAGCAAGTGGTTTCCTCATTTGTTTGAGCCTCAGCTGGTATGCACTCCGGCATTTATCTAGTAGCTTACTAAACGGATCGATCGCCAAGCAAAATAGTAAAAACGATAAGCTATCTCCTTAGAAGATTCATCTAGTTTGGTGGAGTATCCAACTAAGTGATGTTACTTGAGGTAACCTCACTGGGAGAAGGTGCACCATTCCTCGTATAAGCTGGTGTATAGCCAAAATCTAGGAGATCTTATTTGGGTCTCGAATATTATGTTATTTTGAATATTTGGTCAGTGTTTACTTGTAGAGTAAAGGATGCTCATGTCAGGTTCGCCTGACAAACCCTTATAAAGAGAGACCGAAAACAATCGAGGATATGTGTGTGTATGTGTGTTATTTAAAATAAATTTGAAAGTAGAGAATGGTAGTTTGCTTGAAGCATTGCTGGGTATAGTAGTAGTATGTTTTTTAAAGGCTGTGGGCAATGCACATTCCGGGTAAGATGCAAGTTGGAAGGAACAAAAACAATAAATCGAATACGAAATATGACTTACTATTTATTTTTCCTAAAATCTTACATAACAGCAAGAGTGTTATTAGCTGTTTGTGTGATGTCCGGATGATTAAAAAATCATTATTTAATATTTCGGGAAAAGAAACTTCCCTTTGTCAAAAATAATCAATACCAGAAGAATTCCCCGACTATGCAGAGAATCTGACAAAATAAAATTTGAAAGCTTCTTTTGAATTATCTAAATAGATTTATGTCAAGCCAACTTGCAAGAACTATTTAAAGATCGATATTTTATGATAAGGCCAACAAGGAGATTCATTCAAGCCATCGAAACACTGCATTCAGGCTGCAAACAAAGCAAGGAACACTATTTCTCAATCGACGTTCTTTCTGCAAACTCACTCCTGAAATATTTCTACCACTTTATGTCTCTCCCGTCAGACCACTGTTAGAGTATGGTGTCCAGGCTTCTGCTCCATATCTAATACGTGATATCCAGCATCTGGAAAGAGTTTAAAGACTGGCTACTCTTTTGGCTAAGATCAAAGTGTAGTATCTGTTCCGATGGATACTGCATCGCATAGACTGGTATTGTCTTGGCCTTCGGGGTTTGATTTACGCCGGTCTATGGGTCTGTCCTGTGCAGTTCTAGGAGGTCCACCCTCCCAGGCTTCGCCTCCCCTCTTTAAGGAGTAAGTTTATTGCTTACTACCTGAGGCGCCCCTACCGGGGGCTGCCCAGGCAATTTTTAAACCCTACTTTCCCGACCCGACCTTGGGTAACATCTTACTTGTGGGAGTAAGATAAAAACTGGCCTGGTGCCTAACTCCTGGAGAGGAGTAAATCAATACTTGAATGGTGCAAGGTCTATCGGATCTTCCCTATGGAAGCCAACTCAAGAAACTTAAGCTTTTCTCCCTTGAACGCCGACGGTTACGCAGTGATCTCATTTTGGCCTACAATCTCCTCCATGGGCATTACGATATACCTAAGGACCTATTATCCGCTACTGTACCAGAAAGATGTCTATGCGGACACTACAACAAACTATTTCACCGCCGATTTTGATTGAACCGGAGCAGGGCCGCCTTCTCAATCAGGATCCCCGGACCTTGGAATAGTCTTCCAAGAAAGGTAATCAATGCGCCAACAACGCATCAATACAAAGTGAATTTGGACAGGTGCTGGGATACTATATCCTCTTCTGTGTAAATTTATACGACCCTCTCCTTATATAGCAATTGAAACATGCTTGCTTTATTTTTTGCCAAATTAATTTCATTGAATTGAATTTGTTTTTAGACTTAAATTATTTTAATAAATTATTTTAAAATCATAATCCGAAATAAAACCTTCACTATGTTTAAGAAATCTTTATTTCCTCTTATACAAAAAATAGCAGCTTCGGGTAAAATTCAAGCTAATGTCCTTTAGTATGCAGCAAAAATAATTATGATCAAAAAAGTATACGGACGCTTTATTTAGGAGTATGGTTTATAGATAATTTTAGTATATATATATATATATATATATATATATATATATATATATATATATATATATATATATTTAGGCTAACATTATTAAATAACGCAGAGTGTTTTTGCTTCAAAAGACTTTTTTATTTTTTCAATTTTCCGAATGGTCCATTTAGTGTTTCGGTCAAATTCCTGTATGTAAGTTCCGTGCAATTTGATCGAAACACTAAATGGACTTTTGGAAATTGAAAAAAGTTTTATCAAGCAAAAACAGTCCGTTTTATTTACTAATGTTTCTCTAAAGAAAAGTATACTGCCTAAATACACACAATATATATATATATATATATATATATATATATATATATATATATATATATATATATATATATATATATATATATTACAAAGATGGTTAAAAATAACAGAATTCGTCTGTTTAATTATACTTTTTTTCTTTTTTCAATTTTTCTGATGGTCTTTTTTGTATCAAAATCAAAAATATTAATAAATTTTCCATAGGTTTCACAAACGTTTTCGATTCTTTGTCGAATTATTGAAAAGCAAATGAAAAAAAATCTGGAGAAAGAAGAGAACTTTTAACAAGATGGCGGAGAAACGCGCAGAGAACGTTTTCGCATTGTTCCAGGAAGTCGTTGACGATTTAAATTCAGCAACGCTGGATGGCATCACAGAACAAAATCGCATTACGTTAAACATTTTAAAATGTTAATACTGGTTTCGTATGTGATGTTGTTAATTTTAGATTGTTGTGTTTATATATATATATATATATATATATATATATATATATATATATATATATATATATATATATATATAGGGAGAGAGAGAGAGAGAGAGAGAGAGAGAAGGGAGATAGAGAGAAAAAGTGAGAGGTAAGCAAAGGGAGAAAAAAATAGTAAGATTTTCAGTTATTTGCTGACGACTCTACGCTTTACTCTCGCCATGTTGGCAACACAGATGCGATCATATCCGAGGCAATGGCTGAATCCTTAGAAAATGATCTCCAGACTGTAGTGGATTCGAGTCATAAATGGTTGGTAACTTTTAATGCCGAAAAGAAAAAACTCCTTTCCTTCAATAACTACAAGAAACCTCTCAAACCACCGATTGTCATGGCAAATAACACCCTACCTGAGAGTTCATCATTCAAACTCCTCGGCCTAACCATCACAGGTAACATGAATTGGAACAAATACAAAGGTTTGCATTAACCTGTATCTCTACAAAGCCACTATCCGCCCATGCATGGAGTATTGTTGCCACATCTGGCCCGGTGCATCATCTACTAGTCTCTCCCTCCTTGACAAGGTCTAAAAAAGAGTCGTCAACCTAATAGGTCCCTCACTGTCAACCAAGCTCCAGTCCCTGTCCTATCACCGCAATGTAGTATCCTTGTGCATTTTTTTACAAATACTTCAATGGATTGTGCTCCGATGAATTGGCTACTCTGGTGCCCCCTCAACGTAAATTCACTAGACCAACTCGACAATCAACTAAACCCCATCCATTCACTGTGGAAGTCTCCAGATGCCGCAAAGCTTTCTACTCAAATAGCTTGTTTCCTCGTGCTGCTGGCCTCTGGAACTCCCTCCCATCCGCCAGTTTCCCCGACAGTACTGACATGCAGAAATTTAAAACTAATGTAAACAGACATCTCGCTAAACAGATCCCAATTTAGGTTGACCCCCGCAAACCTTCTCCCTTTTCTTTTTTCTCAGTAGCCCCTGACGTCTACAGTGGCGGCCTACCTTATTTGGGGTGAACTATGTTATAAAAAAAAATAATAATAATAAGTTTAAGTAAACTTTCTAACAATAATAAACGCAACACGTAAAGATAATAAAATCGTGTTGCCCGGGAAATTGATTGTATCTCAAGAATATCTTTCAATTGCACATACCGTCGAACTGTATGTGCAATTGAACCGATATAGTAATGTAATGAAATCTTTTACACTCACTCGTGTTACTGAAATCAAGGGAGGCGCGAGAGCGCGCT
Organism: Sepiola atlantica; assembly: GCA_963556195.1. NCBI lineage: Eukaryota > Metazoa > Mollusca > Cephalopoda > Sepiida > Sepiolidae > Sepiola > Sepiola atlantica. Next base: position 97,651,397 of record OY744529.1, on the reverse strand, counting down.
ATCCCTTAATAGACCACACGAATGGCCTATGCTGGAAATCACATTTCTTTGATCAATCATAACTCAAAAATCAATAAACCAAATTACTTAAAACTTTGCACAACATTTTTATTTGATAGGTTCTATAAGTGTGTAGAATTGCAGCATCATTAGTCAAGGCAACCCAGAGATCCAGAAAGTTCAATCATGAACTCATGTTATATGTGTGTACGTACGTACGTACGTACGTATGTGCCACCCTGTATCTCATCAACTATTTGATGGATTCAGCTGATTTTTGGCAGAGATAGAGGTTTTAGGGTCTAGTTTATGCCATTTTAATTTTAGTTTACCATATACTTTAGTGTTCCAGAAAATTCTAAAAAACCTTAAAAATGACCATTGTATTGAGGCATAGTCTTTACAAAAGTAGTGACATTCCATGATAAATGCCAGTATACTGAAATCATATGCCTTTAATAGGGTTAAGATTAAAATTCATATACACTAAATGTACAAAAGCAAGGAAATCCCAAATGTTTACACCTTTATTGTCATTAAGGGTATGCGAGCACAACAGGGCTATGTATTTTACTGGTAGGAATTTTTCTTCAGCGCACCTCACACACTTCATCCACTCATGCATAGAGATTTATACTGTAGTGATGTGATAATGAAATGATTTGGTTGATATGTAGTCATACCCTTAATTAATGACAATAAAAGTGTAACAATTTGGGAATTTCCTTGCTTTTGTACATTTAGTGTATATGAATTTTCATCTTAACCCTATTAAGGGCATATGATTTCAGTATACTGGCATTTATCATGGAATATATATATGTATCTACAGATGAATGAAAAATACGGGAAAAACCAAAAAATGCAATTAAATAAATTCAAGCTTTCTTTTTTTGTATGTTTCGTTTTATTATGAAAACTCTTCACGGAAATGAATGAAGATATTATTTTTAAATTTTCACAGAATAATAACAGATATAAGGTTAGGGTTAGAGTTAGGGTTTGAGTTAGAGTCATGGCCAGTGTCAGGGTTAGGGCATGGCCACCGAGAGTTGACAAGGCCAAGCAACTAACTTCCTGCCCCCCTCTGACGTCACTGCATTCCGTGTCAAAACAAGGACCGTAGTAATAACAATAAGAAGGCATTCGACTTCTCTATTCACTAAATAATCCATCAAAATTCAGGAAATCAACCAATTTTAATGAAATTTTCAGTATTTATTAATTAATGATCACGGAATATAATACATCCATTACTTTATTATAAAGCCTGGTGCAAATGTATTATTTCTTGTAAACAAAAAACACCTTTACTAAAGTTATTCAAAATATCAAAACATGTTGACCATACGATATTGTAAATATTTAAAACAAAGCATTAGAAAACTTTAAAAATTGCATGTAAAAAAGAAAAGAAAAGAACACGATTCGATTCATCTTGAAACTGATCTTTATTCAATATAAATTTAAAGAAAATAATAATTCACCATCAAATACTGCAAAAAACTGAATTATGAATTACCATTATTTAAACTTCTAACCCAATCAACCGTAAGTAATTCAGACTTTGCAATTTGTTTAAAAATTATACAAAAAAAAAGTTCAATGTTAACTGTCTGTTTAATAATGGAATCAAAATTCAGGAAATCAACCAATTTTAAAATAATTTCGCGCTTTTTAAAATTTTATTTCATAATTCACAAAGTTAAAATGCCTACTGTATTGTTTGGATTTCCAAAAGAGAAATAATTACTGCAAATATGGATACACGTAATAATGTTTACACCGACTAAATATAGTGTAGTAAGTTTGAATTTTTTAAAATTATATAAAAAATCAAGTCTGAATTACTTATTCATTATTTGATAAAAAAGTAGTGTTCCATTTTTATAAAAAAAAATGGAACACTACTTTTAGTTATTACTTTTTTTCGATGTCTTAAGTGTAGTATAGTTTATCTTTTTTCTGTACTTTTGTAGATTAAATAAATGAAATAATAACATCATATTTAATCAAAATTTTCACAAAAAATATTAATTAAACAATGCTTTATTCAATGATAATATCGTTAATTCTTCGAGTTATACTGATTTTGTTATTAACAAGAGTGTAGGGGTATTTTCCGTAATATATACGAAATAGTTTTAAAAAAAAATATTTTAAACATATACAGATCTTATTTTCATTAAAAACAAATCATGGATTTTTTTTATATATATAAAAATATACGTTTAGTAAAGGTGTATTTTGTTTTAAAAAAAAAAATACATTTTCACTAAGATTTAAAAAAATGTTTCACTATATGTCCTGTGCTTATTTATTAATAAATATTGAAAATTTCATTAAAATTGGTTGATTTCCTGAATTTTGATGAATTTTTAAGTGAAGGGAGAGTCAAAATGTTTTTACATTTTGGGGATCGGCCTTTAATTTTGCACGTACCTATCTCTTAATAGCAAGATAGGAGTTGGTGATTCCATTATTAAACAAACAGTTAACATTGAACTTTTTTTTGTATAATTTTTAAACAAATTTCA
>OY744529.1:97631360-97643860 GCA_963556195.1 Sepiola atlantica | reverse complement strand
CCAGCCATAACCGGGTAGTAATTCTTAATTGTATTCCTAGTACCGTCCGTACTGAGGATTGAACCATCAATCTTTAAAAGATTGTCACTTAGAACTGATTATACTAAACACTCTTATCCGTTGCGCCACGGACCCATGCGCATGCAAATTACATTCAAGATGAAAACAGTAGTCCGAATAATCCCATAAATGCAAATTATCAATTCTCATCCCTAAAATTGCGAAACAACATCAGATATTTATAACAGGTGTTTGTATTTTTATCAAGATAAACAGTTTCTGATCAAAAGACAGAGGAATTACCGTTAATAAAAAAAGTACTTTATATTCAATTTTATTAAAATAATTATTTTTTAATTTATCGATATTTTTTCTGCTTTTAAATACAATTGCTCGTTTGGATTGCACTAGTAAATAGTTAATAAAAATGTTTTGTCGATGAATTTAACATATCACAAATGATATATTTCTCTTTTATTATAACTGTTTTCTGATAAGAAGTTTAATTGATTTAAATTATTTCGAATTCTTTAATAAAGAAAATAATGAATTTGAATTTTTTTAAATATAAGTTCGAAAAAATAAATAACATTTGAAACAATTGTAGATGAATTCTAAAAAATAAATTACATTTGAAATAATTGTAGATTAATTCTAAAACATAAATTACATTTGAAATAATTGCAGGTAAGTTCTAAAACATAAATTACATTTGAAATAATTGCAGGTAAGTTCTAAAAAATAAATTACATTTGAAACAATTGTAGATTAATTCTAAAACATAAATTACATTTGAAATAATTGCAGGTAAGTTCTAAAAAATAAATTACATTTGAAACAATTGTAGATAAGTTCTAAAAAATAAATTACATTTGAAACAATTGTAGATTAATTCTAAAACATAAATTACATTTGAAATAATTGCAGGTAAGTTCTAAAAAATAAATTACATTTGAAACAATTGTAGATAAGTTCTAAAAAATAAATTACATTTGAAACAATTGTAGATTAATTCTAAAACATAAATTACATTTGAAATAATTGCAGGTAAGTTCTAAAAAATAAATTACATTTGAAACAATTGTAGATAAGTTCTAAAAAATAAATTACATTTGAAACAATTGTAGATGAATTCTAAACCATGAATTACATTTGTAAAAATTGCAGATAAGTTCATAAAAATAAATTACATTTAAAATAATTGTAGATAAATTCTACCTTTAAACAATACTTATGAATATCATTGTTATTGGAATAGCGCTAACCACGCTCACACATCTATACCGGACTTTACTTTTTAAAGGTTAATATAAGTAAAATGAGAAGAAAAAGTCTTGCTTCAAAATATACATATTTGTTATTTCAGAATTTTGTTTCTTAAATTTATATATAAACGCGTTATGTACCCACATTATTTCTTTTGGTCATCATTTTAATACACAGATGGCGATTTCAATAAAACATATACACGACACTAAACTCTATCGTCTCATAGAATCATGCTTAATCCTACGTCATAATAACACAATTATTCAAAGACCAGGGTTTTACAATGTTTCTTCATCATCTGCCAGATCGATTCTAATCGAAATGAACCTAAATCAATATGATTACGGATAACTTCTACAACTTTGAGTCCGTCTTCCTCCTCCTCCGCTTCCTCCTCCTTCTCCTCCTCCTCTCCTCCTTCTTTGTGTAATTCCTTGCTATCATTCATTTTAAATTACTACCAATCTTCCTTCCCCACTTTAATTAACTTACAGCGTTTCGATCGGTTTTTACATGCTAAACCAAAGCTAACTGCTGATTTTTTCTTTCTTTCTTTTTCTTTTTTCACATTTCTTTCTTCCTTTCTACTGTTTTTTACACGTGACTATATTTTTTTCCAAATTGCGTTCTTTGTAAAAATTTGAAACTTTTCTGTTTTTAATTAAAGTTCTGCTGCCAACCTATGATGATTGTCCTAACAATCGAAATATTTTGGTAAAACTATTCAATATGTGTTTTTGAGTTTATATTTTTGCTAGTTATTGATCTGCTTATTCTTTATTCCATTTTTATTTTACATTTTGTCTGAAACATTGTTTCTTTTATTCCTTATATATATATATATATATATATATATATATATATATATATATATATATATATATATATATATATATATATATAGGCAGCATTCTTTCCTTTATACACGTTTGATTGAACAGGAGTGCTAGCTTCTGTTTATTGATTTTCTGATCCATTTTTTTCAGTCGTCGAACGACCGATTTGCGGTTTCATATTGTAGTATTCGCCTCTCCATAATTGAAGCGTTGTTCATTCGTATAAATAAACCTAGCATCAACTATTCTTGTTATGAGGGGGGGGGGCAAAGGTATGTTGAAATATTGCTGAAATGTTTAAAAGAACGTCCTCTTAGATGATTCACACGTTTTATCTTGCTTACTCATTCATCCGCATGAAGACGACCGATGTCGGTCGAAAACGTTCCCCACAAATATGGAGATTGCTTACATACCATGGACAGCAACACCAAATCGGTCGTTCGACGACTGGAAAGAATGGATCAGAAAATGAATAAACGGAAGCTAGAACTCCTGTTCAATCAAACGTCTATATATTTAGAGAGAGAGACACCTTGAATGTGTGAGCGTTCGTTTTAGTCCCATATGCCAAGGGAGACGTGATAACGGAGAAATTAAGTTATATTTATTCTGAAAGCAGTGAGTATAAATATCAAGACATTCGATAGGATTCAACGGAAGAGTCGGAGTTTTCCACTGAGGCTTTAGCTGAATGTCTAAATTTATTCGATAAATGGTATATACATATATATATATATATATATATATATATATATATATATATATATATATATATATATATATACATATATATATATATATATATATATTTGTATGCATATATATATATTTGTATTCATATATATATATTTGTATATATATATATATATATATATATATATATATATATATGTAAATTATAACTAAAAGGTAAACTTTTAGAGAGTTGAACCTATTGTGAAATAAGGAAAGCTATATATACTGGATAGAGCAAAAATATGGTAGGTCAATGAAAATTGATTAGACCTGCAAATAGAAACAAATCAATATCTTCAGTTGTTCCAAACAAGGAGCAGTTTAGTTAATAAAAAAACATTTATTTTTCTTCTCTTTCATTCCTTAAACCAGGCTTTTCAAAGATTAAAATCTTATCATCAAAGGAAAATTATGATTGATAAGTTGACAGGAGAGGACTGTCAAAGTTCTAAATTTGAAAGAGTTTTTAAAAAAATTTAAAGTTCAAACGGGTATAAGAATCACCAATAACGAAATCCAAAAAAGCGTGGGGCTCAGAAATATTGGTAAATCCAGAGGAATCTGTACAAAAATCCAACGACGACGATTCCACCTAGGTCTGTTCTCATCGGAGAAGGGATCAAATAAGATTGGTCATGTTAAGGAAAACAATATTCTTCCTGTCTTCAGTTAAGCGTATTCCGTATTACTATATATATATATTTGTATATATATATATATTTATATATATATATATTTGTATATATATATATTTATATATATATATTTGTATATATATATATTTATATATATATATTTGTATATATATATATTTATATATATATATTTGTATATATATATATTTATATATATATATTTGTATATATATATATTTATATATATATATTTGTATATATATATTTATATATATATATTTGTATATATATATATATTTATATATATATATATTTGTATATATATATTTATATTTTTATATATATATATTTGTATATATATATATATATATATTTATATATATATATATTTATATATATATATTTATATATATATATATATTTGTATATATTTATATATATATATATATTTGTATATATATATATATATATATATTTGTATATATATATATATATATATATATATTTGTATATATATATATATATATATATATATATATATATATATATATATATATTTATGTGTATAACTAGACAGCATTTTCTCTTGCAGGCAAGTATTGTTGAATATAAGAGACAACTCATGTCTAGATATCCTTTCGTAGATCCTTTCAATAGTCTGAATCAGGATCTTAGTTTCACTAAAACCTTCTATAGTAGTAACACATGGTCTGTACCTGATTAACCTCATTCCCCTGAAGATGGACCCGGATGAATCTGAAAGTACTTGGCAGACAAGTCTAAACTATGGCTAATTCATCAGCCAATTCCCCTCCGAAACTAAAGTCCTGATTCCGACTATTGAAAGGATCTACCAAAGAATATCTAGACATGAGTTGTCTTTTATATTCAACAATACTTGCCTGCTAGAGAAGATGCTGCTTATATATATATATATATATATATATATATATATATATTAATATATTTATATATATATATATATTAATATATTTATATATATATATATATTTATATATTTATATATATATATTTATATATATATATATATTTATATATTTATATATATATATTTATATATATATATTTATATATATATATTTATATATATCTATATATATATTTTTTATATATATATTTATATATATATATATTTATATATATATATATTTATATATATATATATATATTTATATATATTTATATATATATATATATTTACATTTGAAGCATTTAAAGATGCGATATCAATTTTAAAAGAAAAATAAATCGAAACCGATTATTTTTTCTTTTATAAACTTTCATTTTTCTATTTTAGTTTATAGTGAAACAAATATTTCGCCAATTGAAAACTTGGCCTTTTCAATGTGTCTGTATATCCTGATCTTATCGGATTTTGATTTTCCCGGCTTCTGTTGGTGCAACCGGACTTATGGGATGTTGTTGTTGTTTTTCACTTACAAATATGAGATCGTGAATGCACACGAGATAGGTATAAAATTTAGGGTTCATATTTTTTTTAACCATCTAATTGAAATTTAAAATTGATATCGCATCTTTAAATGCTACAAAGGTATTTATTTTACCTTATTCCTTATTAAATTTAAATTAGTAGTTAAAAAAACGTAGTTAAGATAAAGACTATGTATTTCTCTTCATTTTGCTGTGAAACGCACGTAAGATGTAGAAAAATATTGGAAAAAAATAAATGAATAAATAAAAGATAAATATATTAAAAATATTTTTGTTTTTGAGACAAAAAGGAATTCCAGATGTTCGCCGATATATGAAAATAAAGAAAGTGAAAGAACAGATAAAAGTTATGGTTGTGTTTGTTCAGCGATATATGAAGATAAAGAAGTTGAAGGGAAAGGTGAAAGTTATTGCCATTCTGGTCATTGGAATGCAACTATAAAATATATATGCTCTGAAGCTTGTAATACAACTTTATTGAGCTTGCAATTTGGAATATTTTCGGATACTATAAAAAGTGTATACTTAAATATATATTTTTTGTAAGGACCCATGTATATATACATATATATATATATATTATACAATAATATTTTTATAAATAAATATTACTTATTTAAATACCTAGAGACATCGATGTTTCATGCTAACGCAATCTTCAGTCTAGGAAGTAATTCTCAACGGTCGGTAGGCGCGAACCCCGATCACAAATCGCCACTGATTCGCAGTCGGGGATCTTATCCATCGGCCATAGCCAATTAGTTAGTAAATATAGAGGAACTTTAAATGTAAATAGCGAAATCGGCGGCTATTTACCAGGCAGTTAGAGTGGTCTACGAAACGGCGTTCGGATCGTGCATATATATATATATATATATATATATATATATATATATATATATATATATATATATATATATATATATATATATATATATATATATATATATATGTATAGTTCGGCAGCAAGTCATTTTTATGCAAACGTCATTAAAGACCACGGAGTTCTCTCTCTTCACCATCTTTCTTGTCAATTTCTCAACGCGGCGAGCGATTCTTCGGTTTTCGGGTGTTAACCGGTGGAGTATGGCACCTAGCGTTGTGTTGTGGGCCATTACTCTAGCGTTTTCGGTCTCTCGACCGTCTTCAGGAGGCGATATATTACTCCTTCCCACAGCAGGAACATGTGACACAAGGTCGGGAAAGTGGGATTTGAAAAGCCAGCGCCCGAGAATGGGAGAACTCTGGCCTACAAAAAATGCCTGGGCAGCCCGGTCGGCATTCCCCGGTAGGGGCGCCCCGGGCAGTAAGCGATAAACTTACTCCACCCAAAGAGAGGAGGCAAAGCTTGGGAAGGTGCACTTCCTAGAACTTCACAGGGCAAACCCATAGACCGGCGGAATCAATAAAATACCGGTCTATAGGGTGTAGTATCTATCGGAACAGACACTACACTTTGATCTTAGCCAAAAGGCCAAGAAGCCGTCTTCAGAAGGATGTGTGTTATTGTTACTAAGAGCCGTATTTATAGTGTTATTATTAGTTATATATTAATTGACACACACATATATATATATATGGGAAGAGAAGGATGAAGGTAATCCGACGTAATGGGAAAATGAAAAAGGAAAACCAAAAAGGGATGTTTTTTATGTGTACATCAACGTTTCGTCTTTAGACTTCATCAGGATGATAATATAAAGAAAAATGTAATGCAAGTACAAACACATATAGGGTTGACATATTGGGAAGAAGGGAAGAAAATAGTAGCCACTACTAAAGAAAACAGTAGGTTGACTCCACCAAGCACAGACGTCCATCCTACTGTTTTCTCCAGTAGTGGCTACAATTTTCTTCCCTTCTTCCCTATATGTCAACCCTATATGTGTTTGTACTTGCATGACATTTTTCTTTATATTATCATCCTGATGAAGTCTTATAAATAAAGACGAAACGTTGATGTACACATAAAAAAAACATCCCTTTGTGGTTTTCCTTTTTCATTTCTCTCTCTCTCTCTCTCTCTCTCTCTCTATATATATATATATATATATATATATATATATATATATATATCTTTATTTATTTATTTTGTATTATTATTATTATTATTATTATTATTATTATTATTATTATTATTATTATTATTATTATTATTATTTATTAATTGTTAAAGACTGATAGGGCAGTGGTACCGGTGGTGAATGCTATTTTATTAATTGTAGGTTGTAATTTTTTTATGTGTAGGGCTTCGAAGATTTTTAGTCTGTTGGTGCAGTTGTTTCTATGTATGATCTTAGTATTAGTTGTTAATATTTGTCGTAGTTCGGTTTATTTGATGCTTTACACATTTGATATTTAAATATAAACTTCATAATATACAGAAATTGTAACAGCTCAATAGTGTGAGGCCAGAGCTATGGTCTAACCATATTTTAATTTAATTTAAACCACATCTAATGTAAGGAAGAACAGGTTAACAGAATTTCACAAAAATGTTTTTATTACTAGCGTACAGTTGTTTCGGCCTGTCACCAAAATATTTACAAAATGTTCCTGTATTCTATGCATTTATTTCTTGGAGTGGCTATCTTCAGTGCTCGTATATAAAGGAAGTAAATATCAACATTTTCAGGCAAGTAAAGCCTGGATTACGGTCCGTACTCATTTTTTTAAATATACAAATGGAGCTATTCATTCCTATATGTCCAAATCGCAACATCCGCAAGCCTTTCACTGTTAGTTTTTTTTTTAAATCGTTCGTCATTGACTAAGATATTTATCTCAAATCGCAGAAAATATAAATAAATGTTTTAACTAACCGTTATTTTCTTGGCCTTTTGGCCAAGATCGAAGTGTAGTATCTGTTCCGATGGATACTGCATCCTATAGACTGGTATTGTCTTGGCCTTCGGGGCTTGATTTACGCCGGTCTATGGGACAGTCCTGTGCACCCTCCCAGGCTTTGCACCCCCTCTTTGGGTAGGAGTAAGTTTATTGCTTACTGCCTGAGGCGCTCCTACTGGGGAATGCCGACGGCGCTGCCCAGGCAATTTTTAAATGGCCAGAGTGCTCACCTCTCGGGCGCTGGCTTTTCTAACCCCACTTTCCCGACCTTGTGTCACATCTTACCTTGTGGGGGTAGATAAATCTCTTCTTTATTTCTTTTCATCCAAGTTTTTACATCAATTGTTCCTTATTGTGTATGCCTTTCATGCGAATACTATAGTATTTTTATGTTATATATCATTAGAATGACGTCGCTAGCTTTAAATGCATCGTTCCTTTCAGTAAAAAACTCGAACGCTTTATGACGTCAAGCCGTCGTATAAAGTGTTAAAATTATCACCGTTTATTCGCTGTTCAACGTCGGTTAAGGCGTCGGTTTTGAGTTGTAAAATACTCGTAATCCGGGGGTTCGAATCGCATGACCGGTAGTGAATAGTCATATCTCTATGCTGATGGGTCCCGATTATTAAGGACGAAACGTATACGTACATAGATAATAAACAATAACCAATATATATATATATATATATATATATATATATATATATATATATATATATATATATATATATATATATATCCACAAACAGACTGTTTCTAGTGTGGCTAGACAAGCAAGTCGTTGCAGTCGGGATAAACACTTGATTATAAAGTTGACAGTCGGCGCCTCTAACCATTCGGTAATTAGTCTCAAGCCGGGAATAAGCTAAATCTCAATATTTATATAAACAATTTAAGCTAGCTAGCAGAGTGCTCTATCTTTTATCACGAACATGTGTCTTACCACAGTGTTCAACCCAAAAGGGGGGAGGCATATGTAGTCATATGCGTATGTATGTATGTATGTATGTATGTATGTATGTATGTATGTATGTATGTATGTATGTATGTATGTATGTATGTGTGCATGTACGTATATATCTGGGTGGGTGAGGTTTTACTGCCGTTTGTTGAATAAAAAAAAAATAGGTCTCCTTAGAAGCAGCCATTACGATCGTCGTAATGGCTTTTTCATTCATGGAACGCCTCTGATGAAAACGAGCGTCTCATGCCGTATTCGCTTTTATAATTATTAATCATTTGCTCCCCTACTCTGGATGGGGATTGGGATGGGTGAATATTATTTCTCCACCCACCACACTTCTTGTCTTTTATTTAAAAATATTATTATTTTTTTATTTTTTTTTATCAATGTCTCCTTTTTAGCTGTGCTAAGATCAGGCCTGCAAAAGAAACATTTCACAAGTCGGCATCGTTGGTGGGACCAATAACATGTTTGGATCGCTTACAAATTCGTTTGTAGATTCAAGTAAATCGAATAGACATCCGACTAAATATAGCCGGCTGTTGAAATGCAAATTGTCAATCAACGCGAAACGATGCGTAGAAAGCTTCAAGCCGCCTTCAGCAAGACAGAGTAGCACTGTCAATGGTATGATAATAGATAGATAAATAAATAAATGAATAAATAAATCATCATCATCATCATCATCATCATCATCATCATCATCATCATCATCATCATCATCATCATCATCATCATCGGCAGCAGCATCGTCATCATCACTATCGTCGTCATCGTCGTCATCATCATCAGCAGCAGCATCGGTATCATCATCATCATCATCATCATCATCATCATCATCATCATCATCATCGTCATCATCATCATCATCATCATCATCGTCACTATCGGCATCATCATCATCATCATCATCATCATCATCGTCATCATCATCGGCAGCATCGTCATCATCATCGTCATCATCACCTTCACTATCGGCAGCAGCATCGGCATCATCATCATCATCATCATCAGCAGCAGCAGCAGCAGCAGCAGCATCGTCATCAGCATCATCGGCAGCAGCATCGGCAGCAGCATCGTCATCATCATGAGTTTTCACACAGGTCATTATCAGTGATTGCTCAGAAAATAACCAGTGTTTTCTCCCTGGAGTCTGAATGACAGCAAGTCTTCTCAGATTTCCAGCAGTCTCCACCTCTTTCACTAGCCGTTGCAAATTATTTTACATTATTGCAACAGCCGCTTACCACTGATTTCCTGCTAGCAACGACCGTTGGTCTACTCTGGAATTTGAGTGACAACAAGCCTCCCCGAGGCACCAGTACACTTCCAGTGGCGGTCTGGTTGGTGCCCCCCTCCTTTTTCCATTCTTAACGACAATTTGGTGTGGTATCATCCGAGGCTGGTTCTACCGCATTTGAAAAATATATTTGATATTTTTTCGGTAGTTGGTAAACGTTTGTCGGTTTTGTGGGTTTATCATTATTATTACTATTTTAAATTTTATATTAATGTTTTTTTACTATTGTTTGCCTCGAAAATGTTATAGTGTTAGCGAAACGTAACAGGCTACTGTAGTAATGTCCAGATTTATAGGAGGCAGTAAGATGCTTGTTCACATTACACTTAGATTTCTGCACGTGGTACGGTCGGGGAAACAGGGATCAGGGAGAGAATTACAAAGGCAATAAGTCGGGACGAAAGGAAGCTATTAGAATAAAAAAAATCTTCCAGCATCTGGTGATCTCTACAGTGAAGGGGCGCAATTTTGCTTCTAGTTGGGTGGGTTGAGACAATTTACCTTGAGGGGTACAAGTGCAGTAACGTTAAGTTCATCGGAGCACATTCCGTGGACGTACTTGTAAAACAAGCACAGGGATGCAACTGCGGTGATGTGACAGGGGCTAGGGTTTAGCAGACAGTGTGAGAACTATTATGTTAAAGATTCTTTTTATCACCCTGTCCAAGAGGGAGACGCTAGTGATTGGTATACCATCCAATATGTGGCAACCATACTCCATGAACGGTCAAATGGTGGTTTCATAGATATATAGGATACTGGCAGGCGTAATAAGTTTGCTATTTCGGTACAGGTATCCAACCTTCAGGATACTGGCAGGTGTGAGCAGTTTTCTTATATACTCACTAGGAGTTTTCACACAAGTCATTATTAGTGATTGTTCATTGACAATAACAAGTGGTGTTTTATAAAGTCTGAGTGACAGCAAGTCTCCCCAGATTTCAAACACTTTCCGCGTTTTACGATAACCGCTGCAAATGATTTTGCATTATCGCAACAGGTGTTTACCATTAATTTCTCGCTGACAATAAGACTCCCCAAGGCTCCAGTGTTCTTCGCAGACTTCCAGTGGAGGTCTGGATGGTGCTCTGAACCCTTGCGTTTTCCATTCTGCTTGATCCTTCAAGACCATTTTGTGTGGAGTCAAAGGATGCTGGTGCTATCACATTGGGAAAGGGATCAGTTTATTGCATCTATGGTAGTTTCAGTGTGATATTTTTTCTATATCTTTTGTTCTATTTCTGTTTCAACGTACCTGTTGAATGGTTGGCGTCTGTTGTTTTTTGGGAGGGGCTGGTTTCCACATTCGATGATTTTCCTTGCCGTTCGTTGTATGGTATTAATCTTCCTTTTTATTCCAATTTCTCTTAGTCGTTTTCCAGGTTTTTCGGGACTGTTTCTAGTGCTCTTACAATTATTGGTATGACAGTGACTTTCTTCATACTCCACATTTCTTTCTTTTTCTTTGGTATATTCCGTGTATTTGCTTTATTTTCCCGCCTCCTTCATATATTCACCGTATGAATTTCTATAACAGCGAAATCTACGTCCATCTCAACGTTTCGCCCAACGTTTACGAGGGCTTTATCAAGAGTGAATTATAAAAAGTGGAAAAAGACGAGAACATCTGCAATTTAGGGGAATATATCACTCTTGGTAACAGTTGGGCGAAACGTTGAAGTTTTAGATCTTTCTTTTTCCATGTTGTCTTTCACGCACATATATTACCTACTAGACACCATCCTCGAGTGTCTCGGTTTCTCTGTACAAGGGTTTGTCAGGACAACCTTACATGAGGATACTTCCACCTACAAGTAAAGCCTGACCAAATATTCAAAATAACATAGTATTCGCAGCACATATGAGATCTTGTCTGTATAACTATACACTGGCTTATACGAGGTATAGTGAACTTTCTAGGGATGTTACCTGAAGTAATAACACTTAGCTGAATATTCCACCAGACAAGATGAATTCTTGTCCCAGAATCCGGTAAGACCAAGAGACCACAAGAAATATATACAATAACATAATACACTGGTTAATTTGGGAGAGGAAAATTAATGTTCTTAACTTGTTTACTAACTCAACGTTTGATGGAATATTGGAATATCTCATATAAAGATCGAGTGTTAGGGAGGAACCCCTTGATTTTTGAGAACTTCGACTGAAGTAAAATGAAACAAAAAGATATATATATATATATATATATATATATATATATATATATATATTACACGGCGTAAATATTTGTAAATATTTCTATATTCTCTAAAGTAAAGAAAATGCACTAAGTAAATCAGCATGGTACGATTTTTTTTAATTGACTCAGAGTCGAATGTTTTTCTGGAGTGTCAATTTATTAAATTCATAAATTTATACTATAATACAGCTCTACTTGTTATTGAGCACTATTGCCAAATCGGAGTGTCATT
>OY744529.1:97611360-97613860 GCA_963556195.1 Sepiola atlantica | reverse complement strand
TTGCAGAATATGACTTCTTGAAAAATATAACTTCTTGCAGAATATCACTTCTTTCAGAATATAACTTCTTGAAAAATATCACTTCTTGCAGAATATCGCTTTATGCAGAATATGACTTCTTGCAGAATATAACTTCTTGAAAAATATCACTTCTTGCAGAATATCACTTCTTTCAGAATATCACTTCTTTCAGAATATGACTTCTTGCAGAATATAACTTCTTGAAAAATATCACTTCTTGCAGAATATCACTTCTTGCAGAATATCACTTCTTGAAAAATATCACTTCTTGCAGAATATCACTTCTTGCAGAATATCACTTCTTGAAAAATATCACTTCTTGCAGAATAACACTTCTTTCAAAATATCACTTAAACAAACTTCGTGAAAAAAAAAAATGAATAACGCAACAACAGACTAAGAAATCACGAAATAATTCAATAATTGAGATTAACAGGTTGCCGTGGGAAGACATTCTTACTATATTGGCAGCCAGGAGAACTGAAGGGTTATCGATCATAATAAAGTTGCAACGCTAATGGTTTTACTAAATTATCTCTCTCTCTCTCTCTCTCTCTCTCTCTCTCTCTCTATATATATATATATATATATATATATATATATATATATATATATATATATATATATATACAGAAGATGAATAATGAAAATTAAAACTTGCATAAATAA
This sequence comes from Sepiola atlantica, assembly GCA_963556195.1. Classification (NCBI taxonomy): domain Eukaryota; kingdom Metazoa; phylum Mollusca; class Cephalopoda; order Sepiida; family Sepiolidae; genus Sepiola; species Sepiola atlantica. The sequence continues at coordinate 97,613,170 of OY744529.1, read as the reverse complement.
CATATTTATTAAAACCTCAGAAGTTATAAGGCAAAGAGTTTAATTATCCTTAAACCATGGATTTTCAAAGAGTATATAACTCGGTAATGTAACTGTAAATATAACCGGTAACATTACGTTTTGAAAATTAATACGCACGCACACACACACAAACACACACACACACATATATATATATATATATATATATATATATACTTACTTATACACGATATATTACGGTAGATTATTATTTAAGGATACATCACTTATCTTTAAATTCGTATATATATACATTTATATATATGTATGACACACACACACACATATATATATATATATATATATATATATATATATATACATATATATATATATATATGGCAGAGATAAATATAAAAAATGTTTATATTAAAACAATAGGATTAAATAAACTCACACATTTTTATTTTTGTTTTTTTCGTCTGTATAAAGAAAAGACTTCATCAGGAAAAAGTATTTCCAAGGAAATTTTCCTTGTTAATAAAGATGAAATAGTCAAAATCTCAGCATCTTTTTCAACTCATGTACAGTCATCACATATAGTTTAGCTGTATCACAGCTTTTCAGGGTAGCTAGACTAGCCAGTTCATCAAACTAAGTCTGAAACCATTAGGACACTCCCCTCCTCCTCTTAGGCTATCGACATAAGCTAGAAAGTGAAATCTACATGCTTACATGAAGTATTATAAGACGTCGATGCCTGGTCGCTAATGGCAACCGGCGATAGCATGCAAACTAATTGTTGCTAGTGAAGTGATGATAAGCGCTGCGTACCTTTGCTTCCGGCACTGAACCCCTCATATAAACATTTGTAGGATTTTGCTGTCGAGTTTTATATTGGTATTGAGATCTGTTTTCGACTGTATCGCCGGACAGACAGACAAAGGCACCACATTTATAGAAATATAAAAACACACACACACATATATATATATATATATATATATATATATATATATATATATATATATATATATATATATATTTATTACTACATAAATATATATATATGTCTACATATATATATATATATAATTATATACATATATATACATAACTATATACATATATATATATATAAATATATATACATATACACATATATATACATATACACATATATATATATACATAGCTATATACATGTATACATCTATAACTATATACATATGTATACATATATATATATACATCACTATATATATACACATATATACATAACAATATACATATGTATGCATATATATACACACATATATATATATATATATATATATATATATATATATATAGAGATATGCATAAACATATACATACATCTAAATATACATATATACATACATAACTATATACACACATCTAAATATACATAAATACATATATAACTATATATACACATCTAAATATACATAAATACATACATAACTATATATACACATCTAAATATACATAAATACATACATAACTATAAGTGTATACACACACACACACACACATATATATATATCTAAATAACTATTGATATATAGATATATATATACATATATACATAAATATATATATAAATATATATATAAATATATACATATATACATAAATATATATATACATATATATATATATATATAAATATATAAATACATATATATATATATATACATAACCATATATATAAATATATACATACCTATATATATATAAACATACATAACCATATATATATAAATATATAAATACATATATATATATATATACATATATATACATACCTATATATATAAACATATAT
>OY744529.1:97573860-97578860 GCA_963556195.1 Sepiola atlantica | reverse complement strand
TTAACGTCGTCTTACCCACGTAGTCAGCACTGAAACTACATCTAAAATGATAAATTACATTATTTTTGTGGTGGGAGAGGGTAAAACTTCTTTACGAGACGGCGCCAATAAAGGTTTTGTAGAAAACACAACACGCACATCCGAAGAAAAATAGCAATTTTCAACTGCTGAGCTGATTTGCTCGGCGAATTTTCAACTTACTGTGCATAACCAAGGGAAACGAATGTAAATTGGACATTTAGTCACCGTATTTGGTTTGATTTCGGAAAAAGTATTTATTTTCCTTTGGGTGACTGCCGTAATCACATCAATATATATATATATATATATATATTCCAAAATGTTTGATTGAAGATTGCTGTCACTAAAAGTCTACTTTAGGGGCATCACACTTAACAACGCATTTTATAAGATAAACTTCTTTCCCTGTGTAATATTCTTATCATACAAACACAAAATGCCCATCCGTAATGAATAAGTTATTACACTTTGCGCGATTAATAAAGACGCCATTTTCTTTCTCTAATCTTTTGATCTTTGGTAAATTTTCTTTATGCTTAGGCTTAAGTGTGGTTTACATGGAACGTTTATCAAATATTATCACCGTTAAACCGTCGATCTTTTTTATGGAAATCGCTCCAGATAAAGCAATTGATGTAAGGAGCTAACAAGAACAAATATGATTATCGCAAAGAAAAGGAGATGCCTATTGGCCTTAGTCTTGAAAAGACCAAGGCTATAGGTAGGAGGGAAACAGTCAGCAGGAAGAGAGTTCCACAAGCCTGCGGTTCTTGGAAAGAAGCTACTGGAATAGGAAGCTGTATTACAATGAGGTATCGACACAGCGAATTGATTGAGACCACTAGAACAACAAGTCAAACGAAGCCAAAAGAACAATAGATCTAATGAATGGACTCCAAGTAAGATTTGATGAGAGAGAAAGACGAAGAAGTTTCAGAGTCGATTTCTCCGCAAGAGCAGAGCCATCCATGAGAATCTCAGGAAGAAAAGGGACACGCCTACGATTGAAAGACACGAGCTGAGTCTTAACTCAATTAAACGAAACCAGCCAGTTCGTACCTCAATCCACAAAGGTATTTAATTCCTTCCCACCGCAGAAATATATGACACTAGGTCGGAAGGTGGGTGAGAGGCATGCCAGCGCCCCTAAATAAGGAGCACTCTGGCTAATCAAAAATAACCTTGGCAGCCCGGTTGGCATTCCCTGGCCAGGGCGCCTCAGGCTGTAAGCAATACACTTACTCCACCCCAAAGAGGGGAGGAAAGGCTTGGGATGCACCTCCTAGGACTACCCAGGACCTAATACCACAGAAAAAAGGCCACCTAAATGGCCACGGTGAACTTCTAGATCTATCTAAATACTAAAGTACTTGACAGTAGACACACACAATGGCTGATGCTATGCTTGCCACTTGTACATATTGGGAACTTCGAGTCAGATTTGATATATGTTATTAGCGAAGTACATAGAAAAATAATTGTCTTCTTCTCTTTATCACAGACAAAAAAAACGTAGTTTAAAGGCGCCACTAAAGTGCAGTTTTACTAATGATCTCGTTTTTTTTTTCAAATTAGTTTTTCAGAAGAATATTTGAAGAAGTTAGAAATTTTAATAATTCTTAGGGGGCGGAGTTTTGAATGACGACCTTCCTGTCTTCTTCATTTAAAAATGTTACAGTCGATTAAACATCAACTTTTTAGAATCTTGGTTGGTTATTATCTTTTACGGCATGCGATTTTATGACAAAACACATGTTTTTTTTTATATGAATGTTTTTAGATTCAGTTGATTTGTAAACGCACGTCGTGTAAGCAAATAGTCTATGAACGATGGTTCTTTATTTAACCTATAGATGGCGCCCTGGCACGTATTACCGTTCCGAGTGAGAGTGGATCTAGGAGTACTGGTAATTAAAGGATGACTCCACACTTCCCTCGAAGCTCTCATATTTGGGCATCACAAGTGGATGCAGTCGTGTGTCATACTCGGAAGGGAAGCTTGAGTAGCTGGATAGGGTTTGAAAATAGGGTAGGCAGAATAGGACTACGAAAGAGACACATTTTATACACTACATAGATAATATCCTGGCATGTACAATCATCCCGGTTCAGAATGGACCTGGGAGTAATTGTGAATAAGGGGTGAATCCACCTTCCCCCAAAACTCATAAATTGAGGTCTCACCAGCTGATACACTTTAAGGACCTTTCTAAATGTAAAACAATTTTATTTTCTTAATTGTTTAGAGGTTATATAATCATTTCGTTATAGAATCTTATGATAGAAAACCGACTAGCCGCAATAAAACGGTTGTCAAATAAGGTCAGAATCGATGGAATTTCGGATCAAACCTTCAACCCTTCTGAAGGAAATATTGTTGTCACGTAAGTACTTTATTAATTTCTATAGTTTTATTATTAATTAAACATAAAAACAATGTAAGTAGGAAAATAGTCCCCTCAAAATGTTTGGTCTAACAATGTTTACTTTTGACATTTAATCTGATTTTAATAATACAGGAAGACCCTGTCCAAAACGCTGTCGATGGAATCGGTAACGAAACTTACAATCGGTTCTGCAATATAACCATGTTTGGTCCAAATAAACTTAAGTCCATACCTAACTCGAACATCAAAGTTTCAATCATAAAAGTCTAACAGTCTTTGTTTTATCGTCTGTCAGTGGTATGCGGTGAAACTGGTGATCATCTCACTAGTAGGAAGTGTGTTACACTGAATAGGCTTTACACTCACCGTACATTAACCACCCATAAATCCCCAGACTATTTGCCATCAAATACCAAATGAGGGTAGTGCCAAGAGTGCAGCGTTTTAATATCCCAAATATTCCCCAAATATGGTTGAATAACAGAAAGAATAGTAAATTTTACGGTCCTTTTCATTGTCATTACACTCTGTCAAAAAACGTTAGCTGCACTGGTGGAGTAGACGAGAGTATGATTCTTTTTTCCACATTCGCAAATGTTTGGGTCGATTTAACAGCTTCTCATCCTGTTCACAACCCCGGTTGAGTTTGATGGACTAGACCCACGAGGCATCTGGGCCAAGAGGAAGAACTTTGGAACGCGTGTATCCCTATGACAAAAAAGTGGAGGTCATTCTCCAGCCTTCTAGTCCATAGTCGTTGCTCAGTTTCTTCCTCAGATCTTGCTAGGGGCTGGATATGGCTGAAGCAGCTTCCTCTTGATTCAAGTCGTTGGCACATCGGTTCACGTTTGTCAAGGAGATGTCGTTCATCGCTGGTAGCTTTGTTATTTCTTTTCGGCTGTGAACTTCCGTCTCATATCTGAAGACAACAATGCCAGCAAGTTGATGTTCAGGTTGGTAGGTCTCAGGCAACCAGTGATGAAGTATTAACGGTGAATCTGGTTTGTTATCATGGATTGATCTGATCCAAACAGGACACAGTTACTCCGCAGACGAATAACACATGGATAAAACGATACATCTCAGTGTGTGAGCTGCGGTATCGGATTTGGAGCTGGTCAGTTTCCGTTGTATGTTGTTTCGGGAGCTGAGTTTCAATTCAAGTGTTACTTCAAGTTAGGCATGCGGTCAGGGGTATCACCAAAGTAGACTCTCAAGTCGCATTCCGAACCACGTGAGGTCAAGCGGCCGGTTGACCTCCCAGTTCTTGAGTCTTCGTCAGGGTGTGCACACAGGTTGTTGCATCTAGGGCTGGGTTGATGTTTGATTCTACTCTCTTGGGATGTTACACAGAAGTCGTAAGCGGAGATGAACTGCTCAGCATCCTGGTACATTGGCTGGCCATGTCTGATACTTAAGTATTCCTATGTTTAGTTACTGTATGTGTTATCATGGTTAAAAATTGTATTGGAAATTGTATTTCCTTGGACTTGCAGAACATATTAACATGTATCACACTCGTTTTTCTTCGAAATTGTATATATATCACTTTAGCAATATAAATAATACCTACACAATTATCTGTAATTATTTATCAACAGAGTCGTGCACGTGTCTGCCAGACACTTTGTATATCAGTCTGTCCGCCCGTTTGTCTATCTGTTTGTCCAGTAATCAATCATTTGCAGGCAAACCACCTAAAATATAAAACCAAGTGATTTCGCTTTAGCTGACAAAGGTCGCACCTATTAACGCATCCGTTTTTAATCAGCAGTGTAGATCAGCGACGGGAAATCGCTACAAAGTACCTCACCTAACGCTAACCTCACTGATATCATATCTTCAAGTGCCCCGCCCCAACGACGGCTAAGAGGGACACCTTACCAAATTCAGATGAAGAAAATGATACAGCTGATAGCCTCAAAGTTCCCCAAAACAAAGAAAATGACGTAAATATCGCCAAAATAACATTTTCCAGTACTGAAGATCGAGTTTTTAATTAACGAAAACGAAAATGTTTATCTATATCACCAAAGTGGGCAAAGTGGGCATTACTCTCTCTACTCAAGTTTTAGGGAGTAAAAATACTCCCGTGTAGTAGGAAGGAATAGTAGTAGTATTGATTTACTCCTCTCCAGGAGTTAGGCACAAGGCCAGTTTTTATCTTACTCCCACAAGTAAGATGTAACCCAAGGTCGGGTCGGGAAAGTGGGGTTTAAAAATTGCCTGGGCAGCCCCGTCGACATTCCCCGGTAGGGGCGCCTCAGGCAGTAAGCAATAAACCTACTCCTCCCCAAAGAGGGGAGGCAAAGCCTGGGAAGGTGGACTTCCCAGAACTGCACAGGACAGACCCATTGACCGGCGTAAATCAAGACCCGAAGGCCGAGACAACACCAGTATGGGGTGCAGTATCCATCGGAACAGATACTACACTTTGATCTAAACCAAAAGGCCAAGAAAGTAGTAGTAGTAGTAATAGTATAGTAGTAGTAGTAGTAGTAGTAGTAGTAGTAGTAGATAGCATTAAAACAAATTTCGAATTATTTACTTGTTTATAAAATATAAATTCAAAAAAGTTTAGTAATTTAAACT
>OY744529.1:97558860-97566360 GCA_963556195.1 Sepiola atlantica | reverse complement strand
CATTTTTTTGTTTTTATTTTTGTAACGAAACAATGCTAAACAACTGTTAATATCATCATCATCATCATCATCATCATCATCATCATCATCATCATCATCATCATCATCATCATCATCATCATCATCATTCACTCACTAGGAGTTATCACACTGGTCATCGTCAGTGATCGCCCACTGCCAACAACCTGTGGTATTCCCTGGAGTCTGAGTGACAACAAGTCTCCTCAGACTTCCAGTATGCTCCACCTCTTTTCGTTCATCACCGCTGATGACCTTGCGGTATCGCAACAGCCACCTACCACCGATTTCCCGCTGATAAGGGCCATTGGTCCCCTCTGGGGCCCGAGTGGTAACAAGCCTTCCCAAGGTCCCAGAGCTGTCCGCGCTCTTCCAGTGGAGGTCTGGTTTACGCTTTCCCTCCTCGACCCTCTGTCCATAATTTTCATGGCGTCAGCCTATGCTTGCGCCTCTCTCGCGCGGTTGTATTTTCCCCGGCTCTGTTGTCTTGTGCTTCCATGTGTTTGTTCCCATTCGTTGCTTATGTGGGTTGGTTTCCGCATTCGAGGACATTTCTCAGGATTGTAGCTGTTTTGATCATTACTGTCCTTTGTATGGTCTCAGTTATCCCTTTGATTCCTATTTCTCCTAGTCTTTTCTCCATGTTTTTGGGGACTGTTCCTAGTGCTCCTATGATTATTGGTGTTATACTGACTTTCTTCATGTTCCATATTCCTTTCAGTTCTCTGGCAAGTTCAGTATATTTGTTTCTTTTTTCCGTCTCTTTGATCTTCACTCTGTGGGTGCTGGAACGGCAAAGTCTACGATTTATTATTATTATTATTATTATTATTATTATTATTATTATTATTATTATTATTATTATTATTATTGTTGTTGTTGTTGTTGTCACCTAAATCCCAGAGAAGACCAATGGTCCTTACCAGCGAGAAATCAATGGTAAGAGGCTGTTGCGATACCGCAAGGTTATTTGCGGTGGTTATCGAAAAGAGGTGAAGAATACTAGAAATCTAGGGAGGCTTGTTGTCACTCAGACTCCAGGAGATACCACTAGTTGTTATCGACGAGCAATCACTGACGATGATCAGTGTGAGAACTCCAAGTGAGTACAAACAATAATAATAATAATAATAATAATAATAATAATAATAATAATAATAATAATAATAATACCTTATTTTTCTATCAAACGACACAGGTAATAGCATTCCGGACATTTTTATTTATTTTTGCCAACAGTTTTTTTTTCCTGGCAGAAAGAAATGACTCCTTCGCAAGATTCAACTTTGCTACGCAGCCCTTCGTAATTCATTTTTTCTTTTGTTGTTTAACTTAATAGGAAATAAACATGCACTGGCTTTGATCAATTGCTTTTGGCTTTAATCAATTTCAATATTGATTAGACAAATTATCGTTTGGTTATTGACAGCTGATTGGCTAAACGCTCGGCATCTCTCTGACAACATACGCCTCGGCATCTCTCGGGTGTTTACGTAGCATGCCCGAACGCTGCCGACGCGAAGTTCACGGAAACTGGTTCAGGATTGATAGCAATACCAGATTCTCTTCTACTAAACTCTCTCTCTCTCTTCTTTCATCTCTCTCTCTCTCTCTCTTCATCACTCTCTTCTATCTATCTCTCTTTCTTCATCTCTCTCTCTCTCTCTCTCTCTCTCTCTTCATCACTCTCTTCTATCTATCTCTTTCTTCATCTCTCTCTCTCTCTTCATCACTCTCTTCTATCTATCTCTCTTTCTTCATCTCTCTCTCTCTTTCTCCCCCTCTTCCTCGTTCTCGTAACCATACATATCATTTAAGGTATATAAGACCAGCATGCGCATGCGTCGTTCTCAGATATAAAATGTCGTTCAAAGTATGCGAGAGAATGTCTTTTTAACTTCGTAACATTTTGTCGAACTGAATATTGATGAAAATTTAGCAGCTAAGTTTCACATACACCCCCGAATGATTCCATCCAAACACTGCCCTTATTCTAGAGTCAAACAGAACATGCGGTAAAAAATTTAAAACGATTCAACGTACCATCATGAAATTTGGTCAGAATATATTCGATAAATAATGTATATCGAAGAATCACCAGCTGCAGGCGTATCTATTCAATCAAAAACGTGATACGTATGGGTATGGATATGGCAGTGGCGACAGTAAATATCGACACGACATGTGAACACTCGTGCCGGTTTCAAGTTCTGTCGGGGCTATTGCATCACTTTCACTTATAACCTTTCAGAAATATGAATCTATCTCTACTCTCACCAGCGTGGCTGAAATAATATGGTAGATGGTACTCATAAGCTATCATAGGAAAACAGGTCTAGAGTAAGGAATATTTCGTAATAGCACTTCTAAAAAACAGCTTCCCGAACAGGTGCTCAGTTGTGCCCATGTACAGATGTTATTGCATGAAATATCTCTCTATCTATCTATCATATTTAAATACATTTTCATGTGTGCTTCAAATGTGTTGTCAATTTTCTTATTAAAAAAGCGCGAACCAGCGCTAAACATTAACCGGACTTCACTTTAAACTAACGTCCTTTACAACTTGACGTGCTTTTCTGACTCTACCGTGATTCGACCCCTCGGAGTTAATACCATCAAAAGAAGAAAAATACTATACGACTGACAATGTTGTTTTACAACGAAAGCTTGCAAAAAATTAAAAACATGAATGATTTTATCATTTAAATTTGCACCATGTGTTGTTTTTTCAAAGTAAATTTGAAGCACACGTGAAATGTATTTAAATGAAATTTTGAAAAACCAACATATATATATATATATATATATATATATATATATATATATATATATATATATATATATATATATATAGTAATCCAGGTAGAGTAAAAATCCACAGGGTCTAAATCCAGAGGGAATCAAACCGGGCTTATAAAAAAGTGCTCAATAAGAATATAGAGCTGTATTATGAATGATTTATCATTCAACCATGTACATAGTCTGCTACACTGGCATGTCGATGTTATCGATCTACAGCTATCAAGAGCTGAGGTCTCATCAGGCAGAAGGTTTTTTTTAATGATCCAACCCGGTCGGTGAAGTCCAGTTTCTTCCTGGACTTCACCGACCAGGTTGGATCATAAAAAAACCTTCTGCCTGATGAGACCTCAGCTCTTGATAGCTGTAGATCGATAACATCGACATGCCAGTGTAGCAGACTCTGTACATGGTTGAATAAAAAATCATTCATATATATATATATATATATATATATCTATCTATATATATATATATATATATATATATATATATATATATATATATATATATATATATATATATATATATATATGTATGTATGTATATATATACTAGTAGAATACCTGTCCTAGGACGGGTATAAACAATAGATATAGCTTAATTTATCAATTTGAATATATACACAAAAATAATACTGTATACTAGGAGAATACCGGTCCCAAGACGTGTAAGTTTAATTTCCTAAAACAGAACAGTTTTGCGCCACTTTTTATGTTCCTTTACAAAGATTTAAATAAAGATATAATTCCACTAAACCTTATGTCTAGAATCCGTATTATAATTTTGATCAAACTCCATTGCGTGACTTTGATTCAGGAAATCTTTCTTAATTGGTGACTCATGAATATGGATCAAATTCAAAGCAAGTCTGATATATCTAAATTTCCAAATGGGAGACTGTGCCTATATTATGCACCCTAAAACCTTTAAAATACTAAAAAAAAAAAACCTGAAATTAATAATTAATGTCTAAAACATGTTGTTAAATTTTCAGAAAAATATTTGAATTTTAACGAATGGCTTCCACCCTCCTTTGACCCCCGTTGAATGCATCTAAATTAAACTAAATATAGCCCATATTTAGACCTCTTACGCCAAACAGCTGTGTTCCAAAATCCATAATGATCGGTTAATTATTTTAGAAGTGCGTCTTATTCATACAAATATATAAACATACATCACTTTGTATAAGTGAAGATGTAAGCAATATAAAAAAAGTTTCAATATATACAAATATCAAAATAAAAATTTAAAAAACGTTGCGTTCGAATACATTCAAATAAATGAGCGACCCATGTTACTCGACCCCAAGAGAGCACCACTTGTTTTGTTTTGTTTTTTACCAGGGAAGGGGACACCCCAGATAATTAATCATTTGAGAACTGGTGAGTTCGAAACAATAATGCGTCACAAATGGAATATTTTCTAAAGTTGCGGTAAAAACGGAAATAGAATACAGACACGTGATGCTCGCGTGATGACATCATTGAAATAACGAACTACGTCATATTGTTACAAGCCTGACGTCAGCGATAACGTTGAGTGGGACCGGCGGCACGCATGAATGATTATCAGAACAAAGAAATCTAACTTTTCCTGCAGGTTTTCGAAGTAGAAAATATATTTTACTTACTAAACGTTTTTTCCGGCGGCTGCAGAATATGCACTTCCGTGGCTGAGTGTCCTGCAAGCCTTACGATCTCGGACCAAAGTGTTCGCTCGGTTTATGATCATGTTGGCCCATTCACAAACGTTGTCTATCCATCTTTTCTTTTGGTCTACCTTTCGACCGGCTTCCTTGTATTAGGCCTTCAACGCATATTTTGCATACCCCCTTATACTGGTTGTTTTGGTTTGGTTGTTTTGTTTTACGGCACATCAACCCTTTTCAGGTTATTTAATGCCGAATGCAGTCATTTTGGTGAAAGTTTTTATGCTTCAAGTTGTTTATATCTTCAAATATTTATTCATGGTGTTTAGTTTGGTTGTCTTGTTTTACGGCATATCAACCCTTTTCAGGTTATTTAATGCCGAATGCAGTCATTTTGGTGAAAGTTTTATGCTTCAAGTTCTTTATATGTTCAAATATTTATTGATGGTGTTTGGTTTGGTTGTTAAATCTGTTTCTATTTAACCCATAGTTGGGACCCTAACAGGTACTACCACTCCGGGTCAGGGTGGACCTGGGAGCAATGGTAATTAAGAGGAGGCTCCACATTCCCCAAAGTCCGTAAACCGGATCTCACCATCGGATGTAGTTTAAGGTCATATCCAGGACCGGGAGTAGGGTAGGAAAAATAAAAAAGGGGAGGGAGAAAGGGAGAGGGGCTGTTGTTTTTGTTTTTGGTTTTGTAGAACATAATTAAGTTTTACAAACAAAAAAACAAAAAACGTCAATGTAGGTGAATTTCGTCTCAGGGAGCCACAGGGCAGCCTGATCTGGTATCACCAGCCCCCTTATACTGGAACGCTTAACGTGGCCAAATAATCTCAAGACTTTACATATTATAACAGAGGATATTGATGGGATGCCAGTGAGTCTTCGCAACTCTGTAATACTGATGAGGTCATATAGTTTATGATCAGTAATCAATCGCATGGTGTGACTTTGGAAAGTTTTTACTTTCTGATGTAATTTTACAGTCCAGTTGACACATTCACGTCCGTATAAGGCTACAATAGATTATAACAAAGCCTCAAATACTCAGAAAACTACCCCCCCCCCCTCCACCGCGAAAATATTATAATCGCGATAATTACATTTTGTTGGTTAGGGGTCCTGGCTTGCGCACGGAATCTTATCAACCCTTTTGTGGATTCTTTTATTTTTATTACGTATTTTGGCACTCATCTAGATAAAGACCCAAGCTAAAATCGACTTGACATCGATAGTTTCTGAATGTTTACATAGACGACCAGAAAGAGCCGAATGAAAAGTCAGTTGCCTGCGTTCAAAAAATCAAAAACGAACGCGGCTGGATGCACAACTGGACAAAAAAATAAAGAAAAAATTTTACACGTGGACTTTTTTTAAAGAAAAATATCACTGGACAAGTATTAAAACAGTGTTTGGGTTAGGGTTATAAAATGTTATTTTTCTGCATGAGAAAGTTTTTTTTTTCACTGAACAAGTAATCGGCATTTTCCGGTTATTTACGTAAACATCCGGAAACTACCGACACCTTGTCGATTTTAGCTTGGATCCTAATCTGGATAAGTACCCGTATTTTTTATTATTTGGATTCATCCGACAACTTATCTCTGTTGTTATTTCTATTTTTTACAACGTTTCAGCCGGTGTAACTTCCGACCTTTTCAAACCGCATCTCTTCGAACTCGGAAATCTTTATGTCGAAATCGGGAACATACTGAGTTTCGATCTGAACCCTTTATTTAATCCACGGAGGTAGACTGTTCTCGTTCCGTCAGCCAGCCATGACCTGGTAGAAATGTTCCTAATATTCCCCTTAATATTTCACCTCTATATTCCCACTTCATTTAGAAACTACAACGGTACTTGAGACAACAATTATAGGGTCCTGGAATATGGGGGATGTTTTGGTGTCTTTCCTCTGCCGGATTGTTGTTTCCAGTTCTCCGAAATTTTAATTGTTTCTTTTCTGGAATTTCCTCCGTCCGACATATCTCTGTTATTCAGATTCGCTGGAAAGAGAAGGAGAGAGAGAGAGAGAGAGAGAGAGAGAGAGAGAGAGAGAGAGAGAGAGAGAGAGAAAGAGAGATAGAGAGAGAGAGAGAGAGAGGGAGAGAGAGAGATGGGGCGCATCGCTTCTCGACCCATTACCTAGTGACGGCGGACTATCGGTTAATAGTCGTCTGAGTTATGTCAATTCATTAATCATATGAAACCCCCATCATATGATAATTACTCGTCCTTAGAATCAGCTGTTCGTTCCACAACGCACAGTGGTCAAAATGTTAACTTCCCCTAAAGCATCTGCATAGTCTCGCACGAAGCCATAACTATTTGACGGACATCACCAATTCATTCATTGAATTTCTGATCCCCATATCTGAAGATTTTCTTAAATATTGGATCTTGTCCTTACTTGATACATTATAAAACAGATTATTCATTCGAATCGATTACATTCTTTATTAAATGATTATTCGTTGTAGTTATTCCAAAACCTTTTTTTTATTTTGTTTACGAAAAGCGTCATTTCAATATATTGAGGGTTATACTCCGCCTCCACAAATACAATAATAATAATAATAATAATAATAATAATAATAATAATAATAATAATAATAATAACTCACTTCTTTCTTGGAACTGCCTTGGTTTTAGCTGTGATGACCCTCTCCAGTTCAGGAAGACTCTGGGGTTATTTTGAATTATATTATCTTTGAGTAATCCCACATAAAAATCGGTTGGAGGTTAAGGTGCGGTGAGTGTGAACCCCATTCAGCATCAAACCTCCTGCTGATGAGACGATCACCAAAGTGTCTCCGCAACCATTCCAATGAATCATCTAAAGTGTGGGAAGTTGTTCAATCATGCTGAAACAGTTGTCCTTCTTTCACAATTCCTTTTTGTCTGCTCCAAGACTTCTCCAAACTTATTAACATCCACTAAATAGCACTCAGTATTGGTCAACTCAAAGGTTCACAGGTGGAGCATATCATTGAATGGTGACAAAACAAAGACTGTTGGAC
>OY744529.1:97551360-97553860 GCA_963556195.1 Sepiola atlantica | reverse complement strand
ACTACCTTAATGTTTACATTTAAAATATCAAAAATTGTAAATTTAAATAGACACACACACACACACACACACATATATATATATATATATATATATATATATATATATTAGTACTTCATGTATCCACATAAAATATTATAAGGAGATATAATTTTTTATGTATCAGTTTTCAGTATTTACTTCAACAGTGCTCGATACGTAAGTAGAGCTAGGTAGTAAGCAATGAAAATATATATGGCAATCAAACTACACAGAGGCTCCCGTGTTTCATCCCCGGGGAGAATCGTCAGGCTAAAGGCATTTAGCCTGACGATTCCCCCCGGGGATGAAACACGGGAGCCTCTGTGTAGCTTGATTGCCATATATATTTTCATTGCTAACTACTATATATATATATATATATATATATAGTCTTCTACAGGCAGATTGTCAGAGTGTTTCGCTGTGTTATATTTCATTACCGTGCTTAAACAGGCAAGTTCTTCAAGCTGTAATCGAAACTAGACCGTGTTTCCGACAGTCGGTGATTGTAATCCCTACATAACTGTCACGTGCACAGAAGATAGAACATTTTGAAATTTATATAAAAAATATAAGTCACCGAGAGTTCTTTATTCGCTTACATGAGAGACATGGCAAGAACACTCTTGATGACTTATATATAATATGATATATTACATTATACTTATCACATCTACGTCCTCTCTACCAATCCAAATAAAAACTACACTCGCACCCTCGTGATCCCTACCATTCACAAATAACGTGAATTATTAGATCCTTCACCGTATTAAAAAAAAAATTCAAACTTTAAATATATTAAATATATTAAGTCTCACTAGTTAAATACATAGATATATATATTCATCGAATACCCTTAAATAAAAGGAAATATATATATATATATATATATATATATATATATATATATATATATATATATAGGCGCTCTTGTATAAGCAGTGACCGATCTGAGGGGGACAACTCTACTTTACCCAACCGCCGCCATTCCGAACTCGACAAGGGAGACAACTTTGACACAAAGTTTACAAACCCTACAACAATTAATTAAAAAAAAAAACACGCTACGATTCTGAAATGCGCCCAAAACAACTCCTAAATGCGCTCAAAACAACCTTCAAACAATTAATTTAAAACCTGTAACATTTTTTTTAATTAATTGTTATAAAGTGTATACAATTTGTGGCATGTAAATAAAAGTGCTTAAAAGTTATTTTGAACGCATTTAAAACCCGTAACATTTTTTTTATTAATTGTTATAAAATGTATACAATTTGCGGCATGTAAATAATTAAAAGTGCATTTAAAACACGTAACATTTTTTTTTATTAATTGTTTTAAAGTTACTCTGAACGCATTCAAAAGCTATTTCTAACGCATTAATTTTTATAAAGGGTTTGTAAAATGTGTGTCAAAGTTGTCTCCCTTGCCGAAGTGTGGGCAAGTTCGGAATGGCGGCGGCTGGGTAAGGTAGAGTTGTCCCCCTCAGATCGGTCACTGCTTATACAAGAGCGCCTATATATATATATATATATATATATATGACCAATATCTAAAGCTTACCGATTGACACAGACCCTCCGATAGACTAATAAACGTTATTAGATATAAGCTAACAAAGTTAATTAAACACAAGTATCCCACACGCACCAATACAGACACCACACATAATGATAGCAAGCGTATATTGACCCATCCACTTACTTTGATACCCCTCAGCAAATTTTTTTACTGATAAAGATACCCCCTGCAAAAACACCAACCCCCCACATAGCTAATAAACAATAATTCCAGCAATAGTTTTACGCTGAAATACAAGCACTATTCCAAAACTATAAAAAGTAACATACAAATAACACTTAAACGCTTTAATAACAGGAATACAACCCAACACACAACCCAACCCAACCACTGACAAATAAATTACAACACACACTATCACCCCTAAATATGACTGCATCATCGAAGCAGAGAAACATACAACATCCATAATCAACAATTAATTGATTCTAAATAATAATAAGTTACCATTAAGGCCTATATAAACATATGGTACTTTTTCCAAAAGGGACGCTTGAGTGAACTCATTAAAAGACTGTGTTTTTTTTTAAACTCCATTGTTCGATTTGTTTTTATTTCGTGAATCACTGATGATTTGAATTGGGCTCTAACGACTTTTTTAACAAAAGATAAAAGCCCAGCCTATCTCACTGAAACCATGGTACGCATCTGAAGTATATAACGTATAATTTTAAATAAATGATTTGTATATTAGCTCTCACACTTTTTGCAATCGAGCATTTTATGATTTTTTCAACATTTACTGAAGCACTATATATATATATATATATATATATATATATATATATATATATATATATATATATATATATATTTATATATATATAATTATTATTTTATGTATCCACATTTGATGTTGTAAGGAGATAGACTATTTTATCGATTGATTTTCAGTATT
>OY744529.1:97538860-97546360 GCA_963556195.1 Sepiola atlantica | reverse complement strand
TCTCTCTCTCTATATATATATATATATATATATATATATATATATATATAGACATTTATTGAATCACAGCATTACTTTTACTGTTCCAAAAATTACAACATCAAGTCCATTATGGCGTACGATCGTTTCCTAAACGGTTTTGAAATACTTAATTTTATTTTATTTCTTTAATTTTATAAAGTTGGTCCAAAACGTGTCTTCATCAGCGCCTATAGCAACACGTCTTACAAAAAATAAAATAAACTTAGTTCTAGAGAAACATCCGCTGACAGAAAGAATCACAGGTGGATATGTTGGTATCATATAAGAGAAAAAAACACAATGATACTTATAAAAAAATTACTAGTACATATAAAAATATATAACACAACAGTTTCCAAAGATTTTTCCTTTTCAAAATTCCGCAAAAAATTAAAATTAAAACAATCTCCTTATCAGAGAGGTGAAGAATCAATGATACATATAACAAAAAAAATTACAATAATTTTATTGAGGGTATTTCTTTTTCAAAATTTCCTATAAAAATCAGAAATTAAAAACACTTTAGAAAGAGATCGGAGAATTCAATAAAATAAAATAAAATAAAAAATAAATAAAAAAATAAAAAAGTAATAAAATAAAAGAAATAAAAAATAAAAATAAAAATAAAAAAATGAAATAAGAACAAAAATAAAATATGAATAAAAATAAAAATAAAAATAAAATTAAAATTGAAATGAAAATAAAAGTAAAAAATATAAGTGGAAGAGGATTAAGAGTTTTTTTTACAGAGATTTAAAAAACATCTTGAAAGAGGATGTGGAGAGTAAGAGGGTAGGAGGAAAATTATAGAGGAAGATAAGGACAAGGAAAATTTAGGAGGAAGAAAACATTCTTATAAAAAACTCCTATGGGGAAAACATGAATTATAAGGATATAGGGAGTTTAGTATAACAAGGAATATAGCAAAGAATAGAACAACAGCACTGGACATAGAAGTGTAAAAATATATATGATAAGAGGATGAGGAAAAGTTCCTAGTAATTATACTGATGCGTAAGGAAGAGAGAAGCAGTCTTCCAGGAAATTTATAACATATATATATATATATATATATATATATATATATATATATATATATATATATATATATTATGCGCGAATTCATTCTCATGATAAACGAAATGTTTTCTATTTTTACATTCTTTAAACTTAGTTCTGCATACGCTCTGTCGCCCATATTGTTATTCTTATAAACATGACAGCTAATATAAGTGCATTAACACGCGCGTTAGTGGTCGCGCTCACTCACGCCTATGCCCTGTGCCATACAACCTTTTACATGCACGTTTTCATTCTGCCAATATTTCCACTTTAGGCGAATTAAAATCAAAAAGCAAGTCTTATCGATTTCGCTCTTAATCAACATTTTTTGCTTGTTTTTGTTTTTTTCTTTCAGACATTTTACACAAATCTAATTTCTAATAGTGCTTCGTTTACAGTAATTTAATAATAGCACAAGTGAAAAGCACAAGAATGGAGAACAATGTCGGAAGTGCCCCAGGAAACGCTCGCACCAAAGTGGCCCTTAATTACTGCGATGTGGTGAAATATAAATGTACAATAAAAAGAAAATAAATAGCGACATTTTTTTTTGTTCGCTCGAATCGATTATTCATAACAATGTTTTAAATGTTAATTTCTTATGATCAAAAGTGCGTTCGTGTCTGGGGTCTGCGTGTGTGGGGTCTGTGTGTGTGGGGTATGCGTGTGTGGGGTCTGTATGAGCGCACCAATGCACTGGGACTTACAATCATTCGCATCCGCCTTCTTATCATCTATTGATTTCTATTCGCAATCAAATAAACGCTTCTCTTATTTTAATAACGATGCACTATCAGACTACGAAAAAAATAGATGACCATGCGAAAAATTACAGGGAGTGGGTTCTCCCTGAAGGGCTATTCATTTATGTGTACACTAGCAATTGCAAGATTTGTCCACCAAGTTTCAGGCATGAATGCCCAGCAGTCTCTATATCATCACCGTTCCAGGACATGCTCTACATGTGCATTTTGGCGTTCATCAATACTGACCACTACCTAGTTGTCCTTTATAAGTTTTGGACAGGCGAAGAGCTATTGTTGAACAGTGAGTTCAACAAGACGGAACAACTTCACACACTTTAAATGACTACTTGCAGGGACACTTTGGTAATCGTCTCATCAGTAAGAAATAAGATCCTGAATCGGCTTAATACTCATCGGACATTGACCACCCAGATTTTATCTGTGGGGTTATCTCAATATATATATATATATATATATATATATATATATATATATATATGGGAAAATGAAAAAGGAAAACCAAAAAAATGGATGTTTTTTTATGTGTACATCAACGTTTCGTCTTTATTAATAAGACTTCATCAGGATGATAATATAGAGAAAAATGTCATGCAAGTACAAATACATGTAGGGTTGACATATTGGGAAGAAAAAAATAAAATAATGGCCACTTTATTTTTTTCCTCCCAATATGTCAACCCTACATATATTTGTACTTGCATGACATTTTTCTCTATATTATCATCCTGATGAAGTCTTATTAATAAAGACGAAACGTTGATGTACACATAAAAAAACATCCATTTTCTGGTTTTCCCTTTTCATTTTCCCATCACGTCGGATTACCTTCATCCTTCTCTTCCCATATATATATATATATATATATATATATATATATATATATATATATATATATATATATATATATATATATTAATTTTAAGTAAGTAATATTAAATTATTTTTACGTACATAGGCCAGCGTTTCAAGCTTTCACTCTCATCAGTGTAGGGAATGATAACCTCAGACGGTCGCAAGGTAAGACATCCTGCTACAGAATCAACCTAGACTCCGCAAGCAAGCGCCACGATACATAACCACGCCAATAAGGGAATTGAAGGGAAACCCATCTAGAAAGACTGACTAGAGAATGTGCCTCATAACTACGTGTCAGTCTATTTTTAACTTCCCCGAAAAGAGGTCAACTTCAATCTGGTTAAAAAGGCTTGTAACAATATTAATTTTTAGTAAATAAGATTAAATTATTTTTACCTACGTACTCCAGCTCTCATCAGTGTAAGGAATGATAATCTTAGACAGTCGCAAGCTTCGACCCTCTGCTATAAAATCAACCTAGACTCCGCAAGCAAGCGCGAGAACCATACGGCCACGAGACATTACCACGCCATTAAGATATATATATATATATATATATATATATATATATATATATATATATATATATAGTCTCGGAAGTTTCTCAACCATTAAAACTATATAAAAAAAAAATAAAAATAAAATAAAATAAATAAAAACTAAAAAAAACTAAAAAAAACTTATAGTCTCAAGTCTTCCAATGGAAAATCACTCATGTAAGTCAATTTATTTTTTACAGTTATTATATTAGTTAGTTTCTAACACTATTTTAAGGGATCATCAGTTGTTTACCATGAAAAACTGTTTCGGGAATTTAAATATATATATATATATATATATATATATATATATATATATATATATATATATACGTCGTTTATGCGGCTCATATATATATATTTATATATATATATATATATATATATATATATATATATATATATATATATGTACGCATTTATAATAATAATATTATTAAATAAGATAATTTCACATTTGACATGAGATAATTTCACCATTGAAATGTTTTTTCACTCTTTCTTTTATTCCATCAAAGATCTCTCAAAGAAACTGTCTATCAAAACAATCCCAGCCTAGTCTTTCTATCGGGATGTGTTCACAGCGTGGGCATCTGCGTTTATAGTCTTGGCGCCTTAGATCACTGTTTTATTAAATAAATCAGTTTTCCTCGAAATATATCAGAGATTTAACTTCAATTCAAAGTCTTCATCTCTAGCAGCCATGATGTATCTTGTATGATTTTTCTCACTCCCCCCTAAATAAAAAAAACTATGTTTACACTTTGAAAATTTTATACACAAAAACAAACTTTTTACACTAAAAATAATCTTTGAACATTCTTTTTGAACAAGAAGATTTTAAGATAATTTATTACATTTAAACAAAAGATAAAGTTAAAACATGATTTTGTAATAACACTTAAATTTACTTCTCAAAATCGACAACGTTCTTTGAATAAAAGTCGTAATTAACATAGGTTATAAAATAAATTTAAATTCTATTTAAGAATAAAATTGAATTACAGTTCAAGACAACCAATTTGAGAGAAATTAAAAAAAATCGGTTTTGTTCGAAATATTGAAAGTCTTGGAGATCGAACGTAAATTCACTGGCGGCCATGATTTCTGGTCTTATTATCTTTCTTATTATTTTTCTTATGCCCAACATATTTTTTATAATTTTATCATACATTAGAAAAAAAACTTTTTACAGAGAAAAAACAAAATCATAAGTCATTCGTTAGACTGCATACCCCCGCCTGACAACGTACTACTTTTTATAGTGGAGCATTTTGGAGTTCATTGACACGTTAATAACTCAAAATCTTTTTATTTGATCAAGTTGAAATTTTACGTGATCGTCACTGTTATCAAAGAGCATCAGATTCGTACATCAAAATTGGAAAAATGGGAATTTGAAATTTCATCAAAATATCGACCTTAACGGGCCTTTTCAATGTCAAGGGCATACGAGATGCGGGACTTCATTGGTTACAATTTGGGCCAAGTTGTGAGTCTCTACAATAAACAGAACCAAATAGTGTAACGCCAATAGTGTAACGTTCTCTATTTTCGTGACCTTCGCTTTAAATCTTGACTTACACATCATAAAATCTATCAGTTTTTAGACCATCATCAATATTTGTATCACGTTTAGTGACTATTTGTACAGCGATGTTGATACGGAGCTGCACACAAATAAACAAACAAACATAGTGACAAACGCGAACGAAAATGTAACCCTCACTGACGAAAGTAATTAATTTTAGACATTCTTTTTACTCCCAATAATTTTTACGGTAATTTTTGTCAACCAACGGCTATAATTTGCCCTGTTATGTGATCGATTTGTTTTATCCTTATGTGCTAAAAATCAGGATTAAAAATTAAAAAAAAACTTATAATTATAACTGTAATTTAAAAAGATTTTAAATTATTCCTAAGATAAAAACTAAACCATTTATATCTTCTATATAAAGTTAAAACGTTTTTTCCGTACCCAAATCAGTTCGAAGTAGACTATAAAAATACTGCATCACACGCATCGAAACACACCACTTAAATCGTTTACAAACTTCGGCTGTGCTTCCAGAAAATTAAAATCATTTTTAAAATGTATTCCAAAAACGTTATTATTAGTTCTTCTTGTAAGCCTCTCTTAACTAAGTAAACCAAAGAGAGGGTAGCAAATTATATTCCCGCTAACAATTAAGTCTTCGCACTAAACTCAAAACACCGCCTAGCGTAGCGGACCTAGTATTTCACAAAAACACCCAGAAACATCGCTTTCAGAATTCGCAAACCAGCCACTGAGCGATCACTAACCAACATTCATAATACCGCTGAACGCTTTGATATTTTCATAACTTTGACTTAATTTGATGAAATATACAGTAACTGTAAGTACCGTAAGTACTTATATCTTTTCTTCCCACCTAATTTATAAAAGTACAAAAAAAAAATTCCATTTACAACGCGAATTTAAAAAAACAAAAACATTTTCCATGTTGCCGCCAGCCGTCCACTACTCTTACTACTCCCCTCGCACACGTAATAGTTACAAACTAGGTAGGAGTGACCTAAATAATATTCTACGGATTTATAAGTTTTACTATCAACTTCATTTTTATTTAAGTAAACTTATATTTAAAAAAAATACAATAACAATTCGCTTAAAAACTACACAAAAAACAAGACTTAAAAATCAAAATATAAAAAAGAATTCTACGTTTTATTTATTTACCAAAAAAAAATCTTGGTACTTCTATAGAATTTGAACCGAACTCTGTTTTTGTTTATCGATTTTTTAGGAACACTAAAATAACCCTAAACTTATCCTAATCTAAGTTTTAAGTTTGGTTTAGAAAATTCTGTTTGGTTCGGTTCAAATTCTGTAGAAGCACCTACATCTTTTATCTCGGGATAAAACAAAATAACGGTAAAAATTTACCAACGAAGGAGATATCCTTCTACACTGTGCCAATTTCTTTTTGTTTATTACACTCTGAGGTAAACATTTTCTTGGGTACATAGATTTTCCACAATTCAAAATCGACATTTGTTTCTTTACATTAAATCTATCCGTTGTGAGATATTTGCGTTCGGTCGCCTGTTTACACATTTTATTTCATTCTTTTACTTTTCTCCCGGGCAACGCCTGGCGCACGGGTACTCGCTAGTAACTATATAAAACGGAGCTCAATTATTTTCAAAGTCTCCCAGCCAAAGACGCTACATTTGAAAGATTGTAGAGATTCCTCTTTTTGGGACCTTTTGCTTAAATGTAGAATTTTAATTGTTAATAATTAATTTATGATAAAAGAATTGACAATGATGATTTGAACAAAATTTAACTGTCAACAACTTACTGAGTAGCCAATCAAAACGCGTCTGATACCGGTGCTTAGCCAGAGCATGAAAAAAAAAAACGAAAAACAGAGAGAGTAAGAGAGAGGAAAAGAGATAGAAAAAGAAAACCAGTGCATTCGAAAGGAATGTGTCTTATTAAATAATATCCGATTTAATAGGGACAGAGATAGAAGTTAATGTTTAAGTAAAATGAGACGCGTACAGAATTAAAACTTGCGCCTCAAAAGAGTCATGGACATGGACGTCGGAAATAAATTTCTTAAATGAAAATCATAAAAACGTTCATCGTTTTTCGTTGCTGATTCAGCAAGGGAATATGGTTGCATTGCTTGTAAAATCGCAAGCAGAGACTTACCGCAAAACTTGGGAGATGACTTATTTGTACAATTTCGGCTTTCTGTGGGCGTTAGTCAATTTATCCCAGACGACGCCCATGTTAGTTGGCCCCTCTTTTGAGACAAACGTCTGAATCCTGTACGGATCCCACTATTCACTTTGTGGCATTTTCCTGTTTATATCTAGCCCCGTGGACTAAATAAATTGTTTGTTTAATAATATTATCCACGCACACATTAGCAATAAAAAAAACCCAGCTTAATACATAGCATACAGTCGGAAATAAGTTTTCCAATACTATATATATATATATATATATGAGAAAGGAAGGATGAGAGTAATCCGACGTAATGGGAAATGAAAAAGGAAAAACCAAAAGGTGTTTGTTTTTTTTTGTTCTTTTTATGTATTCATCAACGTTTCGTCTTTATTTGTAAAACTTCCTCAGGATGATTGCAACTGAAGACGAAACATTGATAAATACATAAAAAAAAAAAAAAACACCGTTTGTTTTTTCCTTTTTCATTTCCCATATATATATATATATATATATATATATATATATATAT
>OY744529.1:97513860-97533860 GCA_963556195.1 Sepiola atlantica | reverse complement strand
ACCAAAGTGTGTTTTTTATTTGAGTCTGTTTCATAAATGCCTTTATATATATATATATATATATATATATATATATATATATATATATATATATATATATATATATATATATATATATATATATATATATGTACACTTACATATATGTGCGTGAGCTTTCCTTGCGGGACGGGGTTGGGTTTATTAATGGGCTCTTAAATAGATTACCAGATGTCCATGCCACGTAGACTATGTCAGATAAAAATTGTTCCACATGGTTTGACTGTTTACATGCACGTACGTACCCGGAACGTATAATTGCGAATATTTCATCGCCTTTCGTATACTTCTATATGCATCCTTATAATAAAGACATGTCCGGAAACTATTCAGCGATTGAATAGAGCCGACGGCATAGTCTGTCTAAGGAGAAATAGCAGTTAAGTCTCCCCACTCCCGTCTTAGGAACTCACACTTTTTCCCAACATTCCCTAAAAAGCATTGATTCAAACAGGTCAGGCTTTTGCTAGATGCAGATGACAACCCATATGTCCGTCGTTCAGTCCCCCTTGACCCTGGCCTGACAATTAACTTCGAAAAATTTGAGACGTAATTTGTTCTTTCAATGACATCACTAGACGAGCATCTGTATTCTATTCTTTTCTTTTTGTAACTTATCCATCTCTCCTGAACATTAACCCAGTTGAATAATACCCAACTCAGGAGTATTCTATTTTTTTCTTTTCTGTAACGTATCCATCTCTCGTGAACACTAACCCAGTCGAATAATCCCCAAATCAGCAGTATTCTATTCTTTTCTTTGCTGTAACTTATCCATCTCTCTGGAAGACTAACCAAGTCGAATAATCCCCAAATCAGCAGTATTCTATTCTTTTCTTTGCTGTAACTTACCAAACATTCCATTTGTGACAAATAGAATAAAAAGAGAGACAAGGGGGAACTTTTTATAAAGTAAAAATCAATTTCAATGCACGAACCACATACTTTTCATTCAACCTTCTAACTAAAAGCTCTTTTGTTAGTGTTATGGTCTTGTTTAATAACAGAAGACCATACTAACCTATAAGATAATATCCATCTCTCCTGAACCCTAACCCAGTCGAATAATACCAACAGCAGCAGTCACAATAGCATGTACATATACCATATATTAGTCTTTTTTCTCACCCCATCTGAATTTTCTGATAAGTCATTGCTCCTTAGATGACGTGACACTCTCTTTTGTGCAATGGGGGGAGGTAATGCTTAGAAAGAATGCCTACTGGAAGTAGGCGTGATCTTTTTTTTTTACTAATATAAATAAAAAAGCAGTAAGCTCTTATTTAACTTTTTTTCATTTTCAGCTGTCTCATGGCCAAATAGAGAAAAAAAATTAAATTGTTTCTAATTAATCGCAAGTAGCCGTCCCAAAACAAGACACCATTAAAATAATGATATCCACACTGCAAAGATGCACATACACCTATGTGTTTTCCTGATGCAGCCCGAGGTGGGGTGCGGGGGAGTGGTTGGAAGGCTTACGACAAGTACATAAATATTACTTTTTCCTGAAAAAAATTCTCAGTCTCCTTTTTATTTATTTTGTCGGATATCTGCACACATTTAACCGTGTGTGCGCGCATACATGAGTTTGTGTGTGTTTGTATATGTGTGCGTGTGTGTGTGTGCACGTGCCCTCTATAAGTTGTACACTGATTACGAATGGAGACTTCACACCAAAAAAAAACATGCTTCATGGTTAGGGTTAGAGTTAGGGTTAGGGTTCAGATTAGGGTTAAGGTTCGGGTTAAATACTTTTACTTACGGGCCTCTTCCGCTGTTGAAGCTATGGACACCATTGATAAATAAACAACAGGTAATAATAGTTTTCTATAAGTAAGCGACGATCGAGTGTGCTCGAGGGATTGGAATAGTTGCATTTTAATTATTCGGTTACGGTTCCTATCGCTGCTGAGTGAGTGAAATTTGGTACGATGAATCTGGTAAGAAAATCTCAGACGGCATGCCCTCGAGAGGAAGCTACATGATGAATATCTCCCCAATAAGCGCCACAATAACAGCCGGAAACGAGGTTATGGGACCGTCTACGTTTTACAGCATTAAATAACCAATCAGCAACAAACATGTCGTATAAACAAATTTAGCAAACAAACAAAACACTGATACATTGATATATCCAGATATTTACCACTCACATCTTATATATAAAGATTTCCTCCATTGACGCAAATAACTTTCTTGACAAAAGGTACATAATACAATCTGTTTCATTAGTGATTTATGGCAAATATTGGTCTGTGTTTTAAAAAAGATTGCATTCCGATAAATGTCAATATTTTAATAATTAATCCTGATCGATATTATATTTCTGATTGGTCATAAATAAAGAAATGTTGAGAGGATTTTACTCTCACACTCACTTGTACTCCCTTGCTGGAAAACATAATAGGACACATCTTTAAAGAGAGGGGACTTTTTATTTCTCCTTTTCTCTCTTTTCATTCATTTCCTTTCACAGACACGGGGGAAAGAGAGAGATAGAGAGAGAGAGAGAGTAAAGAGGGGGGAAAGAAGACTAAAAGAATACCTCCTGTTCTCATTTTAACCAATATTTGACTGTGCGTGTGTATGAGAGAGAAAAGAAAGACATTTCTATTCAGTGGCTCAATCGGTTCGTACGCCGTACTTAAATGTAGGGCTTGTGAGTTCGAAAATCATCCGGGCATAAACATTTTTAATCTGATTTTGTTATAAAACGAACTTTAACGTTCAAAGTACAATATTATACACATTATTTTGCGCTTGCTTTTATTTTTTTCTGTAATCGTAGTTTACAGAAATAATGGCCCCAGTGACGCCTGGCAGTATTATATATATATATATATATATATATATATATATATATATATATATATATATATATATATATATATATATATATATATATGTATATGTGTGTGTGTGTGTGTGTGTATATATATATGTGTATATCTAGGCAGCATCTTCTCTTGCAGGCAAGTATTGTTGAATATAAGAGACAACTTATGTCTGGATATCCTTTGATAAAGTTTTTCAATAGTCCGAATCAGGATCTTAATTTCGGAGGGGAATTGGCTGATGAATTTGCCATAGCTTTGATTTGTGTCCCAAGTACATTCAGACCCATCCGGATCCATCTTCAGGGGAATGAGGATAATCAGGTACAGACCATGGGTTAGTATTATAGATGGTTTGGGCGGGAACTATGTTATATATATATGTATATATATATATATATATATATATATATATAGAGAGAGAGAGAGAGAGAGAGAGAGGGAGAAAGAGAGAGAGAGTAAGAGAGAGAGAGAGAGTAAGATGATTCTTTATAATATATTTAATTATTGGATTATCAAGATAAAAAACAAAACTCAATATAGTGTTTAGAGCAATAATATTAATGGATTGAATGACATAATAAAATGAAAAATTAATCAGATTTTATTAAAGTTCAAAAACTAGGAGTAATAATGCGTCCTTAACTCATGAGCTTTCCAAGAAAATCTTCTCCTCAGAGGACCATTACCGCAATCACATTACTGCGGGCAATAAAAATTAAGCTTTGAAAATATATAAAAAATATTAAACATATTGGCCCAAAACTCCTCTCGGGAGAAGATTTTCTTTTAAAACTAATGAGTTAAGGACGTAGTATCACTTCTTGTTTTTGAACTTTAATAAGATCTTATTTTATTATGTCATTTAATCCATTACTATATATACATTATATATATATATATATTAATATATATATATATATATATATATATATATATATATATATATATATATAGATATATATATATATATATAATGTATGTATACAATTACGAATAAAGTAACATTACTTTCAAATTGACCCATATACACATATGTTTCATGCAAAACTTGCAATCATTGGTATTGGAGAAGACAACATGATTCGAACCCCAATACGAAAGTCATTCTTAACTCGGTAGTCGGAACGCTAACACGTAGCAAATAAACGTCTAAATGCCAAATTCAGCGGGCATGTTCGCAAGCTGTCAAACAGAACTCAATAAGCGGAGCCGAGAGTATTGCATTGCGATATAAATGACTGCTTGTTAACTTACTAAAAGTGCTCCATCTAGCGAGATCTTTGAACAATCATTTATAAATAAATATTATTTTACTATTGACCCATATATTTTGTGTTTTATTCCAAATCTGCAATCATCAGTATGAGAGGAGACAAACCCTGTCGCTCGCACGATTCGAACCCCAATACGAAAGTCATTCATGACGCAGTAGTCGGAGCGCATTGCCGTGGAAATAAAAAAAAGAAGTAAATTAACGTCTAAATAGAGTCATTCATAGACAGGTGGTGATACATCACAGGTCTTCAGTTGAACTAGGCAAGCAACAACTCATTTGTTTTGGCAAGAGACAGGCGTATGATTAATTACGCTATCAGCATCAGTTTATTACATTTTCTGCAACCGAAAGTGCTCTATACTTTTACAAAACGCTACGCATTATCTCTAGTTGCTTATCTATTTATTATTAGTACTCACTAGGAGTTCTCACACAGATCATCGTTAGTGATTGCTCACTGACAACAACCAGTGGTATTTCCTGGAGTCTGAGTGACAACAAGCCTCGCTAGATTTCTAGTATTCTTCACCTCTTTTCGATAACGATGCGGTATCGCAACAACCTCTTACCATTGATTTCTCGCTGGTAAGGACAATTGGTCTTCTCTGGGATTTGAGTGGTAATAAGTTTCCCAAAGGTCCCAGCATTCTCCACACTTTTCCAGTGGAGGTCTGGTTTGTGCTGTCCCTCCTCGGTCTTCTCATCCTCCTCGACCCTCTACAAATATTATTATTATTATTATTATTATTATTATTATTATTATTATTATTATTATTATTATTATTTACTCACTAGGAGTTATCACACTGGTCATCGTCAGTGATCGCCCACTGCCAACAACCTGTGGTATTCCCTGGAGTCTGAGTGACAACAGGTCTCCTCAGACTTCCAGTATGCTCCACCTCTTTTCGTTCATACCGCTGATGACCTTGCGGTATCGCAACAGCCACCTACCACCAATTTCCCGCTGATAAGGGCCATTGGTCCCCTCTGGGGCCCGAGTGGCAACAAGCCTCCCCAAGGTCCCAGAGCTGTCCGCGCTCTTCCAGTGGAGGTCTGGTTTGCGTTTTCCCTCCCTGACTCTCTGTCTATAATTTTCGTGGCGTCAGCCTATGCTTGCGCCTCTCTCGTACGGTTGTATTTTCCCCGTATTATTATTATTATTATTATTATTATTATTATTATTATTATTATTATTATTATTATTATTATTATTATTATTATTATTATTATACTAAAACACAGATTATCGATGTTTGTTTGCTTAAAGTTTTCTTGTATATTTTAATTACACAAAATGCATACTAAACTATTACTTGGTATTGGGATTGAGTTATGTTTTCAAAAATCCATTTAATTATTCTAATTAGCCGTAATTTGCAATTTACTTACCAAGTGACCCATTTACTTACTAAGTTTCTGTCTATTACTCTCACCCTCTCTTATTGTATGTTGTGTGAGACCCCCCCTACCAGCTATAATACCATATTATCTTTTGTATTCTAATGTTTTACATTTTGAAATATTAATTTTTAGATAAGAGAAGGCAATTAAGTGCGTAAAAGAAGGTGCCCGTAAAGTGACATTTATTGAAATAATTCTACGTAACTTTTAAGTCTCTATCACCTCAAGGCACACCTAACATTTACTAGGAATGAATTTCGACATGTGTGACCGCTTGATCCATGTCATAATGCATTAGCATTTTTATTCTGATTTATTTTATTTCTATTACTTTAAAGCGCGAAGAGAGACCCAACAATAAAGTTGTACTCGGTCGTATAAAAACGTGTATGTCTATATATATACATATATACATTTATGATAATATATATGTATATGTTTTTTGGGGGAGTACAACATTTTATTATCGCAAGCATGAAGGGAAGACGAATTTTATAGTTCATGAGTAAAAGTTAATCAAGAAAAAAATGCCAGCCGACCGGTTTCGCCCTCCTTTAACAAAGGCTGTATCGAGGGATTTAAAAAAACGGGGGATTTAAAAAAGGGGGTGAAAAGAGAGAGAGTACAGAAAATTAAATAGCGTTATTTGAGATGTACAATGAGGGATGAATCTTAGAGACTGATCCTATCCAGTCCCAATAGACATTCCCTTTGCTTACAAATCATGAACAGTAACATTCGTCTTCCCTTCATGCTTGCGATAATATATATATATATATATATATATATATATATATATATATAGATATATATATATATATATATATATATATATATATATATATATATAGATATATATATATATATATATATATATATATATATATATGGATATATATATATATAGATATATATATATATATATATATATATATATGGATATATATATATATATATATAGATAGATATATATAGATATATGGATATATATATATATATATATATATATATTTCAGAACGTGACGGATGAGAATAAAAATTTTTATACACTATTTATTAAGACATAAGAAGTTTACAAGTAAGGAGTTTCATTATCCTTAACCCATGGATTTTTAAAGACAAACTCTTTTTATTGATTTCCCCACGGACTTCTACGCACAGAGGATGACGAACTTTTTCTTTTATGGAAATCGCTCCAAACAAGGCATGAATCCACTAAAATATACTATTTGAAGGTAAACAAGTAGCCAATGATCAGTGTTAGGGGGATAAAATCGTGACCCAGAAAACAGCAATTCTTTCCCCTTTGTCAGAAACATCGCTTATGGAATGTTAGGACTAAAGGACAGCATAAGAAAAGCGAGAGTTACGAGAATGCCGAAAGTAAACTCAAGATCTACTTTCTACTCTCTTTAGCTGATCACTATCGAACATTGAAGACATTGCCAAGGCTGCTGCAAATAAGATGGGCTCCTTCTAGCGTGCTAATAAACTCCTCACACCTGATATTATCCTGTACCTCTACAAAGTCACCAACCGCCCATGTATGGAGTATTGTTGTCACATCTGGACTGATGCATCATCCACTAGTCTCTCCCTCCTAGACAAAGTTAAAAAAAAAGAGTCGCCAACTTAATAGGTCCCTCACTATACACCAAGCTCCTGTCCCTGAACTAGCTGCTCTAGCGCCCCCTCGACGCAAATACACTAAACCAACCCGACAATCAGCTAGGTCCCATCCATTCATTGTGGAGGTCCCCAGATGCCGGAGAGCCTTCTACTCCAGCAGCTTATTTCCCTGTGCTGTCGACCTCTGGAAATTCCCCATGCTTCCTGTTTCCCCGATGTTTCTGACATGCAGAGGTTTAAAACTAATGTAAACAGACATCTCGTTGCACAGCTCCCAACTTAGGATGACACCCTAAACCTACTCCCTAATTCTCAGTAGCCCTTTAATCGGGAATTCTTTTTTCATTTTTATGCTGAAAAAAAAAAATTCCTCGACTTTTAATATCTTAAAGACCATATCAATAAACCTTTTTTTCTAATAAATAAAATGTGACTATGTTCATGCACAGTAAATTTCCCAACATTAGAAAATATCAAATAACACTACGACAATCATATTTTTGTTGTTTTCCTACAAATTACCAAAATGTCAAATGGAAACTGTTTCTTATTTTTCTGTAAAGAAAACTATTGTAACAGTAATTGCTGCCCGTAGAGCGGTTTGTTTTTGCTAGTATATTATATATATATATATATATATATATATATATATATATATATATATATATATATATATATATATATATATATATATATATATATATATATATACAGCTTAACTTTTAATGAACGTAAAGTCTTCTTGGGGTAATTTAAGAATTTCCATCGGATCTATAAACGTCTTGCAACATTTCCTCTACCATGTTAATAAATTAACCCGAACCTATACCCGGGTTCGAGTTAAGGTTATGTTTCATTTATATATATATATATATATATATATATATATATATATATATATATATATATATATATATATATATATATATGTGTGTGTGTGTGTGCGTGTGATTGAAAGAAGGAGAAAACTAAATTATCAGTAAAGTCATCAACGTAACGTCTTCATCAAGGAAAGACTTCCTCGGGATAGTTTCAGAGAATATATATATATATATATATATATATATATATATATATATATATATATATATATATATATTATTATTATTATTATTATTATTATTTCATGTATCCACATAAAATTTTATGAGCAGATATAATCTTTTATGTATCGATTTTCAGTATTTACTTCAACAGTGTTCAATACGTGAGTAGACCTAAACAGAGGTTCTGCGTTTCATCCCATTAAGCTAAAATTTTAGCCTGACGATTCACTACGGGGATGAAACGGGGAAGCTTCTGTGTCGCTTAATTGCCATAAATATATTTTATAACTTACTATATATATATATTTTTATTTATATATATATATATATAATACATATATATATATATATATATATGTGTGTGGGGGGGTAGTTTAGAAACGATACATACAGAGGGCTCAGTTACCTTTGTAAAAGCTTAATATATTTATCATGGGTAATACTACACAGTGAAAGGTCGTTAGTCATATTAAGACGGAGGATTAAAGAGATGTGAGAAATCCGATTGATTGGACTAAGAAAATCGATACAGAGTCGCCATGATCAAAGAAAACTAATCCTAATTACAATTTATTTGGTGATAAAGGTTTTAGCTGTCGTGATTTTACAAGCCCAACTGACCAGATTTCCCTACATCTTTTCAAGCCATCGATATGAATATGACTAATAGTAGTTTAACTGTGAAACATTTCATAAATATATTAAAATGCTTTTAATAAAAAAATTAAACAATTGTTTTAATCGACTTTCTTAATAAATTCGCCAATTTTAATTTGTGTTACTCGTCACGTGCCTGAGGAAAACTCATAGGAGTCGAAAACGCTTGCAGTTTTGGCGAGTTTTTGTTCACACTTGAACAGAATGTTTAGATCGTCGGTTTTCTAACTTAAAAAGATGGATAAAAAAGAAACAAGCAGGAATTGTCACTGTTGTTTAATAACACATGCATCAACGAAGAAATGCTTCCTAAGTAAATACAAATATATATATATATATATATATATATATATATATATATATATATAATAAAGATGAAGATATAAGCCTATTTAACAATGCGTGAAATATTTATTTCTTTTTTCTTTTTTCCAATTAATTTCGGAGGATAAAACCCCCATCATCAGAGATATATTTAACTCTTTTTTTTTTTTATAAAATAAACAAACTTTTACTTTTGTTTATAGGTAAGACGTCTTGGGTTGGTGTGACACTCTCCGCTAAGATGTAACAGGCGGAAGTGAGAATAAGAACGAAAAAGCCAGAGCACGCCGGGAGTTTAATTCTTTAGATATTGTTCGTTCTTTTTTTTAAGCATTGAATGAAAATGTAATAAAGATGACGATAGAAGCCCTTTTAACAATGCGTGACAGATTTATTTCTTTTTTCTTTTATATATATATATATATATATATATATATGTATATAGTTCAAAGCTCTCGCTAGATTGAGCACTTCAAGTAAGTTGACAACAAGCCGTTATTGATTTCCGATACTAGGGTTAATTCCGTTTTTCAGAGGTTTTGCGTATTTCAGTGTGTTTATTTCTTCCGGACTCAGAACCAGAACAGTAGACGGTCGTACGTTATCATACCCTCGACTTTATTTCATTGATCCAGAAAGGAAAATATATTTCTGCTTTAGCCATGCTAAAAATAGGCGTAAAACATACTGATGAAATCACCAAACTAGAAAAAAAAGTACAAAATATTGAAATATGGTTACGACCTCACACAAGACGCAATTCGCGATTTTCCAAAGCAACAGAAAAAAAAAACTGGAAGCTGAGGATAGTCTATAAAGGGCGGTCACTATATTGTTTGATTTGAAACCGACGGTACCGATGTGCTTCTAATCTTCTGACATGCATATAAAAATAAATATAGCAAGTAGGAAAGGAAGACATGATTTATCATTCATGATTAAACGCAAGAAAAGATAAAAAAGAATTTGGCAGCGGTGAAGTCAGTAAATTGTTATAGAATAAGCGAAAATAAATGTGTTTTTCAATATCATTTTTCTCTTTGACGATAATATTACAGGATGTTCGGGACAAATGAGATACCTTTTTGAAAGGAAACACAAATCGGCATGTCTTGACCAATAATTGATGTATTCTCAAAATTAAAAGTGCATCTCTTAAATGAAGTTTTGGCGAAAACACCTCACTCGAAGAAGCTCCTCTGGGCATCCATCATGCCCTTTGGGCAGGACCTGTATTTGGAACACGCGATCTTTACGATGTCTTTGTGGTTCTGGAAATCAGCTCGTCTTTAGTGTCGCAGGCTGCATTCCATACACAATATTCCATGGGTTGCAATCAAGTGAGTTGGGGAGACAAAATATTGGAGCTGATGTAGTCCTGGACGTTATAAAAACGGCCACTTCTTGGTTTTCACGGAGATGTGACACTGAGCTGTGTCTTGCTGCCACCCTCTTCACCAAAAGCTTGACAACAATGGACAGAAACTCAATATACCCATCTGAGTTAGGTCCATTCGCTGGAAATACTTCCAAACGCGTGAGACTTAATGCTGATTGTGTGTAAGCAATCTGTTGTTTTGCGCGTTCTACAACTGGCCTTAGAAAAACCAGAGCATCTCCAGCTCGACTGATGGTTGATCTTTTGGAGAAGTTGCTTGGCTTTCGAAAGGCGGTTTTCTTGCGCATTGGTTGTTTGAGACTGACTTTGGCAGTTTGAGGCTGACAAGTAGTGTTTTCTTCATAATCGTCTCTTGCGTCAAGCCTGACGAACCATGTTTTACAGCTTCACGACGAATTTCGTTGTGCAAACATAGACATAACGCCTGCTATAACCGTTCGTGCTTACCTACTGATTGCATATATGTAGCTCACATCAGACAATCTACAAGGTAGTCAAGGAGCACTCAGCTGTAGTAAGGATTTCCGGATATATATATATATATATATATATATATATATATATATATATATATATATATATATATCATATAATATGAGACAAATTAGCAGACTTATCTCGGATACATTCCTACTAATTTTTGGGTTCTCGCATTGTATCAATTTTATGCCCACTCCTATTTGTGTTTATCCTGGCTAATACATCTGTCTTCTTCCCTCTTATCGCCTTTTACCCCCTCCGCCTACCACCTCTCCTATACTAGCTCAGTAGGTGTGAAAGTGAAAAAGAAAAAGAAAATAAATAAAAATATAAAAAGAAGAATAAGAAATAAAGAAGAATGTGTCACCCACTTGTCATATTTCAATGTCACTTAAAGTCTTCTCATATGATCCAATCGGATCATCCTTTCCTCCTCCCATGTGTGTGCCTTCAAAATAAAATTATTTCCAAATCTTCACTTTTCCTGAAGACGTTCGCCAACACGAACGAAACCGGTCAAATCTTTCGTTTTTGTTTTTCTCCTGCACTTTAACCGGTTTTCATTTGTCATTTTTCACACATTTTGTAAACCACGGCATTTCATTTTCATGAATTATCGTGTACCTTACCCCATATATATATATATATATATATATATATATATATATATATATATATATATATATATATATATATATATATATATATATATATATATAATCCAGGCAAGGTAAACATCCACAGGATAGTAATCCAAAGAATTTCAACCGGGCTTATAAAAAGTGCTCACTATCAAATAGAGCTTTTATATATGATTATTTTTATTTACACAGACATGTACAAAATCTGCGACACTAGCATGTCGATGCTATCGATAAACAGCTGTTGTAAACTGATATCTCATCAGGCATAGTTAGAATCAGAGTTAAAATGCATATATACATAAACATTTAGGTATGTGTATATGTTGATATATATTTGTGTATAGGATTCACTCCTAAACTAATTAATCCATCATTATGAATATGGAACACAGCTGCTAGGCGTAAGGGTGCATAATGTGGGCTATATGCAAAATGTGGGTAAAAGGTAATGGACACTCTTCATGGATATTAAAGTAGCTCCGATTATTGTGAAATGTTCACAATAGGAATTACACATCAACTAATAAATATTCCAAAGATTTCAATCTCTTTAAAGTATTTTAAGGTGTTTTAGAATGGCATACTATGGACACAACATCCCATTTGAAAATCAAAATATTACAGATTTGAGTTCACTTTGATTTATAGTTTTTAGACACCAATAAAGCAAGATTCCCTGAATTTCAATTTCTTCTTTAGACTCCTTAAGCTTAAGCCTTATATTTTAGACATCTTCTAGAATCAAAGTCATTTAATGAATTTTGATTTCAATTGGAAGATGAATTCTAGATATAAGGTTTAGTAGCGTTATATAGTTTTATTCTAATATTCGTAACGATATATGAAAGTAGTGGGTTTTTTCTTCTTTTTTTTCATCGTCTGGTGGTATTGACTTAGTGAGAAAGAATGTCCGTGTCTTAGAGCGCGGTTAAGCCATTTTGAATAGAAAGGAGTAGAAAAAAAAGAAGAAAAAAAAAAACTCTCCGGCAGGGAATATTTTATATTCGAATACGCAGTTTAAAATAAATAAATGTTATTTATTTATTTCAACAAATTACATTGTTATGGTTTTTCCAAAAAATGTTTATACCTTTACAAAACAATGGTTTATAATAATGTGTCTACTCCTTTCTATTCAAAATAGCTTAACCGCGCTCTAAGACACGAACATTCTTTCTCACCAAGTCAATACCACCAGACGATGAAAAAAGAGAAGAAAAAAACCCACTCTGACGAGGAATATTTTATATTCGAAAGCTCAGTTTAAAATAAATAAATGTTATTTATTTATTTCAACAAATTACATTGTTATGGTTTTTCAAAAAAAATGTTTATATATATAAAAATATATATATATATATATAAATTTATATATATATATAAATATGTATATATATATATATAAATTTATATATATATATAAATATGTATATATATATATATATACATGTATATATACACATATACATATATATAAACATATACATATACATATACATATATATATATATATATATATATATATATATATATATATATACATCAGTGCCGGGATCGAAACGCAACGCCATCATACGACACTGATTGAATGTAAGTTGTATCTCAATGTAAACATCGAATTAGTTTTTTGCCTTTTTTTTAAACATAAGCTCTACCCGGGGGCTTTATATATTCATCCACACACAGACTGTTTCACTGTTTCACAGCTCATCAGTGCGGCTGGACAAGTTAGTGCCTCAAGCCGGGATCGAATCGCAACCGTCGAGCTGACAGTCGGCACTGTTAACCACTACGCCATCATACGACACTGACTGAATGTACGTTGTATCTCAATGTAAACATTGCAATTGCCGGAGCTCGAATTAGTTTTTACCTAATGAGCATTGCCTTTTAAAAGAAGAATATTTTGAAAAACTATTTTGAAAACCTGGACAACGCATTTAATTATGTTTTTTTTTAAAATAAATTATTTATTTACTTTAAAAACTTGAGTACTTTCGCTGTTATACACTCTGTCAAAAGTATAAGCATATTTATTTTGTTCTTCTTTTTTCGTTTAATCTTCCTTGATTGATATATATTTATCGCAGTCAATTTGAAATTCGTCTTGATGTTATCGACGATTAATGTTGATATGCCGCTGTGTGTAGCACGCGGCTACGTGAATTAGGTAGAATGAAAAGTCACACATAGATAGCGTTGATGAAATGGCGATAAAAAGTAGAATATTTTGAAAAAATATTTTGAAAACATGAACAACGCATTTTATTGCCATTTCATAAACACTTTCTATGTGTTACTTTTCATAATATATATATATATATATATATATATACATATATATATATATATATATATATATATATATATATATATATATATATATATATATATATATATATATATATATATATGGATTTCTTCAGTGTAGAGACAATAACGAACTAGTACATGTATATTTCATTTTTCATGAGTATGTTACCTTTCTTTTCCTAGAAACAAAATAAAAACATCTAAAAAAAAAAGACCTGAAGAAAGATAGCCTCAGGCTTATGATCTTACTCTCTAACAGAGCGGCACGTTTGAATGCGGAAACCGTGTTCAGAATAACACCTACCAGCTTTGAACCAGCTTTGAACAACATTGTGTAAAGCGGAAGCAGTAATGATTTTTTCGAGACTTTCTCGTACGACACTGTTTTTTTGACAATTAGACAATCTTAAAACAATAACGACATGAGTTCAAGTTTTAACAATCGGCATTATTCTCAGTGACACCCAAAGGTAAAGACACATTTGAAATTAATATACTCGCCAATATACAGAGATAGTGGATTAGTCTTATGAAATAAATTCCTATGTTCTATAGCCTAATGGTAGTTAGCAGTCAGGCGGAGCCGACATAGGTACAGTTCTTCTTGGTGCGGCAAATTTAAGTTTTCTCCCATCCAGGGTGCCCCCTTTTTTTGGAGGGGGGGGCGATAAATATGCCCTTCATAAAAAAGACATCGTGTCTAATTTTACCCTCGTGGGGGGGGGGGCTAGTAAATAGGAACATGCAGCCGCATACTACTAAAACATAGCTTATTTCCTTTAACAATTATAAGTTACTTGTTCAACCACCGGTTACCATGTATATTGCACCCAACCCGAGGTTCCAACATTCAAGTTCATTGGCCTAACATTCACCGGTTACATGAATTAGAAACGCTATATAGAAGATACTGCCAAGGCTGCTGCAAGAAAAGTAGGCTCCCTTTACTGTGCTAGAAAACTCCTCACACCTGCCCGTATCCTTGCTCTCTACAAAGTCACTATTCGCCCATGCATAGAGTATTCTTGTCACATCTGGGCTGGTGCACCATCCACTAGTCTCTCCCTCGTAGACAGGATCCCAAAAAGAGTCTCTAATGCAATCAGTCCCTCACTGTCTACCAAGGTCAAGCCCCTGTCCCATCGCCGAAATGTTGCATCCTTGTGCTTGTCTTACAAGTACTTCAATGGAATGTGCTCTGATGAACTTGCTGCTCTGGTGCTCCCTAGACGTAAATATTCCCAACCAACTTGACAATCAGCTAAATCCCACCCCTTTCACTGTCGAGGTCCCCAGATGCCGGAAAGCTTTCTAATATTATAGATTCTTTTCTCCAAATGCTAGCATTTGGAATTCTCTCGCTGTTTTCTGTTTCCCTATTTGTGTGAACATACAGAAATTTAAATGTAATGTGAACAAACATCTTGTTGCACAACTCCCCGCTTAAGATGCCTCTATGGATATGACCCACCATTCACAGTAGCCCCTTACGTCTCAGTGACAATGTGGCCCCTTATTTGGGGCGAATTAAAGTAGAAAACTTAGAATAATAAAAAAGCAAAACAAAAACCGTCTGGGGTTAAACATAATGATTGCTAGACAAAAGGTGGGTCCAGCCATACGTACAATGCTATCATTTCGTTTCAAAGATTTCTAAATATGAAAAATGAGGTGTAGCATCACCTGACATTCTTGCAAAAAATATGTAGATTTCATCGTAATTCCAGTCTGCCACATCTGGGGAGGTGCCGCTCGGAACTCTCTTATTTGTTTAGACAGTTCAAAATCAATTCGCAATATAGTTGGGTAGGCGGTTATCTCTTCTCGTCTCTACAGTCTCTTTTACACAGAAGATATTCTGCTAGTCTCTCTCTACTCTATCATTTGTTTTCATTGTAGGTTCTCGATTAAGCTCCAATCTTATATAAACCCATCTGTAAAACATTTACAGAAAGAACTCGTTTAGCTACCACCACAGCAAAGATATTTTCATTTCTCTATCCCCCTATATCAAAACCCAAACGAAACTTCCATGAACAAAGTTTCTTTCCTAGAACATCCCATCTTTAGAAGTAGATACAACG
Organism: Sepiola atlantica; assembly: GCA_963556195.1. Taxonomy (NCBI): domain Eukaryota; kingdom Metazoa; phylum Mollusca; class Cephalopoda; order Sepiida; family Sepiolidae; genus Sepiola; species Sepiola atlantica. The sequence continues at coordinate 97,517,725 of OY744529.1, read as the reverse complement.
AGTCTGCTTCCCAACCGACTGCAACATGGTCGTCTTCAATTTTAATGTAGACAAATACTTGTGGAACTGTCCTCTGTGATATGCAATTCCTCTTATGCAATGTTCTTCCCATGTCTACCAATTGTTTCTAATCCTTTCGTGGTGTCGGTCATCGTTCAACGGAAGATCCCTTTAATCCTTATCCTCGAGTGGTCCTCAGGACTTGATAGGTGGTGAACCACCAGTAAAAATATCTACATCTTATTACATACTATAATAATATAAATATAAAATATTTTAATTTAATCTATCTATCTATATACTATTAACATGTCAAGGTGTATTTGGAGTTTGTCTGTTTGTACGCAAACAGAAACATCTGATTGGTTGACAAAGAAGGAATAGGCAGACTACACATTACTAAGGCAGTTAACTTTTTGATGTCCATTCGAATTTCACGTCAATTTAAAGATTTTTTCAACTGGATGCGTGTTTTATAAATTTAAAGAAATTAACAGAAATTGCATGACATAAATACATTTTTTAAACTAAGTGACCTGTTTTTTTTAATAATCCGCGGAAGGTAGAGTTAAGAGTGTTCGACATTAGTTCAAAGCGAATTATGTTTGCATGATAACATAATTTCTTATTTTTTGTTGTTCCAATCAAAAACAATACGTAAATACATCGATCGTTGTTACTTACTCTCTCATGCAAATACTAAGTAGCGTATTTTTTTTTTAACAAAATTTCATAAGTATTTTTCATCGTACTAGCTCTAAAGCGATAGAAGCTAGGTTAAGATGGAAATTGACATACCCAGGTACTGTACCAGTACCACTCGAAGAGCGGGTATAAATTAGTTATTTCTTTTTCTTTTTATATTTTTAGTAATAATTAGATGGTATGTTTTAAAAGGTGTACTGCCCTATTCATAAATATAGTAAAATGCGTGTTTCCCCTATTTGATTGACCGGTATAGCTTTATAAACCAAAGCTTCATAAGAACTTCTTAATATGTAATCATGCACATGTTGTTTCTTTTTATCTTTAATCCGATCAACAGTTTTCGTTTTGATTAGCAATTCCACAAAGATAGTTGCAGGATATACGTCTCTGCCCGTCAAATGTCCTTTGACCTCTACTTTAATAACTAGACTCAAATATTGCGTAGAATAAGACGTAAAGAACTAACCGATCAAAGCCTAAATTACAATCAGTACTCATTATAAACATTATATAATTTAGGCTTTGGTTGACAACTTTGTTTGCGTTTTTGCTTTATTTTGTAAAATTAACACTGAAGATAGCCACACCAAAAAATAAATGGGCAGGACCATGTTACAAAAATACTGATGTTTGCCGAAACAATTGTATGCTGAATAAAAAATAAGTTTTATGAAATGACGTTAATCTGTCATTTATAACATTGAAACGGTATAAAATGACATAAAAGATATTGAATATAACATAGCTCTGGCTCTACACTATTGAGCTATTATAATTACTTTATGTTATAAGATTTATATTAGAATAGAAAACATTCTAAACATAAATTTAAAAATACACACATATATATATATATATATATATATTTAAATGTTACATAAATTTAAATGTTGAATTAAATTAAAGATAATTGAATTATCGTTTAATAATAATCTATTGTGATTATATAAAGCTCAATATATTGAATAGAGCAATCAATTCTAGAGATGAAAGATGAGAATAAAAAATTGTAAAGATACAATATTTATTAGAACATCAAAGTTCAGAGCATAGAGCTTCATATCCTTAATCCATGGATTTTCAAAGATAAACTCATTTCATCCATGGATTAAGGATATGAAGCTCCTTGTTCAGAACTTTGATGTTCTAATAAATATTGTATCGTTACAATTTTTTATTCTCATCTTTCATCGCTAGAATATATATATATATATATATATATATATATATATATATATATATATATATATATATATATATATATATAGCCACCGCTCTACTCCATAACTCTCCTCCCCCATCGCCCCGACAGGAATATTGCTAAGAAGCCGTGACCTGTTGGCTGCATCTCCCGCTCGGAGCGCACATAATTTAGCTTAAATTACGACCTTCATCATATTTGCTTCGTCTTATGCTAAAAAAAAAAAGAATGAATAAATAAATTGAACGAACAAAAATTAATAAAAACAACAACAAAAACATGGCCTGTTCAAAAACATTGGCAGATGCTTGTCAAACATGTGCTCAAAGCATGGCCTGAGAATTCATTTAGTCTCACTCGCTACAGCAGAATAAAAACGGCAATAAGTATGTATAATGAACAAGGTTAATGGATGTCTTATATCTAATACATTTTTAAATATCACCGATTCGAGAACCGTGACCATTTTAAGTTTCACTTTCCTTGTTCTTGCTTTTTACACGGTTAAGTTCGAAAATATAATGGAGGACTTCGCCAAAAATGGGATGCCTCAAACAGAAACGCACACACACACAAACACACACACATACACACACACACACACACACACACACACACACACATATATATATATATATATATATATATATATATATATATATATATATATATATATATATATATATATATATATATCTTTATAATAAAGTAACGTTATTTCCCCCTATTTTCCTTAACGAGAGCTTTCTATCCAACACATTCAAATCTGCATCGGAAACCAGTTAGGCTAATTTCTGATACATATTTTTTTCGGAAAATATGCCTTTTTTTCGTTCGCTTTCAATAATTTTTATATTTTCTCCGGCTTGACATAGTCATCCATACAGGAATTCGAAGAGATTTTTCACTCTCCCGCTCAAATTTCTATCACTTCCTATCACTGTTTTTAAAATTTTTTTCCGATCTTGCGCTTGTCTGTTAACTACCTTACATGCTCCACCTAAATACGCAACACTTCTTTATTAATGAGCGTTTTGATTGTCCATTTGAAAGGCTTTATTTTACATTCTCGAACCAGAAGATAACATTATTATGTTATCCCTTGATTCGAGTGGCCTGATTGTTTGTTCAGAGTTGTTTAGAGTGGCCTTATTGTCTGTTAAAATTCACTTTTAAAAAAAATTAAATTTTTTTTATTTTTTATTTTTTATTTTTTATTTTTTGTTATTATTATTATTATTATTATTATTATTATTATTATTATTATTATTATTATTATTATTATTATTATTATTATTAGTAGTAGTAGTAGTAGTAGTAGTAGTAGTAGTAGTAGTATTGCTTTTTATGTTTATCGACTTTTGATGAATTTCAGATGGACGTTTTTGGAACAATAGGACTTTAATTAAAAAAAATAATTCCAGGAAACGCCCGATACACCGTAACGAATATATGAAGCTTACAAGCACTTTCGTGACACGTATTCATTATCAGAATAGCAACATGACATTTTTGAACACTTAGCCGACATTGGAGTCAATAAATACCATCATTTTGCCTTGCATTTATCACGCATAAAAAGTATTATTTATGTTATTTATTTACCGTTTTCTGTTCTAATAGATGATTTCTGAAAAAACAAAAAAAATCTGTAACAAAGTTTTGCTTCCAGAACCGATTGTCAGACGGTTTACAAACGTCGTCTTGCTACGTACTGCTTCTCCTTGTAATTCTTTCACCTGTTTTTTACGTGATTCGCGTCAAACAGCGGTTATTCGATGCTAAATTTACTACAGTCGCTTGTCATAGTTACGAAATTTATCGATTTATACTTTTTACCTACGCTCATATTGAGTCAGACTTGAACGTAACTACCAACGACAGAACGACAACAGAATTTTTCCATTTAGATAAATATCGTACTTTAAAATAGCGACATTATTTACGATCGACTTA
>OY744529.1:97496360-97508860 GCA_963556195.1 Sepiola atlantica | reverse complement strand
TTTAAAATTTGAAAAAATGAAATAAAAGTTGTAGGGAAGGAAACGCAGGGCAAAACTCTGCCCGAATGCAAGCAAATGTCCGATTGTTAAAAAGTCCGGTGTCGAAAAGTCCAGCGGAGAGAATAAGATGTAGATAGGTAGGTCGTTAAAGGCACGAGATGTAATGAGAGAGGTTTCAAAGTTAAATTCAAAGAAGCCACAACTTCAGGTACGGCGAAAATAGAAAATCCAAAAGGGTAAAAAGTCCAATAAGAGGTACGTTAGATGAAACAGGCAGGCTCAGAGAAGATTGAGGTGGAAAATATTCGCCATTAAAAGTACTTATATATATATATATATATATATATATATAATTAACTTGTTACAAATATCCAGGGGGTATGAATCCGAAGGAAGTTGAAACCGGGTTTATAAGAGTGCTCAATGAAAATTCAGAGCAAAATATATATATATATATATATATATATATATATATATATATATATATATATATATATATATATATATATATATATAGGTTTTAAGAAATATCGAGTTCAAAGATTATAACTTTAGTTCTAATTAGTGTCTATACATGCATCTTCAGCACATACATTCTTTATCAATTTGTTATAGGCAAAACCCACAATGGAATTGTTTAATGATCGGCAACATAAAAAAAACCAAAAAAAAACCAAATCCTTACTTTCTTTTTCTTTTATGGCAGACTAAAATAATTCGATTAAAACGTCAGATATAAATACATATATGAGAAAGGAAGGATGAAAGTTATCCGACATAATGGGAAATCAAGAAGGAAACACTAAAAGATAGTTAAATAAAATGGGTCGTTCATTTAATGCATTGCTGGGTCAGTATTATAAAATTGAAAATATAATCCTTTATCAATGCAAGATTAATTATTTTTATTTTTTTCATTTTTTTACTTTAATTACTTTTTTTGTACTTTAATGATGAAGGCTTATATTTTCAAAAGATAGTTGTTTATGTATTCATCAACGTTTCGTCTTTATTGGAAGACTTCCTCAGGATGATAGTTTGAAGAAAATGTCATGCAAGTACATAGAAGCTTGGGGTTGACATAGTGGTAAGAAGAAGGGATATAGCAGCCGTAGCTACGATGAGACCTAGAGAGTCCAGAATGTGAGAGTCAATATTAGAGAAAGATTCAAATGAATATGAAAAGCTTTAAGTGGACAAGATTGAGACAACTATGAAATGGGGAGGGTGAGAATATAATTGAAATGGCCTTAGGGTAGGAGAAATGAAAGGAGGGTTGCGCCTTTTGTTGTGGTTAGGTGTGGCATGGATTTTGAGAGGAAGAGGAGAGAGGCGGAAATCTTGTCCACTTAAAGCTTTTCATAAACAACTATCTTTTGGTTTTTCCTTTTTCCTTTCCCAAATACATACATACATACATACATACATACATACATACATAGAGGTATTGATCGATAGCATCGACAATGCAATGTTGCATATTATGTACATGTTTGCATAAATTAAAATAATCATATATCTATATAGATATATGCGTATATATATAGCGTGTATATATATATATATATAACTATATATATTTATATGTATATAACGTGTATATATATATATATATATATATATATATATATATATATATATATATATATATATCCGAAAGTTTAATCACAAGCAGTACCACTAACTTCATTACGAGATCCAACAACACGGTTTGTTGCTGTTAATCACTATTCACTGCTCGTTGTGAATACCCGCCGACTTGGCATTTACAGAGTTAAATTCTTCCTAACTTCAAAGCTAGTTGACGGTGGCCGACGGGTAAGGGTAAGACTCTTGACTGCGAATCAGTGACGATTTGTGATCGGAGGTCGCGCCCTAGACTGAAGTTTGCGTAAGCATGAAACATCGATGTCTGTAGGTAATAAATAATTATACTTTATTTATAAATATTATATATATATATATATATATATATATATATATATATATATATATATATATATTAAAAGATGGATTCACTTTTCAAAGAAGATGAACAATATGAGATCATAAACAATACATTTCGTAAACAAGGATAAATGATATTTGATTGTATTGAATTTTATCTATAGTAAGTAGTCACACGGTTTAAAATCTGGAGAGTAGGAAGGCCAAGAAATATTTTGTGAATCGCATTTCACCCTACAAAATATTAATTATATCATAAATTTTACTGAATTATAATACATACATATATATATATATATATATATATATATATATATATATATATATATATATATATAATTTTGAAATTCATGTAAAAGAATACTATTTGAACTAATTAACTGATCATTATGAATTTTGGAACACAGCTGTTATCTGGAGAGGCTACAATGTTGACTATATTTAGTTTATTTTTGCTTCATGCAAAGTTAATAAAATAGGTGTTGAAAGTTAAAATTACGATCCATCCGATTTTTAATAAAAATTGAACAATAGGTACCTGCCGTCAATAAATAAATATTCTCCAGGTTTCAGTTTCTCTAGAGTGTTTTAAAGGGTTTTAAGGAGGCATGATATGGACACAACCTCTCATTTGAAAATTAAAATATTTCGGATTTACTTTGAATTTGATCCATAGTCACCAGTTAAACAAGATTCTCTGAATGTCAATGTCTTCTTAAGACATCGCAAGCTTAAGTTTTAATAAAAAAAATTGGAATAAGGTTTCTAGACATAAGGTTTAGTATCGTTATATCTTGATTTGAATCTTCGTAAGCGGACATAAAAGTGGTGCAAAAAACTGTTCTGTTCGAGGACGAGTATTCCTCTAGTTTCTTCGTATATGCGACGCTGCTGTCAGTTATTTTATGCAAACACTAGAATTCTAGCATAGTGTTTCACAAGATGCATTTAAACATTTTTTGAGTTATCTTTTTTATTTAACTAATTATTAAAGATAGATTTACATAAACCTGTCTCTTTTATAGTGAATAATAAAAACAGAGTATTGTTTGCGCTCGTTTCACGTAAAATAGCAATAAACGGCCATTTTGAATGGACATAATTTTGATGAGATGATTGGTCAATGGAAAGATTTTTATTGTGATAGAAACAGATTCACCGTTTCTCCGTGTTTGATTGATTAGCTAAAATACTACATTTCCCTCTGTCATTTTTGACAGAACGATTCTCTCGTAAATTAATTTTTTACTACACACACACACACACTCATATATATATATATATATATATATATATATATATATATATATATATATATATTGTAAAATATGAAAATATATTCATGGCAATGAAGCTACACAGAGGCGTCCGCGTTTCATCCCCACAGGAAATTGTCAGGCTAAGTCTACAGATATTTTGTTAGCATTGTAGTTATATATATATATATATATAAAACTTTCTGCCTGATGAGACCTCAGCTCTTGATAGCTGTAGATCGATAACATCGACATGCCAGTGTAGCAGACCTTGTACATGTTTGAATAAAAGCATTCACAATACAGCTCTATATTTTTATTGAGCACTCTTTTATAAGCCCGGTTTAGTTCCCTTTGGATTTCTACCCTGTGGATTTTTACCCTACCTGGATTACTATATATATATATATATATATATATATATATATAGAGAGAGAGAGAGAGAGAGAGAGAGAAAGAGAGAGAGAGAGATAGAGAGAGAGAGATAGAGAAAGATAGACAGAGAGACACACACACACAGAATTATTTAATAAACATTTTTTAATTATTATGCGCATATGTATACGTTTCATCTTTGCGGAATCTTCAGTGTGGAGAAAACTTTTAAATTGGTCGCACAGTTCGAACCTCCGAATAAGTCAATTCCAAGCGCTCTAACCAATGAGGCCAATTTCAACCGTTTAACGACGAGTATAGAAATAACCCACATCTATATCAAATCAGGCGGACAACATAATCAGCCGTCTTAACAATGTTCAACAAATCACGTATGAAAGAACTTGCTAATCGTCTCTCCACCGTGTTTTTTTTGGTCTTCCTCTAGGTCTTTTCGGTTGCTTTGGGGTCCATTATGTCGCTCTATATATCCACCTGTTTTCTGTACATCTCGAAAGATGATTTGCACGTAGATGTTTTGCCATTCGTATGGTAGTGATGATGTCATTTACTCCGGTTTGCTGTCTAATCCAGGTGTTTCTTTTTCTATCATGTAAACTGATGTCGAGCATGTGTTACATTTTGCGTTGCTCCACTCATAGCTTTTCTATCACTGTAGTATTATTTTATTATATACACTTATATATATATATATATATATATATATATATATATATATATATATATATCAGACATCAGATTTTCAACTAGAGAACCCACTGTATTCAGCGTACAGAGAAAATAGTTATATTGCAAGGTTATACCTACACATTTTCAGACAATAATTATTTCGGATAAAATTAATCTTTTCTGAAGTAAAAATGGATATCCATTTTTACTTGATAAGCACTTAATTTTGCCCGAAATAATTATTGTTTTAAAAAGAAAATGGGTTACAGATTGATACCTTAAAATCTTAATTATGTATGTATTGAAGCACTCGGCGAGAAATTAAATTGAAGAATTAAATTTTCCGCGTTTCGCGTTCCAAGAACTTATTATTAATGTTTACTAATAGAAAAAAAATACAAGACATATTTTTTCTCGCATTTTGAAAGCGTGATCGTCACGACAGCTTAGCGATAAGAAGCCAGTGCTCAAAAATATTTGGATCCGGGTTTCGAACTGCCGGACCGGCGGTGTGGTTACTGACGAGTGTAAGTTAACACGAAACATATATGTCCATTGATATTAAATATATTTATACGAATATATATATATATATATATATATATATATATATATATATATATATATATACAGAAAGAGAGAGAGACAAAGAGAGCGAGATAGATATTATATTATGAAAGATCATATATATATATATATATATATATATATATATATAAATATATATATATAAATATATATATATATATATATATATATATATATATATATATATATATATATATATAGAGAGAGAGAGAGAGAGAGAGAGAGAGAGAGAGAGAGAGAGAGAGAGGAGGGTAGTGCAGTATTAGTGCAGTTCCAACGAGAGAAAAGTATATATGTAAAGAAGTAAGGTTACTAACATTTGTGAAAAGTTTTTTTCAACATTTATTTATTATTTCGTTATTTTATCATTTTATAATTGTATATAACGCGTTTCAAGCAGTGGTCCGCTCTTATCAGATATGTAAATCCATTTGAAGTAATGTCTTTCGAATGTCTGATATTTTGAAATAAAATTGTTCCAGTACATTGATTAGAATAAAAGTTGCATTGCATCAGCTGTAAAAAACATTAATACCTTTGTGTATACTCTATATTTGGAACCTGATTTAATGATCATGTAAATCGCAAATATCGGCCTGGAAAATTCAATATGTATATATATATATATATGAAGGTATTATTATTATTATTATTATTATTATTATTATTATTATTATTATTATATAAACCCTTTTACTAAGGCTGGACACTCTGAGTGAATTTAATAACAGGCAGTACTACTAGCTTCATTGCGAGATCCAACACGATTGGTTGTTGTTGTTGATCACTCTTCGCCGCTTGCTATGAATACCCGCCGACTTGGTATCTACAAAGTTAAATTCCTCCTAAATTCCAAGCTAATTTCTGGTGGTCAACTGGTAAGTCTCTTGACTGCGAATCAGTGGCGATTTGTGGTCGGAGTTCGCGCCCGTCGATCGTCGGGAATTAGCTTCCTGCACTGAAGATTGCATAAGCATGAAACATCGATGTCTGTAGGTAATAAATAATTAATGTATTTTTTCACCCCCAGTTTTATAACTGTCCCGCCGGTCCTGATGTTTAATTTTCAAGGCGAATATTGATAGTAATGTTTTAGGAATGTGTAGATATGTATCCCCTAATAACGAAATTAATAATAACTAACGAATCAGTAGACGTTCCACGCTTAATTAAAGTACAATTTGGTTTTTAATTTTATTGTCTTTGATATTATTTCATGTATTCATATCATCTTTGCATATCCTGTAAATTTTATTCAGGGAGAAAAAAAGGGATAAAATATTTATTGTAATTAAATTTATTATTGAGTCTATTAGTAGTTGTTTCGTATAAAAATGTCTGAGTAAAATCAGATTAATAATCGTGTCACCCCCACTTTCCTTTAATTGGGTTTAAAGTCATGAAACCTCACGGACATATGTCCCAAGACCATTTACTATTTCAAAGATCAAGACGCCGATCGAATTCATCTGAAAATAATAATGATCTTCCATCAACAACCCAACCACGAGCGCCGCCGCCGACGTCTCTTGATAGCGGTCTTATTTCAATAATTATTATCTATCGGAACGACATGTGCTGACTTGATTTGCGAAGACGCTCCTAATGTATGAGAGAGGGAGAGTTGGGGAGAATAGGGGGGCTAAGGGGAAGATGAGCGGCAAATACAAACAATCAATACTTTTTACACAGAAAGAATGGCCCATCGAAATGAATCCCCATGCTCATACCTATTACTCGGCAAACCAGCATCTTATTAAAAAAAAATCCCTTAAATATTTAATGTCCTTTTCAGGTCCCGAAAGAGTTTTTTAAAGCATAAAAAAAATCGATTTTATTCGCATATATTCGTTGTATTCCTTGCGTAGGGTCAATCAATCAATCGATAAACTGATGAAGACATGGTTCCCCTCTTTATAGAACTTTCATTAATTTGATTTTGTTGCACGAAATTGAATTTTGAAACTTCATCAGAAGACTGGGATCGCATTTCATCAAACGGGTTGCAATGCGTGCTCACGTGCACGCACGTGCGTTCAGAGACGGAGGAGGAAAAATCGAGACACACCAGCCTCGTCGTCTGTATCGGCAAATTATCAGAAATCGTTAGAATGCTAAGATTATCCAGCTTGCATATTTACAAGAATGGATATTCGTCCATTCAATCTGCGAGGACAGCAGTGAACAATGCCATTTGCAACTTCAGCGTGAGAGACGAACGAAAATGTTATTAAAACCTTAAGCGTGAAAGACAAATTAAAATGATATTTAAACCTGAAGCGTGAGAGACAAACAAAACTGATATGTAATCCTTAAGCGTGAGAGACGAACGAAAGTAATTTTTAAAACTTCAGCGTGACAGACGAGCGAAAATAATGTTTAAATCTGAAGCGTGAGAGACGAACGAAAATGATATTTATACCTGAAGCGTGAGAGACGAACAAAAATTATATTTAAACCTTAAGCGTGAGAGACGAACAACAATTATATTTAAACCATAACCGTGAGAGACGAACGAAAATGATATAAAAACCTTAAGCGTGAGAAACGCAAATAAAAATGATATTTAAACCTTAAGCGTGAGAGACGAACGAAAATGATATCTAAACCTGAAGCGTGAGAGACGCAAATAAAAATTATATTTAAACCTGAAGCGTGAGAGACGCAAATAAAAATGATATTTCAACCTGAAGCGTGAGAAACGCAAATAAAAATGATATTTAAACCTTAAGCGTGAGAGACGAATGAAAATGATATAAAAACCTTAAGCGTGAGAGACGAACGAAAATTTTTAAACCTTAAGCGTGAGAGACGAACGAAAATGATATAAAAACCTTAAGCGTGAGAGACGAACGAAAATGATATTTAAACCTGAAGCGTGAGAGACGCAAATAAAAATCATATTTAAACCTGAAGCGTGAGAGACGCAAATAAAAATTATATTAAAACCTTAAGCGTGAGACGAACAAAAATTAAATTTAAACCTGGAGCGTTAAAGACGAAAATAAAAATGATATTTAAACCTAAAGCGTGAGAGACGAACACAAATGTTATTTAGCTTTAAGCATGACAGACGAACGAAAATTATAGTTTAAATTTAAACGCGACTGACAACGACGGACCGGGCCTCTCGTAAAGATACTTAGACGCACCTAAGGCTGCGTTCATTCACTTTGCGCGTTTAGCAATGACATATAAGGCATAGATTGAAGTTTATTTATATCAAATATGGTTGGATTGCAGAAACGATTGCGAATTTTAGTAAAGATTCTATGGGTGGTATTTTCGTATTTTGGAGTGGAGATCTCAACGTATTTAATGTTAAATAAATTGTGTTGAGAAATTAGTAATGCACGTTTCTGAACCTTGTCTATCGAGTGAAGATTGTCCACGAGTTGTTCATACATCTGATCCGCCAATTTTCTGGTCTTTTAAACGTCGATTTATATGCAGAAGTTGATCCAATCGCTCTTCATAGAACTCAGTTGGTCGACAAGTAAGTGTTATTTTTATATTCTAACCTACTAAACCATCGGCATGGGGTGGCACCGTCACTGTAGGACATCTCCTCAAAGACAGAAAAATCATAAATACTTAAAACTAATGCTATATTTATTGATTATACACGCCCTGCGACGAGTATTCTACATGTATCTATCTATCTATCTATCTATCTATCTATCTATCTATCTATCTATCTATCTATCTATCTATCTATCTCTCTCTCTCTCTCTCTATATATATATATATATATATATATATATATATATATATATATATATATATATATATGTAAACCATAGTTATTACGAGAAACATTCTATATTTTCTTCAGAAACACTTTTATTTACAAACAATTGTTCCTGTCCATTTCCAGAATCTATGTGTTCATTGTATACAAAAAAAATCACTGATATTTACAAGGAGGCTACATCGGTGTATAAAAATTCCATAGTCAGGCTGAAAAAATTAAAATGCATCCAATATTCATTTAATTTGAACATATAAGTATATATATATATACATATATATATATACATATATATATATATATATATATATACATATATATACATGTATACATACATATATATATACATATATATATATACATGTATACATATATATACATGTATACATACATATATATATACATATATATATATAAATGTATACATATATATATACATATATATATGCATATATATATATGTATATATATATGTATATATATGTATATATATACCTATATATATATATATATGCATATATATATATGTATATATATGTATATATATACCTATTTATACATATATATATATATGTATATGTATATATATATATATATATATATATATATATATATATATATATATATATATATATAAAAGAATACCCGTCTCATGACGGGTTAAATTAATTACTCTCAAACAGAACAGTATTGTACCACTTACCTATTACAAAGATTAAACTCAAGATATTATGATACTAAACCTACAGTCTTGAATCCTTATTCTAATGTTAATCAAAATGCATTACATGATTTAGATTCTAAAAAAAATCGAAAATCAAAGACTTAAACTTACTGGGTCTTTAGGAGAAATTGAAATTCACGGAATCGTATTTAATTTCAGTCTACTGACTGTAAATACAATTCACTGCAAATCTGATACATTTTAATTTTTAAATGGGGAATTCTGCTCACATTGTGGCCCGAAAACTTCTCTAAAATAACTGGAAAGAAACTAAAATTTCGGGAATATTCATTAATGCCTGATATTCCACTAAACTCGAATACATCTGAACTTTCACGAAGTTCTTCCACCCCTGGTTACCCCTTTGCAACATACTGAATTAAATTAAATATAGCCCCAACAACGACCGTTTCCGCCTATCAGTTTTGTTCTCAGATTCATAATGATCGGGTAAGAAGTTTAGGACTAAATCATGTGAATCGTGTACATAAAAATATACCAGCTTATGCACAAAAGTAATTTCGTATGAATAAAGATTCCAAACGTCTGCCAATCTGTACATGCACAAACAACCTTAAGTTTATTAGACTTACCTGATATCTTGTAGGAATCATCCGTTACCTAAAATATTTCGACCCCAAAATAATAAAACTCTTTACTACTATAGAAAAACAATAAAGAAAACTACTACTACTACTACTACTACTACAACTACTACTACTATTTGATAATGATAATAATAATAATGCGAGAAATCAATGGTAAACGACTGTTGTGATACTGCAAGGTTATTTGTGGTGGCTATCGAAAAGAGGTGGAGAATACTGGAAATCTGGGGAGACTTGTTGTCACTCAGATCCCAGGGAATACCACCGGTTGTTGTCGGTGAGCAATCACTGATGATGACCTGTGTGAGAACTCCTTGTGAGTACAAATAATAATATTAATAATAATAATATTAATGATGATGATGATGATGATGATGATGATGATGATGATGATGATGATGATGATGATGGAGAAGTACAAAGGCTACGGATGTGTATATATATATATATATATATATATATATATATATATATATATATATACATAGCATAGATTTATGCAAACACAATTACATAATCAATTAATTTTCGTTCCAAGAAATAAACAAACAACAGAATTGTGTACGATCGTTTCAGAGATCATGTATTTTTATTATTACTATCAGATTCCATCGTAAGCACAGGGTATAGACACTAAATTAAAGGCATATAGACAGCATCAATGGCCCAGATACAAGACCTGGGAAACATGCGACTGGGGTCCACGACTGGGGCCGAACAGGTGAAGACCAAAATTACTACAAAATTATAATTACAGAGAAAAGTTTTAGTTTAAAATTTCTTAGTAATGCCTAGGAATTAGCAAATATATACATATTATTAGGAAGCAGCTTACAATAATTGATTTATTTCCATCAAATGAAATGGAAAGAGTACAAAAATATAAAAGAACTAAATTCACAAAAAATAACTTTATTCCCCATGAATTAGACACATTTTTCACATTAAAAAAAATCATGAGTCAATTTGTTTATATTGACTACTTAGTTACAAAACATATCATGACGTAATGCAATCAGAAAGCAAATTCAATATTTTACAAAATCAAATACTTTATGAACAAAAAACAATTTTGATAAGTTTTTCAAAATTTGTTATGTTTGTTAAATATAAGATTAATTTCTACAGAAGACGAAGAAAATGCTTATTTATTTATGATACAGTCTTAATAAAATCAACTTACATTAACAAGAAGATAAAACCAATAAAATATAGGTAAAAAGGAGAGATATGTAATAGGGGATTTTAACGACACCCCTGGAAAACAAACAATTATTTAGAATTTAGAACGAGGGATCAGTTTCCCATATAAATAAAACGTAAAAGGCATTAACCAATTTTTTTTTCTATGAGAGATAAATCTTGTGCGTTTTTAAGGTGGTGGGGGCTAATAGTGGTTCTACTTTTTTTTAGGCGATTGTGTGGTTTTACGTTATTAGGGTTATTAGTAAAAATATTTTAGTTAACTGCTCTAGAAAACTAGAATGGTCCGGAAATAGGGGGTCATTGTACGTTAATTTTTATATGCGAAATCAATCCCCACTCTAGATTCTTAAATACTTGCGTGTTCTTTCTTCTGCCCGACTTATTTTTCATGGTGTTCACCTAACCCTAACCCTAACCCTAACCTAAACAAAGTAAAATCTTGTTTTTTTTCTTCTTCAGATTTAAGTAACCCAACAAAACGTTATTAAATAAGAAAACGAAAGTTATTGTCGGTTAAAAAAAAGAAAATAACTAAAAAAGAGCTTGTTAAAAAATTAAAAAAAATTTTTATGTCAGGACAAAAATACCATTTCAGACCAGACCAAAAAATCAATTTTATCCAACATTTGGGTGAATACAGAGAGAAATGAGCAATACAATTGAACAGTCTCTATAGTACAATTGAGGCTTAAAAAGTATTTAAACTTTTTAATTTAATTTTACTTCAGTGATTGATCCCCCCCCCTCAATCCTTCAGATGCAATAATTATCATAAGTAAAATCTTATGCCAGTTTCTAATATGCATCATTTCAATATGAAAAAAGAGCATAGATTTATATTATCCAATATATTTTTCAGAAATTATAGTTTGTTTGATTCACCCAAGGCAATTCTCGAACCAGCACTAAAAGTTATCGTAAAATATTATTAATAAAATAAAAATGTTCATACAATTCTCATGACAACATAATCAGTATTGATAATGGATACTTTTCCAAGCAGTTATCAGATACGTTTTATATTTTCTACCTTTTTTACATATATTTTATTGGTTTTATGTTCTTGTTAATGTAAATTGATTTTATTATAAACTGTTTTTTAAATTTTTATCATAGTTCACCTCAAACAAAGTAGGCCGCCACAGTAGACGTAAGAGGCTACTGAGAAAAAAGGGTGAAGGTTTTTTTTTTGGGGGGGGGGGGACCTAAATTAGGAGCTGCGCAGCGAAATGTCTGTTTACATTAGTTTTAAATTTCTGCATGTCAGTACCGTCAGGAAAACAGAGAGCAGGGAGGGAGTTCTAGAGTCTAGCAGCACGAGGAAAGAAGCTTTTGGAGTAGAAAGCTCTTCGGCA
>OY744529.1:97456360-97491360 GCA_963556195.1 Sepiola atlantica | reverse complement strand
AATCCCACTTTCCGACCTTGTGTCACATTTTACCTGTGGGGGGGTAGATAAATAATGATCAAAAAGAAGGCGTATAAGAAAGAAGAAATATAAACTGTTAGATAGAAAAAAGAATGATAAAAGAAAGGAGAACGATAGAGGTGAACGACGGAAATGGTAAGATAAAAACAAAGAGATACGAAAAGAAATGATGAGCATTAAAAAGAAAAGAAATATGGCGGGAGGAAACAAGGAAAGACGGTGTGGAAGACAAACGCCATGATGAGAAAGAAATGAAATAGGTAAAAAAAAAATGGCGAGGCTAAATGGAAGGAAAAAGAATTACAGAAACCTAGAATAAGAATGACAAGAAGAAAAGAAAGAGGAAACGAAAGAAATGAATAAAATTAAACAATAAAATGAAGAAATAGTTGAAGTAAATCTGAAATAAAAAAAATAAATAAAGGAAGAAAGAATAGTGGAAAAGAACAATGAAGAAAGCTAAAATAAAGAAATATATGAAGAGAAAAGTGAAGAAGTTTCTAAGAAAAGAAGAAAATAGAAATTAAAAAAAAGACAAATAGTTTGTTTTGTTTTACAGCATATTAACCCTTTCCAGGTTATTTAATGACGAATCAGGTCATTTCGGTAAAAGTTTTTATGCTTAAAGTTTTTTATATCTTAATATATTAATTTATGGTGTTTTGTTTAATTGTTTTTTTACGGAATATCAACCCTTTCCAGGTTATTTAATGACGAATCAGGTCATTTCGGTAAAAGTTTTTATGCTTAAAGTTTTTTATATCTTAATATATTCATTTATGGTGTTTTGTTTAATTGTTTTTTTTTACGGCATATCAACCCTTTCCGGGTTATTTAATGCCGAATAATTTTGGTAAAAGTTGTTATGCTTCAAGTACTTAATATCTTCAAATATTCATTTATGGCGTTTTGTTTGATTGTTTTGTAGAGGAAAAATGTGCTTTTGTTTTTAGCTTTGCAGAACACGATTGAGTTTTGCAAAGGGAAAGGAAATAACAATAACATCTATGAAGGCAAACATACACAAGTAAATAAAGAAAGGAGATAAGGAAGAGAGAAAACAGTGATGAAGCACAAAGCAAACAGAAAGAAGAAGAAGAATTGTAGGAATGAAGAGAGAGAGAGAGAGAGAGAAAAGAAAAGAAAGAAGTAAATATACATAATAAAAGAAAGGAGTGAAATAAGAAGACAAAAATTAAGGAAAGTAAAGAAAAATAAGTAAGATAGGAAAAAAAAGAAAGACTATTAAAAATCAAGCTTGAAAAATGATAAGAAGGAAAGATAGGAGAAGAAAGAAGGAAAATAGTGAACGAAGGAAAAGAAAAGAGAAAGGAAACAAAGAATAGGAAGAATTCAATGAATTGAAAGAGGAAAAAAAGACAGAATAAAGAGAAAATGAGGAAGAAAAAGAGTAGAATATAATTTATAAGAAACGAAAGAAATAAAAGAAGAGACATGATAACAAAGAAATGAATGAAGAAATAAGAAAAATGATAAAAAAGATAGAACGTAAATGATTGCAACCAAGAAAAGGGAAATGATTACGAAATAAAGAAAGAAAGAGAGAAAGTAAATCGTAGTAAAAATGAAAAAAAGAAATGATAACAAAAATATGAAAAAAATGAAAATGATAACAAAAGAAAAAAGGAAAGAAAGGAAGAAATGAAATGATAGCCAATAAAAAATAATAAAATTATAGCAGAAAAAGAAAGAATATTGAAATGAAGGGAAATAATAGCAAAATAGAAAGATAGAATGTAAATGATACCGACAAAGAAAGAAAGATAGAGAAAAAGAAAGGACATGATAACAAAATAGAGAAAGAAAGAGAGAAAGGAAATGATAGAAAACAACGAAAGAAAAAGAAAAGAAAAAGATAGAAATAAAATGATAGCTAGAAACTAAAGAAAGAATAACAGAGAGAAATAAAGGAAAAGGGAGAAAGGAACTGATAACAAGAAACGAAAGAAAGAAAGAAAGAAAGAAAGAGAGAAAGAAAGAAACGAAAGGAAAGGAAAAAAAGAAATTATAGTAAGAAACGAAAGAAAAAAAGAAAGAAAGAAAAAAGGAAAAAGGGAGAAAAGAAATGATAGCAAGAAACGAATAAAAGAAAGTAAGTAAGAAGAGAGAAAGGAAATGATAGTTAGAAACGAAATAAAGAAAGAAAAGAAAAGAAAAAGGGTAAAGGAAATGATAGCAAAAAACGAAAGAACGAAAGTAAGAAAGAATAAAAAAAGAAAGGAAAAAGCGAGAAATGTAATGATAGCAATAAAAACAGAAAAAAGGGAAATGATAGCAAAAGAAAAACGAAAAAAATTGAATAAAAGCAAAAAAAAAAAAAGAACAAACAATGAAAGAGAGAAATGATAGTAAGATAAACGAAAAAAAAAGGAACATTCCTTCTTTTTCTATTTCTGAGCTGTTTAACTAACAAAAGACAAGTTTCAACTGGATATTCTAACTAACCATCAAACCAAAATAGTTCAATAAAAATTCTCCATAAACAGATTTTTCTTAGGAAATATTTTATTCGGCTTCACTCAAAAAGGGTAACGGTTTTCCTGTAAGACCTCACATAGATGCCATCAGTCATTGCATGATATACAAATGACAGTATCTAAAATTCAAACCATGCTGAATCGCACTCATTTGTGAGGAAGTGCCGACGGAATTTTGGAGATTTATTGAGATAGCTTTCCGTGGCCATATTAAAAAAATCCAATGTGAGCAGAGGTTAGCCTCCTCTAGATCCGCCGTATTATTTTTGTTTAACCGGTTTGGATACTATTCTTAAATAACCTATTGTTATTTAAAACCATGTTTTAGTAAAAATAAAATCTATTAAAAATAGTAGTTCAATAGCAAGTTGAATGCCATCCGAGAGACGTTAAATGAACGTTTACTTCCCACCCTTCTCTGCCATGCTTTATGCGAAAAATAAAAAAATAAAAAATATAAATCATTAAAAAAAAAATAATAATTGTGCAAACGCTAAGAAAAAAGTAAATAAAATTAAAAGAATTAAAAATTAGAAAAATAAAATAAATAGAAAAATTTAAAAATAGAAAAGATTAAAAAACAAAGATTAAAAGAAAACCTTCAAAATAGCTCGCACACTAGGATTTACATTTTATCAACACGCACTTTTGAAAAGGTTAAGAGATAAAGTTTTGCGGATGGTGTTGCTCTCATGCAACTACACAACTCTCGTCTCCCTGTTAAAAAAACTATTAAAATAGTAGAGTAGACTGACATATAAAGTGTTCTTATTTTTTGTCGTAACTTGTATCTTTAAAGTTTATTTGTGTAATCGCGCTAGTTTTCATTAAATTGAAAGCATATTAATTGACTTTTTTATTTTAATTATTATGTTAGGACTCGTCATATTTACGTATTTGTGTTATGTCGGCTGTTTACAAATTTCAATTCATTTTTTTATATCTCTCCCAGGCAACGCCGGGCGACGGGTCTTGCTAGTATATAATATACTTTATTATCTCTAGATTTGACATTTGTTTGTACGTATAATTCTTTCCTCGAATATGTTAGGCATCCACCACACTCATCTCCTTTTCTCTCGCTCTCTCTGCCTCTCTTATATGTATATGAATACACACACACACACACACACACACACACACACACACACACACACACACACACACACACACATATATATATATATATATATATGTGTGTGTGTGTGTATATGTATATATATATATATGTATATACATACATACACACACACACATATATTTATACGTGTGTGTATGTATACATATATATATAATTCTCGTAATTCTAGCCTTAATATATGAACTGCGTTCGACCCCATTCGACTGCCTACAACCACCACTTCTGCACCGATGAGGGCAAAAAGCCCGAAACGATATCGTCTGTAAGTAATAAAACACTTTTATATTATAAAAATATATTTATAGTATATATATATATTTAATCTACCACAGTTTATCAGCCGTTCAGATATTGTCCGCGAGGTTTAAGACGTTGGGTTGGAGTTGAAAAATACTTATAATCCAGGGTTTCGAATCGTGTGACCAGTAGTGAATAGTCAAACTTCTACGCTGAAGAGTCTTGATTGAAAAAAGATGAAACGTATACGTCCGTAGATAATAAACAACAACAATTATTTTCATATATATATATATATATATATATATATATATATATATATATATATATATATATATATATATGATTATTTTAATTTATGCAAACATGTACATAATATGCACCACTGGCATGTCGATGTTATCGATCAACAGCTGTTAGAAACTGAGATCTCATCAGGTAAGAAAGAAAATCTGATCCTTCCCTAATATCATATTTTTAAAGAACGTTATATATATATATATATATATATATATATATATATATATATATACAAGGCACCGAAAGGGAACTTATTAGATCTGATTAAGCGATTTACTGTTTTTCTTTACCTTTACAAATCACTCACACACACACTCACTCACACACACACACACATACACACACACACACATATATATATATATGCATATATATATATATATATATATATATATATATATATATATATATATATATTTGTGGTAGTGTCACGGATATTCTTGACTCGCTTAATTCTTCATCACACCAAGTAGGTCATCATCGGTCCATTGTGGTTCCGATGTTAGTTGCTTGACGTAAGTTCTGTGTGGTCTCTTCACTGATGAGCATCCATGTTTTTGAATCTGCAAAAAATCACCGCTGACGATTTAATCCTTTACCCTCCAGCAGTGCCGAGCAAATCTGGTGCTTCTTTCTCTGATAAAGGCTGAGATCAGAGAAAGGGATGGAGAAGAGTTGTGCTCTGGTATGGTGCTACTCCCACCCCAGGGATGTTAAGAGCAGCTCTTGGTATTATGGTGACCACATTGTAATATTTTAGCATTTATCAATAGTAAAGATAAAAGGCTGAATGCCTAATCAAATGCAATTGCGTTTTCTTATCTCGTTTTTCTTCAGGCCACTGACTTGGTGTTTTCTCTGTTGATAATATGTTTTTATATAGTTTTTTTTCATACACCCACTCTTATTTAAAAAGGATTTTCATGTCTATTTTAAATTTTATGCTTTTTTCGAGATAACTTCTTAGCTATGTATCTTGACATTAGATAGTCCGACGTACTTACTACTGTCATTAACATGAAGACGTCGTGCATATGTTAGCTAATATTCGAAAATTGCGCCATTCTGGAGTGACTCGTGAATTTCTACCATACATTAATAATATAATTCTCACGTTGTCGTCTCTTTAACACATAAAATCAAATTGTATTCCGGCTAGAGCAAATATAATGCATGTTTTCAAATATCTAACGCAGAAATATGACATTTTTAATTCGACTTCAAATACCGAAATTAATATAGCAATACCATGCATAAATAAATTAATAACACAATGAAAAAAAATAAATGCGCAATACAATTAACGAATGAAGTAGAAAAAGCAAACATAATATGATAAATAAATAAAAACAAACATGCATACGTTCTTGCGTGCGTATATAAAAGTGCGTATATACAAATAAAGCAAACGATACACACGTAAAGAAAAACGAATAAAAATAAATAACAGATGAGTAATTCAGCCACAACATGAAATAAAATAAAATAATAATGAAATGTTTAGAGAGCATATACGAAAAATAAAATCATATAAAAGGATGACATCAATTGCGTGATGCAGCATACCCGGTAATTGGGAGGCTGTGAATTCGACACTAAATTCGTTTGAAGATCGCAGATGAGCGCGTGAAACCATGGTAACAAGTCAAACAATGTTATCTTTTTATGTAATATATATATATATATATATATATATATATATATATATATATATATATATATATATATAATTAATTGTATAAAAATATATATATATTTACATATATAAATATATACACACACAGATATATATATATAATTAATTACATAAAAAGGTATATATATATATACACACACACACACACACACATATATATATATATATATATATATATATGTATATATATATATGTATATATTAATTATGACAATATATGTATTAGCATATATTATCAGTGCCTTTTAATTAGCAGTCTCTTTAAATAGTTCAGCTCGATGATTGCCAATAAGTAACAACAGAACATATAAAATTCAGGTTCATATTGTATTCCAATAACCATGCTTTTTCATTTTTTATTTTATTTTTATTTTTACACATTTCTAAAAACAGAACATTTTTGGTGAGATGTATTTTTACGGTCCGTTTCTTTTGTATGTCAATATTGTTTCTGCAACACTACAAAATCATCAGAAAAATCCACAAAGAGTAAAAAGTTCTATGGATTATTTTTTTAAAAACCTACAGTATACAGTGGGTCAATGTTTGGCGAGAACAAATAAAAAGCAATGAAAGAGCAAACTCAGATCTGGGGGGAAATCACTAGTACGCCATTTTGAATATATATATATATATATATATATATATATATATGTATATATATATATATATATATATATATATATATATATATATATATATATAGTGTTATAATGGAATAATTCCAGGAAGAAATCCGGGTAAGAGAGCTCAATGTGGTAAACAGAGCAAGAATAACGTAAAATATAATAACACGAAATTACATGATTGTCGATGCAATAATTTATTTCAACCTTGCGGTTTTATTCAAGCATCCAATTTGACAATTACATTTTTGAGACTGACAGAAAACTGAATTCACCCTCGACACTTCAAACACAACCAGAGAGAGTGCAATAATTAATAAAAACAAACAAAAAAACCCATAAGATCCCTTTCGATTGCTTTAGTTAAATATAAGATGTTAATTCCTACTCGCTCTGTAATAGGTATTTGGATTGGCGGCGACCACCACTCTCTCTGATTTTGTTTGAAGTGAGAGGGTGAATTCAGTTTTCTGTCAGTCTCAAAAATGTAATTGCCAAATTGGATGCTTGAATAAAACCGCAAGGTTGAAATAAATTATTGCATCGACAATCATGTAATTTCGTGTTATTATATTTTACGTTATATATATATGTATATATATTACCCTTATACCCGAGTTGATCTTGGCTATGATTAGCGACGAATCTGTTATTAAAAAAATATGAGAAATGTACAGAACTAACATTTTTGATAACAGAGTTTCACAATGAAGGAATCTGCCAGTAAGAAAATTAAAAGGGCGGGATTCACCAACTCGCTCGTCGGTTCGCCAATCAGGGGAAAAAACAAGAAGTGAAAAAAAAACCCCGAAGTGAATCATGAAACTCGATATATTGCTTTATGGTTTAAAAAAAAACTTTGCTCTGAATTGTCTGAGTGGAGCAGGGGTTTCGAATTGTTTACAATTGTCATTATTAGTTTGAGGGACGGACGTGGGTTAGGGTTAGGGTTAGGATATAATTGCTCCAATCAATCAATTCAAAACTAAAATAAATGATTTCAAATTGAATAAAATAATTAACAGTTTCGAAGGTGTCGTTTTCTTTTTGTTTGTTTTTGAACTGGTAGAAGGGCGACAACAATTCTTTGAGTTACTTTCATTCTTTACCAATGAAAATAGAAAGGAACATACTCCATGGGTACACTAATGCCATATATATGAATTTTCAAATGGGAGTGTGTGTCTATATTAGGCCCCTTAAATCACTTTACAATAATCTAAAATCTTGACATCTAATACGTATTGTTACAAATCGGATGTATGTTATCACGAAAGGTTTCCACCAACACCCCCTCTTTCCATTTAACTAAATTAAAGTACATATATCCTACATCATTGCCCTTTGTGCCTAGCAGCTGGTCGGTGAATAAGTGAGTGAATCCTGTGCATACAACTATATAAACATATAAACATATAAACATATAAACACACCTAACTTTACAAAGATTGAGTAGTAAATACGCTGACTAATATTTATGAATTTCTACAATTTTGGAACGACTTTTTAAATTTCAAACATCCATTAATACTAGAAGTATCAACTTGTCGTCTATTTGAGAAAACGTAGACAAATTCAGTGGAGCAAATAGGCATGCATAGAATTGATCCGCCCAGGTTAGAGTTAGGGTTAGGATTAAGGTTAGAGTTAGTTAATCACAAAGCAATTACATTTCCCCGGACTATTTTCTTTCTATGTAAGCTCATGTTTCTACGCGGAGTGATTGCTCTATCACCCGATGAAAACAAATTGCGCGTGATGTACTTTCGCCGATCTATTTACAGTTCTGCCCGCTTCTCAAACAAGGCAGTTGGATTTAAGATATACACCCAAGCGCACGTGCGGCGCGCCCGACCAGCTCACCAGCGCCATGGAACCCTTACCCTAACATTCGACGTCATATCTTTCCATAACTTCTGTCTTTTGTCGGCGGATTGAAGACGCGAATTAAAGTTGATGAAATGAATAAGATTTTATCACGCATTTTTTTCCACAAAAAATATATCTTTTCTATAAGTCTTCACGAGAAAACACCAGAAGGGTCACCCTATAGACCGGTATTGTCTTGGCCTTCGGACCTTGATTTCCGCCGGTCTATTGGTATGTCCTGTGCAGTTCTAGGAGGTGCACCCTCCCAGGCTTTGCCTTCTCACCCTTTGAGAAGGGGTTAGTTTATTGCTAATCCCCTGAGGCGCCCCTACCGGGGAATGCCGACGGGGCTGCCCAGGCTATTTTTAATGGCCGGAGCGCTCAAAGACTCTGGCGCTGGTTTTTCAATTCCCACTTTCCCGACCTTGTGTCACATCTTACCGTTGTGGGAGGAAGATAAATAAAACCACTCATTCATTTCTCCAAAAGTTATTCCCACCTTTAATCTTAAATATATATTTTTTTACTGGAGAATCGGATGATAGATGGGGTAAAGGGGTGCAAATACTCTTTATAAAATGTCCATCCTATTCATAGATGAAATAAATAGACAACAGCATTGAATGGGTAGCAGAAACTACCTTTTATTTTTGGCAATGTTAAAAAGGAATTCAAAACATCTAGTTGTCAACCTTTCTTAACAAAAAAAGATGGTGAGTGGCTCCACGCATATTTGTAGATTTCATCCTGTCGCAGATTAGTTGGACGAGCTAGCAACAGCACGTCCGGTCAGGGCCCTATCCAAATCCAACTGATTTAAAAGCGAGAAAGAACTAAACTTCGAATGTGCTGTAAGTAGTCCAACAGATTGTATTTCGACGCCAAGGCATTCGATTATCCGATCGCCCGATTACTCAGCGGTATCTGTCTATTCACATCAAGAGAAAATAGTACATCAAACTATGTGACTGCCATGGACGCATCACGTAGAATTCTACAGATTCTAACGGAGGCGTAAAAGAAACCGAACTGCTTTTTAGATCTAGTGATAAGTGTATGCGGTGTTTTTTAGCCCCCGACAAAAGTATAACGGAACAAAGATGAACTATTATGTACAAATTGTGTGAAAATGGAATTTACATGATCGACATTGGCTCAAATATTGAGAAACCGATTTAGGTTTAAACCATAACGTTTTATCGAAACGTTTATTTTACTTCCGGTTTTATCGAAACGTTTATTTTACTTCCGGTTTAAACCTTTTTGAAATCAGAGAAAACACATTTTAGGTGGTGGCCTTTAATGCTGCAAATAGTACAAGAATTTAGACCCCAGCAATAGTTCACATCAACAAAACTGCTTTTATGGAAGTATATGTGTTAAATGAGAACAGAAAAATTACCGGACGCAAAGTATCGAGAGCCAAAGCAAGAGAATGAGTACCAAGCGAGAGCAAGATTATCAAAATAAGTCTTCACTTTTATACCCCGAAGAGAACTCATTCAAAGAGAAATAAACCAGTATGAAGCATGTCTTTGAGATTCACGTGACAATACTAATACAAGAAACTAGACGTATACATGACCCGTTGGGTCACAACCACTATAACTCTTTATTCTACTTTGATTTCGTTCGAAAATTCATCCTTTTCATTCTTCTTCTTCTTCTACTTCTTTTTTATTATTATATTATTATATTATAATAATAATAATAATAATAATAATAATAATAATAATAATAATAATTATTATTATTATTATTATATTATTATATCATTCTTATTATATTATTATTATTATTATTATTATTATTATTATTATATTATTATCATTATTATTATATTATCATTATTATATTATATTATTTTTATTATCATTATTATATTATTATTGATATTACTATTATTATATTATTATTTTCATTATTATATTATTATTATATTATTATTGTTATTTATTATTATTATATTATTATTATTATTATTATTATTATCGAGAAGTATTGTGATTCTTTATAATTCATAAATAGACGCAAATACACTTATTATTTTGCCATTTATTTTCAATACGTTTTTGTCATGTGTACAGACACACGTATGTAAATTAGATGGCCACGCTGAAAGAAGAGAGTCACTCTTTTTATATAAGTCGCTAGAGACATTAATGAATATTAGAGATTGGTTCAATGCACATTGAGTGAGAAGGATGACGGATATATAGATAGGTACGAGGAAGATGGGTGACTTATTCAGTTAATAATAAATAACGGTTAATTAAAACAATTAAAAGACTTTATTCAAGCATAACTCAATCCCAGCACTAAAGTATATTTTATCATGTATTTTGTGTTATTAAAGTATATAGGAACTTACATTTAGTATTATGATAGATATCCTTTTTGATGACGGATTCTGTAGAGTGGACGGTTAAGTACTTAGCAAAAAGGACGAGGATATGTCGGGAGAGAAAGGGAGAGGATATGTCGGGAGAGAAAGGACGAGGATATGTCGGGAGAGAAAGGACGAGGATATGTCGAGAGAGAAAGGGAGAGGATATGTCGGGAGAGAAAGGACGAGGATATGTCGGGAGAGAAAGGACGAGGATATGTCGGGAGAGAAAGGGAGAGGATATGTCGGAAGAGAAAGGACGAGGATATGTCGGAAGAGAAAGGGTGAGGATATGTCGAGAGAGAATGAAAAAGAATGAACTGGGAAAAACCACTGGCTTTGCGTAAATTTTGTGAAGAGAACATGGACACGTTTAGAAGAGAAAGATGAACTCATCAAATACAAACAGGAAGGCAAACAAGGACATAAATAAAAATAATAAATAATAATAATAAGAAGAAAAAAGGTTGGACGGGTTAGACTAAGATGTATGCATACAATTGAGGTGTGTTTGTGTGCGGTGTTCTCGGCTGGTAGATAAACGGAGGCGAGGGGAGGGGGAGGCTATCCTGTTTGCCGGAAGTGACGAAATCAGTGATCCGCGGCGACAAATATTACATCCGCCATTCATTAAGAGTAAAACAAGCCAACAGATCCCTACCCCTAAAAAAGATGCCACGAGCGAAAGAAAAATGAACTCTCCCTGTCTCTTTCTTTCTTTCTCTCTCTCAATCCCCCTCTCCCTCTCTCTTTCTCTCTCTCTCTTTCTTTTTTTTCTCTCTCTCTTTTGCTAAAAAAATAACATAAATAAAATCAAACAAAACACAACAACAAAAACAAACACGGCTACAGTTCCGGCCACAAAACACCTGGCGCCACCTATCATTGGTTTAGGGAACCACTCCGTGTTTGTAAGCAGAAACACGTGTCGATTTCTCATGTCGGTTGAAAAGAAAAAAGTTCATAGAAGACATTCTACGTTTGTATTTGAGAAGCCGACTTAGGATGATACTGAACACTCTTGTCTCGCCAGACACTTCCTTCGTCGAGAGAATTCGACCCTCACTAGGTGCAAAAATAAATAAAACGAAAAAAAATACAAGTTTAATGCCAGATACGTAATATACGTAATAGGCTTTACAATAGGTATTGCGTAACAAAAACAATCATTTTTTTTAAATAAATTTTCTTTATTATTATCGATCAAGTTTTATTATTATCGATCATGTTTAATTATTATCGATCAAGTACGCTATATCACTAATATACAGTATAGGAGAGAAGAGAAACGATATATTTTGGCCAATAACTGATGTATTCTCACAATTCAAAATGCTCTTCGAGGATCTTTTTTTTAAGGAGAGTAGAAAGTGACTAACTTGGAGTTACCTTCGGCAGCCTCCGTACTCTCGCTTCCCTCATTCTGTCCTGTAGTCCTCACATTCCATGAGCGATGCTTCTGACAAAGGGGAAAGAATTAGTGTTTTCTGGGTCGGAATCTATCCACCTAACAATTATCGTTAGCTAGTTTTTTTATTACTTAGATGTAGTATATTTTTAGCTCCTTACATCAAGTGGCTTCATGCTTTGTCTGGAGCGATTTCTATTTAATAAAATACAGCTCAGCCAAAGTAGCCACCCTGACCCTCACAACAGCCTACACGCAAAATGTGAATCTGGAACTCGCGGCCTTCATGGTGTCCTTTGAAAGACACCTGAACACCAGTTTGATCCAGGCAATCAACTCGTCCTTGGTGTTGCAGGTGGTACGCTTGGTGTCTTTCTCAACTGCGCTCCACACAATAGTTCATGGGGTTGCGATTAGGTGAGTTCGGGGCAGATCTTTGGACTAGTGAAGTCGTGGAAGTTCCGAGACAACACCTTCTGGGGTTTCTCGGTGGTTTGACACTGGACTGCGTATAGCCTTCCCACAGCAATCCTCTAAACCCAGCGTTTGACAAAATCTGGATTGAGTCTGAGTCTATTTCCGAAGATCAAAACATACCGAAAGACCATCAGAATTTGAGGGGACGTGGTCTTCATGGCGTACGGGTCTTCGTGCGGACTATAGGCTAGCAACCTGTTTTTCTGCGTGTTATGCAACTGGTCCTGATAAAGAAACACATCATCCCCAGTTTGGTTGGGTATTTTACCTTGTTAAGGAGTTTACTGGCGTGTGTAAGTCTGTACTCTTGATCCTTGACAGTGAGTAGTTGGCCCTTGCGACTTTTGTACGAGGAGTACCGAAGATCCTCGTTCGGCTCTTTCTACATAATCGCCACTCCGACGCCAAGCTCTCTCTCTCTCTCTCCAAGGATCAGAACACCTACTATGATCCTGCCTGCTAGCCATTGTTTCCACGTCTTTGTCGAAATTTTTCAGCTCATATCTCATGGCCTTCGACGTATTCAAAGAGGACTGAGTTGCAACTAAGATTTCCGATTTTTCTAATCCGGCGCGAATCATCATGGTGCAGGTCGGTCTCTTAAGACATCCCTGTTCTTTTTAGTCGTCCATAGTCTCGAACTCTCAATCCCACTAACAATACACAGAACCAGCTATCAGTTGCACTTTACTGCAAGTTTGCCCTGTAGACGTAAGGGGCTACTGAGAATTAGGGTTAAATTATAGGGGATCATCCTTAATTGGGAACTGTGTAGCTAGATGTTTATTAACATTAGTTTTAAATTTCTGCATGTCGATACAGTCGGGGAAACAGGGAGAAGGGAGGGAGTTCCAAAGGCCGACAGCTCGAAGAAAGAAGCTATTTGAGTAGAAGGCTCTCCGGCATCTGGGGACCTCCAAAAAGAATAACGAGAAATTATCAAATTTCTCTCAGACAACCTGTAAAACAGTATTTTCTCATTACCTAAATTGTAAGAAGTGATCCTATTTTTCCATGTATTTCTGTTATACAGGGTATTTCAGCAGGGTATTACAAGAATTGTACTAATTACAGAAGATACTGCTGCAAAGAAGGTCGACTCCTTCTATCGGGGTAGAAAACTTCTTAAGCCTGCCAGTATACTATAAAGCCACCATTATTGTTGTCACATCTGAGCTGGTGCACCAACCACCTCTCTCCCTCTTGAACAAGATGCAAAAAAAAGAGTCTCTAACCTTATATGGCCCGCACTGCCTCCCAAACTCCAGTCACCGTCATATCGCCTTAGTCTTTCATCCCTGTGTTTGTTTTACAAGCACTTCTACGGAATGTGCTCCGATAAAGTTACTGCAATTGTACCCTTCAAGGGAAAATTCACACGACCAACCCGACTAACAGCAAAATCTCACCCCTTCACCGTAGAAATCCCTTGATGCCGTACATTCTCTACTCTAATAGCTTTTTTTCAAGGGCCGACTGCCTTTGGAATTGCCTCGCGGTTCCCTTTCCCCCGACCGTACCAACATGCAGACATTCAAATGTCATGTGAACAAATGCCCATATAGATTGCATCCTATAAATTTGGCCCCTATCACAGTAGACCGTTAATGTTTCAGTGACAATGTGCCCCCTTTGTTTGGGGTGAATAAAAGTAAATAACACGTATTAAAAGAGTTGATATGCCGTAAAAGTGATAGCACAACATTTGATATCAGAAAAAAAAAGGTTTCTATCTATAAAGTAAATTACGCTCAAAACACGAGGGAAGGGGACTATCCTTAGATTACGGGTTCGGTTTAGGCCAGTAGGTTTAGCTGAACATCAGAATTTTCTGAGTACTCCATCAATATCTACTTTGGGACATTTCCTACATAATCTTACGATTTACACTCAGATTTTCCGATTATCATAATCTGTATTGGTATCCATTAGTCTATTGAAGCTCTACACACTGCTAAAATGTAGAATAATACTGGTGATACGGCTTATGCCTTTCGAGTCCATAGGGTGAGTAGGTCTATTGTACACGGTGGTCTGAAAGCGTTTGTACAGGGTGGGCCAAAATTAGGGTCCTATCTTTAAATTTGAATAACTTGAATTTGAATAACTTCCACAAAATAAAAGTTAAACTCACCAAACTTTATGTGTGTGTAGACTGACCCTTCCGAAATTTTTTGAAATAAACAAAACAAATTTTAGCCGAAAAACACTTTTTAAAACTTACACAAACTAAAGTATTGTTTTTTACACTGTTTTGAGTTTTTTAAGCAAAAATAATGTTTTCTAAATGAGGGTACGTTCCTTAGGGCTAATACTGCTCATGCTTGCTTCGGAAGGGGTCCTTTACTTATTCTAAAAAAAATCAAAAAAAAAATCAATAAATAAAAAAGTTATGAATTTTTAAAAATAGGACCCTTATTTTTGCCCACCCTATATAAAATGTAAGCATGCTTTTAGTCGGCTTATTCTGAGATTGATAATTTCAAGATTGATTGTTTTATAGTATATAGGGTTGCCCTAAAATCTTGTTACCTTTAAAAAAAAAAGAAGGTAACACCAATAGAGTAACACTCACCAACGCAGCGCTTTTGTTTCTTTTTTTCTTTTTTTACAAGCGAGTCACAACTTATCAAGGCCCACAGTTGACTCAAGGATAACGGTTATTTAGTTTGATCGATAAAGTAACTATTTAACCGGACGGTTCGACAAAAAAAAAATTTACATTGGACTTAAAAATAGCAATGCTCTAGTCAGCCGGGAAGCAGTCCTGCGTTACTGTATCTAAAAGAAAAAAAAATCACTAAAGGGAAATAACTCTCATTCTTTTAGTAAGAGTTAGCGTCCTTTATTCGCTTGCCGAGCGTGGATACTGAACCTAATAAAAATGGGAGGTTATCTAGAAATCTAGTCTCTCTCTGCTCTATCATTATTTCCATGGAACGTTCTCTTTGGTTTATTCTTCTAAGACATTCACCGCAAGAACTCGTCCCATTAACACAAGGACAACATTTCTCGTCTTCCTCTACGTGCCTAGTACCAGGCGAAATTCTCATGGGCAAAGATTTGTTGCAAGGGCTACTTGCCTATGGAACACATTACAGCGTGACTGCTTCCCTGTTGATTAAAACTTGACCGTTATCAAATCCAATGCCAATAATTCTTTGTCATAAACCGGTCCATAAGTAATCTATATCGTTGATAAATGTTAGTAGTCCCATAGTTCGCCTCCTCTCTCGACTGAAACCCTTCATCGGCACTCCAGAAAAACATCAGACTCGTCGTCAGCGTGCCGCTATTCCGAATTTACTGCCGTTGGATTCTGCATAAAATTTTACTCGAGAAAACTAGTTATATTTTTTGTACAAGACTGTTGTCTATGAAACCCCTGTCAAGAATATTAATTTATTATTGTTATCAAGATCTATGCTTGAGTGTGCAGCGACGCAATCAATAAACTGTATCTTCGGTCATAATTTCTTTAAAAAGTCAAAATCTTTTTTCATGTAAAATTTTATAATTAAAACTTGCTGGTAATTTTTTTTTTAAACGAAAAAAAAATGAAATAAAAAATGGATTCTTTTTCATATCTGCGGTCCGACAGCACTATGATTGGTAGAAAAATTCATATTTCAATGTTTCGAAAAAAACAACAACACTTATTTGATTACTTATTTTTCTAAAAGAAATTATGGTGCTTATCCAGGTTAAGGGAGATATTCGAGAACCCCCCCCCCCCCCCCCAAAAAAAAAAAAAACAAAAAAACTGAGGAATATCTGTTTGATGCACGTACCTGTCACGGGCTGAATATATCCTATATCAAAAATCACGTAAATTAATCAAGTAGTTTTTATTTTATTAAAGAAAATTAAATTTTAACGATCAACGAATAAGAGGGAAATACGCCCGCCATTAAGACTTATTCAAGGGGGATAACCGAAATTCAAAATAAGCCTTAATGGCGGACGTGTTTCAATATTTACGTGATTTTTGATATAGGATATATGACAGGTACGTACATCAAACATATATTCCTCAGTTTGTTTGTTTTACTTCGAATGTCTCCCTTAATCTGGATAAGCACCGAAATTATTTAAATAAAAATACAAAACTCTTAATTTAAGCAAGTTTTAATTTTAAAGTTTTGCATGAAAAAGATTTTGACTTTTAAAAAATTATGACCGGAGAGACAGTCTATTGATTGCGGCTTGCTGTTGTGAATTCGGAATGACACAGAGTCAAATGTTTTTCTGGAGTGCAATCATTGCTTCTAGGTGACCCTATTACTTGAGTTGCTCTTGGCCTTGACAAACAGTGACTCAATAGTAAAAAGAAATACATAATGAATACAACGTTTCAAAATAAAAGTTTAACAAACCGACCGATAAAAAAATGTCTTTCATAGCGATAGAAGTGCGCATTTGAAAAGACTGAAAAACAAAATCAAATAAAACATTAATTTTCTTTGTTACATTAGATGTGCTATTCACAAAGCCTTGCGGGCTGTAGTTTGTATAGGACTGGCCTACAGCATTAGACACTCCCTTGGTGAAAAAAAATTCCCCTCTTATAATGACGTAGAAGTTTCTTTTTTTTTACTCTACGGAGTAAGTCACTCTTCTTCTGCTACAGTCAACAAGTTGCAACAATCGCAAATCCATTATTTAATCACTAGAGAGCTCCTCTTGTTTTGTTTCTGAGTGCGTTTCGTGGTCTCGCTGTAACCTGTATCTGCAGAAACATTTAGTAGCACTCCCCCGATTCATTTTCTGACGCAACCTCGTGGACCACCCGAAGGTTCCCCCCTAAACACACCCTTATAAAGAATATATACACCATGACCCACGTAAAGTATCACGACTCACACCCACAAACGCGCCCGATCCTTGAAATGATTTATACTCTGTGAGTTTTTTTAAAAAGCATTTTCATGAGGGGAGTAAGTTTATTGCTTACTGCCTGAGGCGCCTCTACCGGGGAATGCCGACGGGGTTGCCCAGGCAATTTTTAATGGCCAGAGTGCTCACCTTCTCGGGCGCTGGCTTTTCAAGTCCCACTTTCCCGACCCGACCTTGGGTCACATCTTACCTTGTGGAAGTAAGATAAAGCTGGCCTTGTGCCTAACCTCCTGGAGAGGTAAATACAATTTTCATCAGAGGGTAATCTGACATTTTGATTAGGATCAAAGTGTAGTATCTATTCTAATGTTACACTTCGTCGATTATGCCCTATTTCAGTGAATGCGGTTAGGGATTGTGTAAAACTTGCTTCACTGTAGGTTGCCACCCCTCACACTTCTAGAGGAGTATCCGTTATCAGCTGAAAAGAGACCTCTAATAAAATAAAATAAAATAAACATCAAGTTATACAAATCGGAACAGAGCCGACTAAAGACACAGGGGTCGCTGCACACACGAACATAGATCTTGATAACAATAATAAATTGATATTCTTGACAGGGGTTTCATAGAACACAGTTTTATAAAAAAACATAACTAGTTTTCTCGAGTAAAATTTTATGCAGAATCCAACGGCAATAATGGATGTGTATTATTTTTACAATAATATTACGGGGAGGGGGGGGGGGCGTTCGCGCTCGACACCCATAAATAAGTCAACGTTTTATTTTATTGTATTTTGTTCTATTTACGACTTGAAAATACAACCTTTTAGGAATTAACAAAAAATAAGTTTAGAAATGGTAAAATTGTGTTCAGGATTGAGAACAAGTGTACACAAGAGACGTCATTATTTGATGCTTTAAATATATATATATATATATATATATATATATATATATATATATATATATATATATATATATATAAAGTAAGCTATGAAAATATATTTATGGCAATTAAGCTACACAGAGGCTCCCGCGTTTCATCCCTGGGGCAATCTTCAGGCTAAAGATTCCCCCGGGGATAAAACGCGCGAGCCTCTGTGTAGATTAATTGTCATAAATATATTTTCATAGCAAACTACCTAGCTCTACTTACGTATCGAGCACTGTTGAAGTAAATACTGAAAATTGATACATAAAAATTATATCTCCTTATAAAATTTTGTGTGGGTACATGAAACATATATATGTATATGAAATATATATATATATATATATATATATATATATATATATGCATATGTATATATATGCATATGTATATATATACATATGTATATATATATATACATATGTATATATATACATATGTATATATATATATGCATATATATATATATATAAATACATATGTATATATATATACATATGTATATATATATATACATATGTATATATGTATATATATTTAGGCAAACATTATTAAATAACACGGAGTGGTTTTGTTTGATGCAACTTTTTTTTATTTTTTCAATTTTCCGAATTGTCCATCTAATGTTTCGGTCAAATTGATGTAAATATGATCCATGGGTTTCTTGTTCCATTCTTTTTTCTTTTTTACAAGTACTTTCGATTTGAATCGTCAAATCATCTTCAGGCGGTATTAGTTTTAGTGTCTTTACTGTTGTGCTTATTTTTTAATTATAACGGCAAGTAGTTTATATTTGAAAACGCGTCTGTAAAGTTGAAATGTACATAAGAGCGTGATGGCGTTCTACACATAGGAGAGATTTAAAGTTTGACTGTTTAAACCGTTAAGAAATTGATGACGTTAAATAAAGTGCATACAATTCAATTTATTTAATAATGTTTGCCTAAATGAAAATATGCTGCCTAAATACACACAATGTATATATATATATATATACATATGTATATATATATATGCATATATATATCTATACATATATATATATATATATATACATATGTATATATATATAAAAGGAGATTTTATTCTTTTATTGTTGTCTTCTGAAAATGAAAGTTTGCTTTCGAAAATTTAAGATTACCCTTTGCCGAACTGTTACTTACCAGACAGTATTTACTATTCTGGTATTTAATCAGTTTTTCGTGAAATTATTAATAAATCGTTTTGAGTTTCACTTTCTCTCTTCGTTTATTTCTGTTCACTTTTCCATCTTACGGCAACTACATCGCATTGCTATAGCCTCGGACGACTAATCTGCACGTATATATATATATATATATATATATATATATATATATATATATATATATATATATATATCAGGACCGGCGGGACAGTTATAAAAGTGGGGGGGCTCTCTTAAAAAGTGAGGGGCCCGGTTAAACACATGCATATATAACTTCATTATTGATGACCGTAAAGTGGGAGGGGGGGCAAGTGAAAAAGTGGAGGGGGCTTGAGCCCCCCCCCCGCCCCTGCCCCCCCCCCCCCGGTGCCGCCGTCCATGTATATATATATACATATGTATATTTATGCAAGCATTGTTAAAAATAACAGAATTCGTCTGTTTGATTATACCTTTTTTATTTTTTCAATTTTTCTGATGTTTTTTTGTATTAAAATCAAAAAAATTAATAAATGCTTCATAGGTTTCACATGTTTATAAATTTATTTGATTTTAATGGAAAAACGACCATCAGAAAAATTGAAAAAAAAGAAGGTATAATTAAACAGATGAATTCTGTTATTTTAACAATGTTTGCATAAATGAAAACATGCTGCCTAAATACACACACAATATATATATATATATATATATATATATATATATATATATATATATATATATATAGTAAGCTATGAAAATATATTTATGGCAATTAAGCTACATTAAGCTTAATTGCCATAAATATATTTTCATAGCTTACTACCTAGCTCTACTTACGTATCGAGCACTGTTGAAGTAGATACTGAAAATGTATACATAAAAAAATATATCTCCTTATAAAATGTTATGTGGATACATGAAATAGTAATATATATATATATATATATATATATATATATATATATATATATATATATATATATATACTGTGTGTGCGTGTATGTAGGCAGCATGTTTTCATTTAAGAAAACATATTGAAATAACACGGAGTGTTTTTGCTTGTTGAGACATTAGTATTTCGTTCAAATTGTTGTATATAAGTTCCGTGGGTTTCTTGTTCCATTTTTGTTTCGTTTTTCGCGAGTACTTTCGATTTGATTCATCAAATCATCACCAGGCGGTGTTAGTCTAGGTGTCTTTACTACCCTATTATTACTGTTGATTTCTTTTAACGGCTAGTAATATATGACTTCAAAATGGCCGTCTATCATATTTAGATGTTGCATGCAAACTGTATTACATTCTAAGCGATTGCAAAATTCAAAAGTATGATTACTTAACGAATAAAAATTTGGAACTGTTAGGTACTATACTGAACACTTTAAAATGTTGTGACTAGTTTCGTAATTCACATTTTTGATTGCGGGATGTTTAGTTTTTTGTAAAGGGCTTCAAGAATGTTCAATTTTTCAATGTTGGTATTGTGGTGTATCATTTTAGTATTATTAACTAGGACGTGTCTCTATAGAGAAGAGAGGCAGTCATGTTGTTTTTAAGTTTTGGCAAATGGCGCTAGTGTCTGAGAAATGTAAGGTGAGTCTTCGGGAAAGTGTTGTGGTAGTGAAACCGATGTAACAGTTAGTGTTATTATTACTGTTGGAGATATATTCTCCCATTGGGCATTGGAACTGATATATAACACTTGTTCTTTCTAATGTGTTTTGGGTTTGAGAAGTGTTATTTTTAACTACGTGGGTTGATACTTTCATTTTTTATAATAAACTAGACCACCCGTGACCCGTTGGGTCAGTTTGTTATATTAGCTATGGAATTCATGTATGAGCGTGACACTTGTGGCATAAAGAAAATAAGTTTTTTTTACATAACAGAAGCATTTCTATGAAAGTATATTAAAATGAAAAAAGAATATAGATAGATTTCTATGAGTCGTTCTGTTTATTATAATTGTTTTTTTTTAAATTACAGTTACTGAATTATAAGTGGTTGGTTCGGGCGATTTGAGAAAGGAAGGGGGAACAGCAGGCTTTCTCGCGTACGTAACGAAAACAGAGGGAGTAGGAGTGGTGAAATCTATGAGAGGGAAAGTGGGAGGTGGTTTCGTTCACCGACCGCTAGTATGGCTTCTATTAATAATGAGTGTTGTTTTTTTGTTTGTTTGTTTTTGTTTTTTAAAAGGGAGGAGTTTTTTTGAAACTGCGACAGACTTTACGAAGTCCTCCCGTTGAATGTTTTTAGCCGTGAAGAAAACAAATAAACTATTTGATGAAATTAAATGAAATTGTTTAAAAATTTCCAGAATGAAAAATTTCATGCGTTCGTTAATCATAATAGAGAATAACGGAATTGGAATAACAGATTGAAGACGATGCTATTTACGCATGCGCAACCGGATGTTGAAAACCGGAAAGCTGAAAGCTGATTGCAAACATACAAGAACAATAGAGTTTTATTATTATATAGATGATGACTCTTATTGTATTATTTCAGTGTATGGGGTATGTATCGATGTATTATATTGTCAAGAGCTTTTTTTTATCCACTTTAACGTCCGTATGCATTTGGTTAGAGTAGAATAGATTAATGTAGTGAAGATTAATTAGCTGATTATTATTAATATTAACTAAGTGTTATTTGTTCGTTTACAATATAATTAGGAAAATAATTGTTATTGTTAATGTTTTTAAATTTGTTAAAGAATTTTTTTCTGGTTGAAGGGATTTGTTTAACACGGTTAAATAGATTTGTAATCATTGCAATTTCATATCGATATTATAAAAAAAACTTACAGTAATGACATAGTTGTAAAGACATCTAGACTAACACCGCCTGATAATGATTTGGCCCATCAAATCGAAAGTACTTGAACAAGAAAACTACGGAATTTGACCGAAATACTAAATAAACTATTCAGAAAATTCAAAAAAGTCATATCAAGCAAAAACCCGCCATGTTACTTAATAATGTTTGCATATATATATATATATATATATATATATATATATATATATATATATATATATATATATATATATATATATGAGAAAGATGTTGTAGTTTTCTTGAGGTATTGTGCATCCTATGTAAGAAGTTCTGTTTGAAGGCTATGATAATTAATTTTGGTAGACAACACATTTGGATACTAGGCAAGGTAAATAAAACAAACGACAATATTGAAAGGTTTCAATATTCTTCGATAATAATTTCATTTACCAACGTCCTGTATCGAATTAGGATGGTATCCGTGTTGTTGACTTCTTTGAAATTTCCAGGTATACCCCTATCTTCCGAAAGAGAAAAAAAAATATGTGCAAGCTCAGATGAAATGTGTTTTGATCCTCAGTCATAAATACATATATTCATGGCAATTAAGTTACATAGTGGCGTCCGCGTTTTATCCCCATATGTAATCGTCAGCCTTAAGCCGTTAACTAAAGCCTGATGATTCCCTACGGGGATGAAACGCGGACGCCTTAGGTAGCTTAATTGCCATACATATATTTTCATAACTTACTACTTAGCTCTACTTACGTATAGTGCACCGGTGAAGTAAATACTGAAAATCGATACATAATAGATTATATATCCTTATAATATTGTAGATGGATACATGAAATAATAATAATGATAATATATATATATATATATATATATATATATATATATATATATATATATATATATATAAATCTTATAGCTGAGGCACCATGTTTCCGTTGCTTTTGGTCGTCAACGTTCGGGCAGGTATCGGAAGCGCCCGAGAGTCGACGAAACTACTAACCAAGAAACATTTGCTTCTAAACAGTTTATTTTCGTTGAAATAAAAAACAAAACAAAAAATTGCTTAAAAACAGTTGTTGCTGTGTTTATGTTAACAAGAACAAAATAGACAAAAAATGCGAATAAAACATTGATAAATTAAAAAAAAAAAAACGAGAACATTAGCTTAACAAATCAAGCAAAATCATCAATTGGAACTTTCCGTTGCACCAAAAAAATAACATTTTATTTAAAAAAAAATGATTAACAATGGTTACTTTGACACAAAAGAACAAAAATAAACAATACAATAAATAACATTTGCTTTGCTATGATTTGCTCGTTCTTTCTTTTTATATATGTATTTAGTTTAGGTTTTCTTTGTCCGAATTTATCGGCTGCCAGTCTTCAATTTAGCGTTTGGCAGTTTTCGCCCCGTCATCAATCGGGCGCTTCCGAGACCTGCCCGAACGTTGACGACGCGAAGTCACGGAAACATGGTACGTCAACTATAAGAGCACCATATATATATATATATATATATATATATATATATATATATATATATATATATATATATAGTTTACTCATAAATCGATACAATGTTAAAAGGCATTTTACTACTATACCCATCATCATGTATAATTTAACTGTTTAGAAATTTAAATAAGTATCACGTTAATAAGTACACTATTTCTAATAACAGTTATATATATATATATATATATGTGAGAAGTTGGATTTAGAATTCCCATACTATCATTGGATTGGAATGGTAACTTGTGAGCGGTATCTTGAATGATTTAGTTCTTTTGTTTTTTTTGTGGGGGGGGGGGGTGAATTATTCATCATTGTGCCGGCCGACGTGAAAGTGTATTATCGCACATTGTTCCGGTTTTTGGTTTTTTTTAAATGTATTTGGTTTGATTATTTGCTTGTTGGCTTGGTGGAAGAAATAATGCACGAGCTACTTTTCTAAAACTTTTCTAGGACTTTCTTTTTTATCGTTGTTCTTCCTTGTCTTTTAATTTTAACTTTTATTTTTATTTTTTTCATTTATTTATTTTATTTTTATTTTTTATTTATTTATTATTTTTTTTCCTCTTCTCTTCTTAAGTGACCTCAACTATTGCAACGCCACATTGTGTATTGTCGGCAGTTGAAACCAGTATTTCAGACATTTAATTTCCCTGATGATCTGCCAAGCAAGTAACTGCTGGGTAGTGAAACACGTGTAGGAAAAAACATTTAATTTGAATAAATAATATTTGTAAGAAAAAATATCTTTAATGGTGATCATTGGTGTCCTGAAAGGAATGCTTTGGTAAGCCTTCATAAAATCACATATATATATATATATATATATATATATATATATATATATATATATATATATATATATATATAGAGAGAGAGAGAGAGAGAGAGATATAGAGATAGAGGTAGAGAGAAAGAGAGAGATGCCTTATAGAAGTAGATACTGTTATACAGTCGAGATTGCAGTAATGATAGCAAGTCATTTGGAGTTTCTCTCTAAGAAAGCTTACAGTGAACTCCATGCAGACGCGAAGTGTGACTGCGAATGCGTCATCTACATTAACAAAATTGCGTGACCATTTCTCGTGCGTCTTTGTGTCTTCCATCTCTACGTGACTTCAACATTATTATTATTAGTTTTATTATTATTTGTTTAT
This sequence comes from Sepiola atlantica, assembly GCA_963556195.1. Taxonomy (NCBI): domain Eukaryota; kingdom Metazoa; phylum Mollusca; class Cephalopoda; order Sepiida; family Sepiolidae; genus Sepiola; species Sepiola atlantica. The sequence continues at coordinate 97,466,290 of OY744529.1, read as the reverse complement.
TTACTATTAATCGAATATCTATTGAAATTAAATATGCAATAACATGAAATAAAACGTTTTTTTAGAAATCCAATAAAAAAAATAATCACAAAAAAATTAACCACGATGCCTTTCGGTTTCTTCTTTAAACAAGTCAGCCATTGTAATGTTTTGTTAATTTTTTTAAAGGAATAATGAATTACTTCTTAACACTTCGAAATTTAGAAGCATTTAAACTGTCGAATGGAAATGCATTTAAACTGGCTTTAATGTTCTTAGTAAATCTTCTTGTATTATGGAGTTTGGAAGCTTTTTTTATCGAATACTATTTTAGAGATTAAAACGACACAACCCTAACTAAATTCGTTATAGTTTAATGCGGATTCGGTGATAATTAGTGGAGAACTCGCAAACAAAAATAAAATAAAATTAAATAATTTATAGCAGACGCAGTAGAATTTAATTCGCTACAAAGCCGTATACTTTTCACGTATCGAACTAAGATTTTTATTTTAATGAAAGTCTTATCGGCACACGAAAACTAAAATGGCGACCGAGATTTTGGCTTAACTGTGGGGTGGGGGGCGGGGGCTCATGATGAAAGGATAGTAAAAACAATTACATTACCATTGACCGAGTATTGATTTACTCCTCTACAGGAGTTAGGCACAAGGCCAGTTTTTTTTTTATCTTACTCCCACAAGTAAGATGTGACCCAAGGTCGGGTCGGGAAAGTGGGGTTTAAGCATTGCCTGGGCAGCCCCGTCGGCATTCCCCGGTAGGGGCGCCTCAGGCAGTAAGTAATAAACTTACTCCTCCCCAAAGAGGGGAGGCGAAGCCTGGGAGGGTGGACCTCCTAGAACTGCACAGGAGAGACCCATAGACAGGCGTAAATCAAGCCCCGAAGGCCAAGACAATACCAGTCTATGGGGTGCAGTATCCATCGGAACAGATACTACACTTTGATCTTAGCCAAAAGGCCGTTATTTAACACCTACCCACAATAGGAGTATGTGACACAAGGTCAGAAAGTGGGATTTTAAAAGCCAGCGCCCGAGAAGATGAGCGCTCTGGCCATTAAAAATTGCCTGGGCAGCTCCGTCGGCATTCCCCGGTAGGGGCGCCTCAGGCAGTAAGCTATAAACTTACTCCTCCCCAAAGAGGGGAGGCAAAGCCTGGGAGGGTGGACCTCCTAGAACTGCACAGGACAGATCAGACCCATAGACCGGCGGAAATCAAGACCCGAAGGCCAAGACAATACCGATCTATGAAGTGCAGTATCCATCGGAACAGATACTACACTTTGATCTTAGCCAAAAGGCGTTATTTAACCCCTACCCACAATAGGAATATGTGACACAAGGTCGGAAAGTGGGATTTGAAAAGCCAGCGCTCGAGAAGGTGAGCACTCTGGCCATTAAAAATTGCCTGGGCAGCCCCGTCGGCATTCCCCGGTAGGGGCGCCTCAGACAGTAAGCAATTAACTTACTCCTCCCCAAAGAGGAGAGGTAAAGCCTGGGAGGGTTGACCTCCTAGAACTGCACAGGACAGATCAGACCCATAGACCGGCGGAAATCAAGACCCGAAGGTCAAGACAATACCGATCTATGAAGTGCAGTATCCATCGGAACAGATACTACACTTTGATCTTAGCCAAAAGGCCGATTTATTTACCTCCCCAGGAGGTTAGGCACAAGGCCAGGTTTATCTTACTCCCACAAGTAAGATGTGACCCAAGATCGGGTCGGAAAGTGGGGGTTGAAAAGCCAGCGCCCGAGAAGGTGAGCACTCTGGCCATTAAAAATTGCCTGGGCAGCCCCGTCGGCATTCCCCGGTAGGGGCGCCTCAGGCAGTAAGCAATAAACTTACTCCTCCCCAAAGAGGGGAGGCAAAGCCTGGGAGGGTGGACCTCCTAGAACTGCACAGGACAGACCCATAGACCGGCGGAAATCAAGCCCCGAAGGCCAAGACAATACCGATCTATGAAGTGCAGTATCCATCGGAACAGATACTACACTTTGATCTTAGCCAAAAGGCGTTATTTAACCCCTACCCACAATAGGAATATGTGACACAAGGTCGGAAAGTGGGAGTTGAAAAGCCAGTGCTCGAGAAGGTGAGCACTGTGGCCATTAAAAATTGCCTGGGCAGCCCCGTCGGCATTCCCCGGTAGGGGCGCCTCAGGCAGTAAGCAATTAACTTACTCCTCCCCAAAGAGGGGAGGCGAAGCCTGGGAGGGTGGACCTCCTAGAACTGCACAGGACAGACCATAGACCGGCGTAAATCAAGCCCCGAAGGCCAAGACAATACCGATCTATGAAGTGCAGTATCCATCGGAACAGATACTACACTTTGATCTTAGCCAAAAGGCGTTATTTAACACCCACCCACAATGGGAGTATGTGACACAAGGTCGGAAAGTGGGATTTGAAAAGCCAGTGCTCGAGAAGGTGAGCACTGTGGCCATTAAAAATTGCCTGGGCAGCCCCGTCGGCATTCCCCGGTAGGGGCGCCTCAGACAGTAAGCAATTAACTTACTCCTCCCCAAAGAGGGGAGGTAAAGCCTGGGAGGGTGGACCTCCTAGAACTGCACAGGACAGACCCATAGACCGGCGTAAATCAAGCCCCGAAGGGCAAGACAATACCGATCTATGAAGTGCAGTATCTATCGGAACAGATACTACACTTTGATCTTAGCCAAAAGGCGTTATTTAACACCCACCCACAATGGGAGTATGTGACACAAGGTCGGAAAGTGGGATTTGAAAAGCCAGCGCTCGAGAAGGTGAGCGCTATGGCCATTAAAAATTGCCTGGGCAGCCCCGTCGGCATTCCCCGGTAGGGGCGCCTCAGACAGTAAGCAATTAACTTACTCCTCCCCAAAGAGGGGAGGTAAAGCCTGGGAGGGTGGACCTCCTAGAACTGCACAGGACAGATCAGACCCATAGACCGGCGTAAATCAAGCCCCGAAGGGCAAGACAATACCGATCTATGAAGTGCAGTATCCATCGGAACAGATACTACACTTTGATCTTAGCCAAAAGGCGTTATTTAACACCCACCCACAATGGGAGTATGTGACACAAGGTCGGAAAGTGGGATTTGAAAAGCCAGCGCTCGAGAAGGTGAGCGCTATGGCCATTAAAAATTGCCTGGGCAGCCCCGTCGGCATTCCCCGGTAGGGGCGCCTCAGACAGTAAGCAATTAACTTACTCCTCCCCAAAGAGGAGAGGTAAAGCCTGGGAGGGTGGACCTCCTAGAACTGCACAGGACAGATCAGACCCATAGACCGGCGGAAATCAAGCCCCGAAGGGCAAGACAATACCGATCTATGAAGTGCAGTATCCATCGGAACAGATACTACACTTTGATCTTAGCCAAAAGGCGTTATTTAACACCCACCCACAATGGGAGTATGTGACACAAGGTCGGAAAGTGGGATTTGAAAAGCCAGCGCTCGAGAAGGTGAGCGCTAAGGCCATTAAAAATTGCCTGGGCAGCCCCGTCGGCATTCCCCGGTAGGGGCGCCTCAGACAGTAAGCAATTAACTTACTCCTCCCCAAAGAGGGGAGGCGAAGCCTGGGAGGGTGGACCTCCTAGAACTGCACAGGACAGACCCATAGACCGGCGTAAATCAAGCCCCGAAGGGCAAGACAATACCGATCTATGAAGTGCAGTATCCATCGGAACAGATACTGCACTTTGGTCTTAGCCAAAAGGCGTTATTTAACACCCACCCACAATGGGAGTATGTGACACAAGGTCGGAAAGTGGGATTTGAAAAGCCAGCGCCCGAGAAGGTGAGCGCTCTGGCCATTAAAAATTGCCTGGGCAGCCCCGTCGGCATTCCCCGGTAGGGGCGCCTCAGACAGTAAGCAATAAACTTACTCCTCCCCAAAGAGGGGAGGCGAAGCCTGGGAGGGTGGACCTCCTAGAACTGCACAGGACAGACCCATAGACCGGCGTAAATCAAGCCCCGAAGGGCAAGACAATACCGATCTATGAAGTGCAGTATCCATCGGAACAGATACTACACTTTGATCTTAGCCAAAAGGCGTTATTTAACACCCACCCACAATGGGAGTATGTGACACAAGGTCGGAAAGTGGGATTTGAAAAGCCAGCGCTCGAGAAGGTGAGCGCTATGGCCATTAAAAATTGCCTGGGCAGCCCCGTCGGCATTCCCCGGTAGGGGCGCCTCAGACAGTAAGCAATTAACTTACTCCTCCCCAAAGAGGGGAGGCGAAGCCTGGGAGGGTGGACCTCCTAGAACTGCACAGGACAGACCCATAGACCGGCGTAAATCAAGCCCCGAAGGGCAAGACAATACCGATCTATGAAGTGCAGTATCCATCGGAACAGATACTACACTTTGATCTTAGCCAAAAGGCGTTATTTAACACCCACCCACAATGGGAGTATGTGACACAAGGTCGGAAAGTGGGATTTGAAAAGCCAGCGCTCGAGAAGGTGAGCACTATGGCCATTAAAAATTGCCTGGGCAGCCCCGTCGGCATTCCCCGGTAGGGGCGCCTCAGACAGTAAGCAATTAACTTACTCCTCCCCAAAGAGGGGAGGTAAAGCCTGGGAGGGTGGACCTCCTAGAACTGCACAGGACAGACCCATAGACCGGCGTAAATCAAGCCCCGGAGGCCAAGACAATACCAGTCTATGGGGTGCAGTATCCATCGGAACAGATACTACACTTTGATCATCAGCCAAGGCCAACGAATCGTAAACAATGGGAGTATGTGACACAAGGTCGGAAAGTGGGATTTGAAAAGCCAGCGCCCGAGAAGGTGAGCGCTATGGCCATTAAAAATTGCCTGGGCAGCCCCGTCGGCATTCCCCGGTAGGGGCGCCTCAGACAGTAAGCAATAAACTTACTCCTCCCCAAAGAGGGGAGGCGAAGCCTGGGAGGGTGGACCTCCTAGAACTGCACAGGACAGATCAGACCCATAGACCGGCGTAAATCAAGGCCCGAAGGCCAAGACAATACCGATCTATGAAGTGCAGTATCCATCGGAACAGATACTACACTTTGATCTTAGCCAAAAGGCGTTATTTAACACCCACCCACAATGGGAGTATGTGACACAAGGTCGGAAAGTGGGATTTGAAAAGCCAGCGCTCGAGAAGGTGAGCGCTATGGCCATTAAAAATTGCCTGGGCAGCCCCGTCGGCATTCCCCGGTAGGGGCGCCTCAGGCAGTAAGCAATAAACTTACTCCTCCCCAAAGAGGGGAGGCGAAGCCTGGGAGGGTGGACCTCCTAGAACTGCACAGGACAGATCAGACCCATAGACCGGCGTAAATCAAGGCCCGAAGGCCAAGACAATACCGATCTATGAAGTGCAGTATCCATCGGAACAGATACTACACTTTGATCTTAGCCAAAAGGCGTTATTTAACACCCACCCACAATGGGAGTATGTGACACAAGGTCGGAAAGTGGGATTTGAAAAGCCAGCGCCCGAGAAGGTGAGCGCTATGGCCATTAAAAATTGCCTGGGCAGCCCCGTCGGCATTCCCCGGTAGGGGCGCCTCAGACAGTAAGCAATAAACTTACTCCTCCCCAAAGAGGGGAGGCGAAGCCTGGGAGGGTGGACCTCCTAGAACTGCACAGGACAGACCCATAGACCGGCGTAAATCAAGCCCCGAAGGGCAAGACAATACCGATCTATGAAGTGCAGTATCCATCGGAACAGATACTACACTTTGATCTTAGCCAAAAGGCGTTATTTAACACCCACCCACAATGGGAGTATGTGACACAAGGTCGGAAAGTGGGATTTGAAAAGCCAGCGCCCGAGAAGGTGAGCGCTATGGCCATTAAAAATTGCCTGGGCAGCCCCGTCGGCATTCCCCGGTAGGGGCGCCTCAGACAGTAAGCAATAAACTTACTCCTCCCCAAAGAGGGGAGGCGAAGCCTGGGAGGGTGGACCTCCTAGAACTGCACAGGACAGACCCATAGACCGGCGTAAATCAAGCCCCGAAGGGCAAGACAATACCGATCTATGAAGTGCAGTATCCATCGGAACAGATACTACACTTTGATCTTAGCCAAAAGGCGTTATTTAACACCCACCCACAATGGGAGTATGTGACACAAGGTCGGAAAGTGGGATTTGAAAAGCCAGCGCTCGAGAAGGTGAGCGCTATGGCCATTAAAAATTGCCTGGGCAGCCCCGTCGGCATTCCCCGGTAGGGGCGCCTCAGACAGTAAGCAATTAACTTACTCCTCCCCAAAGAGGGGAGGCGAAGCCTGGGAGGGTGGACCTCCTAGAACTGCACAGGACAGACCCATAGACCGGCGTAAATCAAGCCCCGAAGGGCAAGACAATACCGATCTATGAAGTGCAGTATCCATCGGAACAGATACTACACTTTGATCTTAGCCAAAAGGCGTTATTTAACACCCACCCACAATGGGAGTATGTGACACAAGGTCGGAAAGTGGGATTTGAAAAGCCAGCGCCCGAGAAGGTGAGCGCTATGGCCATTAAAAATTGCCTGGGCAGCCCCGTCGGCATTCCCCGGTAGGGGCGCCTCAGACAGTAAGCAATAAACTTACTCCTCCCCAAAGAGGGGAGGCGAAGCCTGGGAGGGTGGACCTCCTAGAACTGCACAGGACAGACCCATAGACCGGCGTAAATCAAGCCCCGAAGGGCAAGACAATACCGATCTATGAAGTGCAGTATCCATCGGAACAGATACTACACTTTGATCTTAGCCAAAAGGCGTTATTTAACACCCACCCACAATGGGAGTATGTGACACAAGGTCGGAAAGTGGGATTTGAAAAGCCAGCGCTCGAGAAGGTGAGCACTATGGCCATTAAAAATTGCCTGGGCAGCCCCGTCGGCATTCCCCGGTAGGGGCGCCTCAGACAGTAAGCAATTAACTTACTCCTCCCCAAAGAGGGGAGGCGAAGCCTGGGAGGGTGGACCTCCTAGAACTGCACAGGACAGACCCATAGACCGGCGGAAATCAAGCCCCGAAGGCCAAGACAATACCGATCTATGAAGTGCAGTATCCATCGGAACAGATACTACACTTTGATCTTAGCCAAAAGGCGTTATTTAACACCCACCCACAATGGGAGTATGTGACACAAGGTCGGAAAGTGGGATTTGAAAAGCCAGCGCTCGAGAAGGTGAGCGCTATGGCCATTAAAAATTGCCTGGGCAGCCCCGTCGGCATTCCCCGGTAGGGGCGCCTCAGGCAGTAAGCAATAAACTTACTCCTCCCCAAAGAGGGGAGGCGAAGCCTGGGAGGGTGGACCTCCTAGAACTGCACAGGACAGACCCATAGACCGGCGTAAATCAAGCCCCGAAGGCCAAGACAATACCGATCTATGAAGTGCAGTATCCATCGGAACAGATACTACACTTTGATCTTAGCCAAAAGGCGTTATTTAACACCCACCCACAATGGGAGTATGTGACACAAGGTCGGAAAGTGGGATTTGAAAAGCCAGCGCTCGAGAAGGTGAGCGCTATGGCCATTAAAAATTGCCTGGGCAGCCCCGTCGGCATTCCCCGGTAGGGGCGCCTCAGACAGTAAGCAATTAACTTACTCCTCCCCAAAGAGGGGAGGCGAAGCCTGGGAGGGTGGACCTCCTAGAACTGCACAGGACAGACCCATAGACCGGCGGAAATCAAGACCCGAAGGCCAAAACAATACCGATCTATGAAGTGCAGTATCCATCGGAACAGATACTACACTTTGATCTTAGCCAAAAGGCTGAGTAGCCAGCCACCCAACAACAGCAAAAAAAAAAATGAAACCACACATAACCCCTAAGTTTAGCGAAGACCTCGGCGGCAAATGCGATTATTCATAAGTCGATAAGGCACCTTTAATCGAAATAAAATCCTGAAATTAAAAAGAAATCTCACAGTTTACACACGTAAAAAGTATAGAGGTCGGTAGAGAATTGAATTCTGCGTTTGCTTTGAATTTTTATGTTTAAATGAGTTCTCGACTGGTAACTATTCTGTACTTAATTATGAGAGCAATCAACATTGGATAATATTAGGTATGAACAAAACTCCTAAACCGAAATGACCGTCTGTTTGAGTACGTAACAGTAATCAATAATCCTAACCCTAACCCTAACCTTAACACTAACCCTTATGGGATGAAGTAATAACTAAATAACACCCAACACAGCAATCCATATTTATTATTTTGCTCTTATCTTTAACTTTAATAAAGCGAAACGAAAATGAAAGTAAAAAAAAAATCCCAGGCAACATCGGATATGTACAGCAAATGAATAATAATTTTCTATTCGCAGAAGAATCATTCTATTAATAAACGATTATTAATCAATCATAAGGATGACTTGGTGTTGCCCGGGTAAAAGACTAATAACATCACATGCAAAGAATAAAGACATCTTTTTTTTAATTTTCGTTTTCTTAATTAATTAATATATTTATTCATTCTATTAATTTTTTTTAGTTATAGATGATATGCCGTAAATTAAAATTAATAAGCAAGTGAAACTATGATATTTAATCGAGGTTTTTATTATGTAAATAAAAGGATAATCAAAAAGTGTTCAAGAACATTTGCAAACCGATATGAATTCGAATAAATAATCAGAAATTCACTACCAAAGACTCACTACAGAAGGATTGTCAATTAAACTCCATGTTAACGTATCGATTCTGGTTTGGTGTGTGTCTTTAAATTTGAAGTAATAACGCTACATTAAACGTTATTTTATTCAAGCAAAAAATATACATTCACAGCAAGCTAAAAAAACAAAACAATAATCATAAAGTGGCAACCTTTTCCTTAGGCATGAAGCCCGAATCGTTTTGGTGGAGGGGGGTCGATGGTCATCCAATTTTGTCAAAAGCTTTTGGGCTTTTTCTACGCTAGACACTCTGTGATTAGATCAAACATAAATGACCACGAACTGTTTTTAGAAGATTTTATTTACAAAAAATCATTTACAAATATTAAAAAAAAGAAACAAGTGTAAGTTAGTAGGGCTCTCCCAACCCTAACCCTAACCCTAACCCCTAACCATAGCCCCTAACCATAACCCCTAACCCTAACCCTAACCCCTAACCATAACCCAGAATCCTAACCCTAAATATAACCCTCCCAACCATAACCCTATGTTAAGTGTTAGGCCGCCCACTGTGGCAAAGTGGTTATGTTTTCGATCGAATTGGCAACTATATTTGTTTGTGTCCAACCTAACGTCCACGTCGCTTGACCAATCGTCACCAAACTTGGTCAAACTATCGGCCAGGTTCTAACATAGAACTGATTTAATTTGGGGATATCTAGGTCAAAGGTCAACGTCAGAGAAACAATGAAAGTCCTAATTGTGGCGATAATTTCGGTTCTGTTGATCGTAGAGACGCGATGTCTGGTCAATGTTGTAACCAATGAAGTCCCGCATCTCATATGACCTTAATACTTTGACTGAATTTCAACTTTCGATTTTTGCAAATTTGAATCTGATTTCCTCTGATAACAGTAACAACCATGCGAAATTCCAGTCCGACCAGATAAATAGTTTTGGGGTTATTAATGTTTTCATAGCCTAACTTGAAGAATACTTCATACAGTATGTAGAAGTAAGGACCAGATAAGACTTTGTCCCATCCTTACGTTGTCACGTGGAGATATGCTGTTTCATGTCTATCTTATATTTTTGTGTATGCTGCATTTGAGAGGTTATAAATAGTCCCTCTCCTAGTCTCAAAAGACAATTGATACCCCCTTGTAAGTGAAGCAAGCGTTGCGCAAACCCAACCGCACTTCTACTGAACCGGCATTGCTTCAATCCTGTGACAAAGAGAAGTGCAGGACGACTGGAAACAACTCCGGATAAGCAGAGAAAGACTGATGATATTTCGGAGTTTTCCCACTCCTAGACTAGTTGCGAAACCATAGCTTGAGAGTCTAGTCTACCATAATATTTA
>OY744529.1:97423860-97453860 GCA_963556195.1 Sepiola atlantica | reverse complement strand
GCTTAAAGGATGACACTACGCTAGGTGCCACAATATACCAATTAACACCCGAGAACCGCAAAATTGCTGGCTGTGTCGAGAGATTAACGAGAAAGATTGCAAAACATGAGCGCTCCGTGGCTTTTTACGAAACTTATATATATATATATATATATATATATATATATATATATATATATATATATATATATATATATATATATATGAATTAAACATTTTTTTTTAAATGCGTACTTGGTTATCGGCGTTTCTTCTTTACTCGGAGACTTATTTAAGATAATTTGAATAAATACGAAACGTCGACCAATACCTGTAATCAATTTTTAGGTTTCATTTTTTTTCATGTTGGACATTTATTCTATAATTATAAAACACACACACACACACACACACACACACACATATATATATATATATATATATATATATATATATATATATATATATATATATATATATATATATATATATATATATGTTATGAAAATATATTTATGGCATTTCATCCCTGTAGGGAATTATTAGGCTAAAAATTTAGCCTGACGATTCCCTACAGAGACGAAACGCGGAAGCCCCTGTGTAGCTTAATTGCGATGAGCTCATATATGGAAAACGCAATCTCAAACAAAAAATCTTGTTTATATTTACGTATTAGGCATTCATTAGTATACACAGAAAAATAGGAAACATTATCCAGTAGATTTTTAATAAAAATCGAAATCAGTTTTATCGTATTTTGCCGATTGCTATTGATTTATTACGTGTTAATATGACAGACTAAGTTACGTCCCCCTGATTTCTGTAATCAGTGAGGGTTCCATAATTTACGCTAAGACTTATTTTTGTTGTTAATTAAAATTATACTATATAATTTTGGCTAATTTTGTGTGTAGATACACATTTTTGTCTGATACATAAGTATATCAAAAAGTATTCAGGTTAATTTATTTGGAATTACGATTTTTATCTGTTTTTCACACATGACCGCATCTTGATAAGCACGAAAAATATTATTTTTTTCCAAAACGGTTTTTTTCAAAATCAGACTAAACAGTTTTCGGTCAAATTTATACCTAAAAAAAAATATTTAAAATGGTGATTACAAAACGGTTCTTTTCAAAATCAGACCGAACAGTTTTCGGTCAAATTTATACCTAAAAAAAAATATTTAAAATGGTGATTACAAAACGGTTCTTTTCAAAATCAGACCGAACAGTTTTCGGTTAAATTTATACCTAAAAAAAAATATTTAAAATGGTGATTACAAAACGGTTCTTTTCAAAATCAGACCGAACAGTTTTCGGTTAAATTTATACCTAAAAAAAAATATTTAAAATGGTGATTACAAAACAGTTCTTTTCAAAATCAGACCGAACAGTTTTCGGTTAAATTTATACCTAAAAAAAAATATTTAAAATGGTGATTACAAAACGGTTCTTTTCAAAATCAGACCGAACAGTTTTCGGTCAAATTTATACCTAAAAAAAAATATTCAAAATGGTGATTCCAAAACGGTTCTTTTCAAAATCAGACCGAACAGTTTTCGGTTAAATTTATACCTAAAAAAAAATATTTAAAATGGTGATTACAAAACAGTTCTTTTCAAAATCAGACCGAACAGTTTTCGGTTAAATTTATACCTAAAAAAAAATATTTAAAATGGTGATTACAAAACGGTTCTTTTCAAAATCAGACCGAACAGTTTTCGGTTAAATTTATACCTAAAAAAAAATATTTAAAATGGTGATTACAAAACGGTTCTTTTCAAAATCAGACCGAACAGTTTTCGGTTAAATTTATACCTAAAAAAAAATATTTAAAATGGTGATTCCAAAACGGTTCTTTTCAAAATCAGACCGAACAGTTTTCGGTTAAATTTATACCTAAAAAAAAATATTTAAAATGGTGATTACAAAACGGTTCTTTTCAAAATCAGACCGAACAGTTTTCGGTTAAATTTATACCTAAAAAAAAATATTTAAAATGGTGATTACAAAACGGTTCTTTTCAAAATCAGACCGAACAGTTTTCGGTTAAATTTATACCTAAAAAAAAATATTTAAAATGGTGATTACAAAACAGTTCTTTTCAAAATCAGACCGAACAGTTTTCGGTTAAATTTATACCTAAAAAAAAATATTTAAAATGGTGATTACAAAACGGTTCTTTTCAAAATCAGACCGAACAGTTTTCGGTTAAATTTATACCTAAAAAAAAATATTTAAAATGGTGATTCCAAAACGGTTCTTTTCAAAATCAGACCGAACAGTTTTCGGTTAAATTTATACCTAAAAAAAAATATTTAAAATGGTGATTCCAAAACGGTTCTTTTCAAAATCAGACCGAACAGTTTTCGGTTAAATTTATACCTAAAAAAAAATATTTAAAATGGTGATTACAAAACGGTTCTTTTCAAAATCAGACCGAACAGTTTTCGGTCAAATTTATACCTAAAAAAAAATATTTAAAATGGTGATTACAAAACGGTTCTTTTCAAAATCAGACCGAACAGTTTTCGGTTAAATTTATACCTAAAAAAAAATATTTAAAATGGTGATTACAAAACGGTTCTTTTCAAAATCAGACCGAACAGTTTTCGGTTAAATTTATACCTAAAAAAAAATATTTAAAATGGTGATTCCAAAACGGTTCTTTTCAAAATCAGACCGAACAGTTTTCGGTTAAATTTATACCTAAAAAAAAATATTTAAAATGGTGATTCCAAAACGGTTCTTTTCAAAATCAGACCGAACAGTTTTCGGTTAAATTTATACCTAAAAAAAAATATTTAAAATGGTGATTACAAAACAGTTCTTTTCAAAATCAGACCGAACAGTTTTCGGTCAAATTTATACCTAAAAAAAAATATTTAAAATGGTGATTACAAAGTAAAACTATTTATACATCCAAAGGAAAAAAAGGCATTTGAGTGCTCCAAAATTATATATTTAATTACCAGAAAGAATTAGATTAGATTAGTAAAAATTAGATTAGTATAATCGAAAAAAAGCAAAACTCGTATAGTTAAAAAAATCATTTTCGCTTTATATATTATTTATTTCTTGATCCTGACATTTTTGTTACTTGTCCTTGTGTAAACTTATGTACATTTAAAATCATGAGTCTAGATATGTTTATTTTTACTGTTATTTTTTATTTGCGTTTCCTTTTCTAAACGGCAGGATAGCTATTTACATTTATAGTTTTCTGTTTCTTTTTTCCTTTTACTGATGGGGTACTACTTATCAAGGACCGGGGCCACTCGAGGATAAGGGTTAAAGAGATCGTCAGTTGAACAACGATCGCCACAACGACAGGACCGAAAGTACGGAGAGAAAAGGGCATAAGATTAGTAGAAGAGGAATTGCTTAGGATTGAATGAGGATTACTATTCTGTACTTTTTCACTATGTTCATAACACCACATGTGTTTGTGACCAGTAGTGAACAGAGTTCAACTATCCAACATTTGGCAGAAGATTGTGAATAATTTGTGTATTATTCTTTTACCGTTCATGTCATGTTCATGTTCAACTAAGTCAGTCAGTTAGCCTCTATAATCATTAAGTCTATTAATTTAGTATGTGATATGTCGTTAAAAATGTGTTTTGATGTTGTAATTTTTGTTTTATTTTATTAATAGTCATGTAAGTGGTGCTCAAATGAATTCAGGATGCTCTAAAACATACAATTTGACACCAAGATCACTACAATCGATTGAATAGATACAATTTATAAGGAATATCGTTATCACGAGTTCCCGAATTGCGGCCATCTCGAAAAATGGCCGCCATCTTGGATTTTGAAGTGGATAGTCGGACAGATATGTTTAGTATACGTTATGGAGTCATCATGACAACTTTAGTGTTTGTATAATCAAATGCATGATTTTTCCACTAGCCGCCTCACTAATATTATTTTCTTTGTTTTTATTGCCCTCCTCCTCCCGCATCCTGATAGTTGAAATTTTATACGAGGTTCTGTGGCCATGGATTACTTAGAGGTAGGGACACTTAGACGGTCGGGGCATAAAGAGTAACGTAGAGATTCGGGACTACATCCATCGTCTTCTGTGGAGAATTTCATACATATAATATAAGTTTCAACAGAATAGGATATATTTGAAGTTTTAAAGGATGTTTGGGCACATAGTTCCCTTAGGTTAAAAGGCCCCTTAGAGATTTAGCACGACTTCCATTGTCTTCCCTAGAAAATTTTATACATATGATTTAAAGTTCATAAAACTAGGAAATATTTGAACTTTTAAGGGCTGTATCACCTTATAACCCGGCTTAGGTGTACACTTACAGATTCAGTAGCACTTCCATTGTTTTCCCCTGTAGATTTTAAATAAGAATACATTTGAAGATTTTATGTAGATTCTCTAACCTTTCTCTCTATAAGGAGCATACAAACATCCCACATACATACAGATATATAGATAAGGAATGCTCTGTAGACTGGCTGAAAAGTGGATCATTCCACTATGATCAGGAGATAATGATAATGGCTGCTCTAGATCAAGGCTTGATGACCAATGCCTTTAAAAAGATGAGTGGTCTCAGCAACAATAACAAGTGCAGGTTCTGCCACACAGAAGTAGAGAGTGTGAGCCACCTGACATCCAGTTGTAAGGTTCTCCTTGGGGGTGGGGTGGCTCTTATGCAATGCGACACAACTGAGTGTGTAAATATCTTCACTGGACTATATGTAAAAAGTTGAATATGCAGTGTTGCAGCAAGTCCTGGGAGCATATACCAGAAAGAACAATTTGAAATAAGTTATACACCATCCGCTATCACTATGCAATCCCTACATCAATATATCTAGAAAACGGAGCTGTTAACCTGACATAGTGATATGGGACAAAAGGGAGAAAGTAGCAACCCTAGTTGAAGTCAGTGTTTCTAATGATGCTGGCTTAAACAGAGCTAAAAGGAAAATATTACGAAATACCAAGGTCTTATGTACGACATGCAAAGAAACTGGAATCTTAGGAAGATCTTCATCATACCAGTAATTATAGGAGCAACAGGACTAAAGAAAAAGAATTTTAAAAAATTATCTGGCTAGTATACCCGGTGAACCGAGTGCAAGAGAGATACGAACAATTGTACTTAAAGGGACGATTAGAATCTTAAAAAGATCTCTCGGCTCGAGTGTCTGAAATAGCCGGTGAATATGTGACATCCGGTAGGATGCTCCAATCTCAGCGAAAACAAACAGATAAGAAAATTAATAAAGAGTGAAATAATTGAGTTTATATATAAATTATTATGACCATAAATACTTCTGCATTACATCTATTATTAATTAATGTATCACACATTTTATATAATATGAAATCAATAATTTAACTGCTTATAATAATACTTTAATTATATCGATTTAGATGTAGAATTTGGAATATTCGGACTCATCTTGGGTGTGTTTATCTAAACGTTTCGGCCGATGCAACCTCCGACCTTCTTCAGATGTACTTTGTCGAACTTGGGAATCGTGTTATAATAGTGACAATAGAAAATCAATTATTATTGATAAAAAATAAATTGCTTGATACTTCGCCGGGCTTGTTTTGTATAATTATGGTAATTATACAATCGTAAATTATAATTTTTAGTTATGAAAAACATAGATTTACCCCAATATTAACTTATTTTCATATATATTCTAAAAGGATTTACATAATTCAAGATAAGTTCTATTCTTCTACTGCAGTTTACAGGTTTGTTTAAGCTCCCAAATTGCATTTTTCATATTTTATTTAATAATCTTCTTTTTTCATTTTACTAATATCTAATATAATTTTGCGCTTTTTCATTACTTCGTGGGTCGAATGAACGGTTTTTAAATGTTCCCTTGTGTAAACCGCTTCCTATAATTTTAAACTTCTTATTAATTAAATTGTCCTCATTTGTTAGGGTTGACACAAATTCAAAAAGACAGAGGATTACATTGTCTTGATTTACCGGGGAATATCTTTTAGCTTTAGATCAGATGGACCGTTTCAGTGTGCATATCTTATCCCTCAAGAGTATTAAAATATTAAGTTAAAGAGATTGATGAGACCTCAATTCCTTCTCCCTTGCTTAAAATTAAATTTACGGATTCTGTAAACTCGTGCTTATTGATAAAAAATCATTATAGACTCAGTTTACACATGTATCCCCATCCACAAAATATTTTTTTTTCAAAAGTCGTTAAAATTCAAAAGATGTGGTGAAATTATGACGTGAAAAAAAAACGGCCACGATTCATCTGAAAAAAAAAACAACAATAAAACATTTTTCGTTTGAAAAAAACAAACAAATACAAAACAAAACAAACCATTCTTTTCACGTCACAAACGCACAACATATTTTCAAACATCGTACTTGTATGTTATTTCTTCAAATCAATCATTTTGAGAAAGTCTTGAGATAAAAACGAAACTTGATGAATATATACATAATTTTGTTTTTTCCTTTTTTATTTCCCATCATGTTGTGATATTATTTCCATAATTTGCACACACACACACACAGACACACACACACACACACACCCATATCTATCTATCTATCTATCTATCTATATATATATATATATATATATATATATATATATATATATATATATATATATATTTATTTATTTTTTATTTATAGAATGGAGAGATGAAAAAGATATAAAATAATCCTATCACTAAAAGTCAATGTTCAATATACGAGATAGAGCAATTATAAAATGAAATGAATGATGAGAATAAAAATTGGAAAAATAACAATATTTTTATATTTTCAAATCTGTGCTGATTGTAATATATATATATATATATATATATATATATATATATATATATACAAGGAAAGTTTGAGTTAAAAAAGCAAAACAATTCAAGATGTCCCCAGGAGATCAATAAATACAAAGGTTTTTTTTAACAAATAAAATCACACGCATCTCCCAGGTTATAATATTTCAATACTGGAGATGAAAATAAGTTGTATCGTTAAAAAGTCAAGTCAAATAATTGTCGAATTACCATATATATATATATATATATATATATATATATATATATATATATATATATATATACAGGGTGGGCAAAAATAAGGGTCCTATTTTTAAAAATTCATAACTTTTTTATTTATTGATTTTTTTTTTTTTTTTTTTAGAATAAGTAAAGGACCCCTTCCGAAGCAAGCATGAGCCGTATTAGCCCTAAGGAACGTACCCTCATTTAGAAAACATTATTTTTGCTTAAAAAACTCAAAACAGTGTAAAAAATAATACTTTAGTTTTTGTAAGTTTTAAGAAGTGTTTTTCGGCTAAAATTTGTTTTGTTTATTTCAAAAAATCTCGGAAGGGTCAGTCTACACACACATAAAGTTTGGTGAGTTTAACTTTTATTTTGTGGAAGTTATTCAAATTCAAGTTATTCAAATTTAAAGATAGGACCCTAATTTTGGCCCACCCTGTATATATATATATATATATATATGAAATAGAAAATTAGATTCGACTAGCTAATTTTTTTTCATTTAAAAAAAATCTAGATTTTGACCGACCGTTTCGTCGACACTTGGACAACAATAATATATATATATATATATATATATATATATATATATATATATATATATATATATATATATATATATATATATATATATATATCCTGAATTTTCCATACGTTCGACTCCTCAGAAGGAAAGTCTACAATCCGTGTCAATATATGCCAGAAAAAAAATAACACTTACATTATTAAAGTATTTATTGATATAGGTTCAATTAGAAATATAAGATTCAGTTTACTCTATAGACGCCATATTTAACCTACGCATACAAATACTTCAGTAATGTAAGTGTTAATATTTTTGTTATGTGACGTCTTGGACACGTTCCCTTAGATGAGTCGCACTTATGGAAAATCCAGTATATATAACTATATGTTGGTTGTTCCGTTGTCGACGAAACGGCCCGTCAAGATTTTTATGAATTAAGACATGGTTACTGTAATCTAACTTTGTAATATTTATATATAGATGCTCTGGTGTTTAATAAACAAAAGTAATAACATTGAAAGTTTGACTACTACTACTACTACTACTACTACTACTACTACTACTACTGCTACTAACAATAATAATAATAATAACAACAACCACAACACTTCTCATTGTAATCCAATTCATAAAGTTTTGAAATATATCAAAACTTTATGAATTGGACTACAATAAGAAGTGGTATGAGCCAGAAGTGGTACAGAAGAACGACAATGCCAAACTTCTTTGGGACATGCGCATACAGACTGATTAGGTTCTTGAACATTCAAAACCCGACTTAATCTTTCTAAAAAACAAACAAGAGAACTTGCTTAATCATTGATATAGCCTGCCCCTTAGATACCAGATTGCAGGAGAAAGAACACGAAAAAAAAATCTCGAGATCTAAAATGCGAAATCAGTTAGACTATGGAAATGTAAAGAAGTAAAGGTGATTCCCGTTGTAATTAGAACGCTTGGAACCATAACGAAAAGCCACCACAAATGGCTTAAACAGATTGACGAGACAATTTCTTTTCCAATTCTGCAAAAGGTTTGCCTGTTAGGAACGGCGAAAGAGTTAAGGTACAGCTTGAATGTCTAAGATCAAGGGAATTGATTTGATGTTCAAAAAAAAAAGACTCCAACTAAAAACATCCAAAAGTTGAGACTACTCTGAAATAATAATAATAATTTATATATATATATATATATATATATATATATATATATATATATATATATATATATATATATAGTCTAAAGAAGCTTTGAGGCATTAAAAAAAAAAAAAAAAAAATGTAAAATGCAGTTTAAATTCCCAGACAAACTAACTAAATCCAAGATATTGCAGACTTAACATTCGTTGGAAAATTAATAAATGAAAAAAATATAAGTAAAATAAAATTGAAAAAAAAAGAAAAAAAAAAGGGGGTGAGGTTAATTATCTAAGAGTGAAACAAAAACAGGAGACCTTAAGCGTCTAATATTAACACGGGGATCATCAGCTGTTTACCATGTAACTGTTTCGGAGATTTAAAAACAGGACAGTTATAATATTCATGGCTCTCCAATGGTACTGATTATACGACCATTTCCCCAATAATCAAGTGTCGAAATAATTCAGCTTAAAATATCACTAATATATACATAAATAAATAATAATAATGATAAAATAATAATAATAATAATAATATATTACCCTTAAGACTACCGTATGATATAGTAATTTTTATATCAAATAACATTAATTATAACAATAATAAAAAAAAAATTTAAAAAAATAAAAAAATAAAAAATAAAAAAAATTTAAAAAAATAAATAAATATATATAAAAATAATAATACTATCTAAACACTACATCCAAGAACCATTCTGCAATATGGTAGCTAGCAATAAAATTATATAGGAATTAAAGTTGCATTAAAAAAATAAATAAAAAATAAAGCTTAAGTACCTTAGGTACCAGAAAAGTAATTAGATAAGAGGAAGGAAACCTAGCCATACAGATCTAAATACCCAATATATAGTCTAAAGAAGCTTTGAGGCATTAAAAAAAAAAAAAAAAAATGTAAAATGCAGTTTAAATTCCCAGACAAACTAACTAAATCCAAGATATTGCAGACTTAACATTCGTTGGAAAATTAATAAATGAAAAAATATAAGTAAAATAAAATTGAAAAAAAAAGAAAAAAAAAAGGGGGGTGAGGTTAATTATCTAAGAGTGAAACAAAAACAGGAGACCTTAAGCGTCTAATATTAACACGGGGATCATCAGCTGTTTACCATGTAACTGTTTCGGAGATTTAAAAACAGGACAGTTATAATATTCATGGCTCTCCAATGGTACTGATTATACGACCATTTCCCCAATAATCAAGTGTCGAAATAATTCAGCTTAAAATATCACTAATATATACATAAATAAATAATAATAATGATAAAATAATAATAATAATAATAATATATTACCCTTAAGACTACCGTATGATATAGTAATTTTTATATCAAATAACATTAATTATAACAATAATAAAAAAAAAATTTAAAAAAAAAAAAAAATAAAAAATAAAAAAAATTTAAAAAAAAAAAAAAATATATATAAAAATAATAATACTATCTAAACACTACATCCAAGAACCATTCTGCAATATGGTAGCTAGCAATAAAATTATATAGGAATTAAAGTTGCATTAAAAAAATAAATAAAAAATAAAGCTTAAGTACCTTAGGTACCAGAAAAGTAATTAGATAAGAGGAAGGAAACCTAGCCATACAGATCTAAATACCCAATATATAGTCTAAAGAAGCTTTGAGGGATTAAAAAAAAAAAAAAAAAAAAAAAAAAAAATGTAAAATGCAGTTTAAATTCCCAGACAAACTAACTAAATCCAAGATATCGCAGACTTAACATTCGTTGGAAAATTAATAAATGAAAAAATATAAGTAAAATAAAATTGAAAAAAAAAGAAGAAAAAAAGGGGGGTGAGGTTAATTATCTAAGAGTGAAACAAAAACAGGAGACCTTAAGCGTCTAATATTAACACGGGGATCATCAGCTGTTTACCATGTAACTGTTTCGGAGATTTAAAAACAGGACAGTTATAATATTCATGGCTCTCCAATGGTACTGATTATACGACCATTTCCCCAATAATCAAGTGTCGAAATAATTCAGCTTAAAATATCACTAATATATACATAAATAAATAATAATAATGATAAAATAATAATAATAATAATAATATATTACCCTTAAGACTACCGTATGATATAGTAATTTTTATATCAAATAACATTAATTATAACAATAATAAAAAAAAAATTAAAAAAAATAAAAAAATAAAAAATAAAAAAAATTTAAAAAAATAAATAAATATATATAAAAATAATAATACTATCTAAACACTACATCCAAGAACCATTCTGCAATATATATATATATATATATATAAACTAATATTCAATGAATTAAAACATTACAATTGTTCCAAAAACTAGAACATCAAATCCAGTATGGCGTATATATATATATATATATATATATATATATATATATATATATATATATATATATATATATATTCTACACCATTTTATTATTATACTTTAAGAGAGATAAGCGGGCGTTCGCGTGGAAAAAATATCTATGCATTGCCAAACATGCCCTCGCGCATCCCCCTTAATTGAACATTTTGAAAATACCACCGTTAAGATAACACGGACTTTTTTCTTCTCTACATCACAATGTCGAGAGAAGACAAAAAGAAGAGCAAAAACTGAAATCGTTCCTACATCTGATGAGGACTATATATATATATATATATATATATATATATATATATATATATATATATATATATATATATATATATATATATATTCCGATGATTTTGTAGTGTTGCAGAGACGATATTAACATAAACATATTGTTTGGCTCACGACAAATGGAACGGCCGTAAATATACATTGCACAGTAATGTTATGTTTTTTGGAAATGTAAAAAAATAAAATAAAATAAAAATTAAATAAATAAAAAAACATGGTTATTGGAATATAAAATAAACCTGACTTAATAAAATATGCTCTGTTTTATGAATTGACAATCATCGAGCTGAATCTTTTAAAGAGACTGCCAATTAAAAAGAACTGATAGTATATGCTAATACATATGTTATCATAATTAATATATATATATATATATATATATATATATGTTTCGAATCGGGGTTTCGAATCGCATGGCCGGTAGTGAATAGTCATATCTCTATGCTGATGAGTCCCGATTATAAGAAGGGCGAAACGTATACGTACATAGATAATAAAGAATAACAAATATTTATTATTATTTGTCGCTCTTCGAAAAAATAGAGCACTGTAAGTGTAGTATTAACACAGCATGACGTCACTAGCTTTAAACGCATCGTTTCTTAAACCGCCGATAAAATGTTAAAATTATCACAGTTTATTCGCTATTGAAAATTGGCCGTGTGGTTGAGGCGTCGGATTTGAGTTGCAAAATACTCGCAATCCGGGGTTTCGAATCACATGACCGGTTGTGAATGGTCATATCTCTATGCCGATGAGTCCCGATTATTAAAAAGGACGAAGCGTATACGTACATAGATAATAAACAATAACAAATATATATATATATATATATATATATATATATATATGTATGTATGTGTGTGTAATAGATAGGTAGAAACATCTATATTTTTCATCGAGAGAACATGTATTAAATGTAAATTGTTTGTTTTTGTGTTTTTTTTTGTTTGCTGCCTTATTATATGTTTTCCTGATGGCGAACTTTTTATTTCTGAAGAGCACATCGTCAAAAGATCCGGAATTGACATATTAATTATGGTTGTTCGGCTATAGGCGAAACGGTCTGTAAAAATGTAGCGAAGTTTTGGATTAAAAAAGAATAAACAGTATGATGAATATAATCTTGGTTACTGGAATTTAAACATACTATTATATATATATATATATATATATATATATATATATATATATATATATATATATATATGCTGATTCAAAGCACGATAAAACTTGCCACGTCTAGGCACACTAAACACATATGATACGACGAAAAATATGTCTGTGCATTATATATATTTATATAAATATATATTTTTATTAGTTCATATATATACACATATAATATTAAAAGATGCTATAATATATTGTGTATTACATTTTCATTATTTACTTCAACACTGCTCAATGCCTTAGTAGAGCTTCGTAGTTGTAGTATGAACATATACGTATGACAGTTAAGCTGGACAAGTCGTCCATGTTTAATCCCTGCAGAAATATAGCTTGATGATTCCCTGTGGGTATAAAATATTGACGCTTTTGCGTTGTTTAATGGCCATAGATATATTTTCATACTCTTTCTCTCTCTCTCCTTATATATATATATATATATATATATATATATATATATATATATATATATATATATATATATATATAGATTTTTCACTTATAAAATAGATCATTCAGTGAAGACCGGGGTTGTTCCAATAAAAACAAGCTCGATGCTACTCGATTACAGAGTACAGAGCATTTATATGTGATTTTATGAAGGCTTACCAAAGCATTCCTTTCAGGACACCAATGATCACCATTAAAGATATTTTTAGATATTTTTATTTTTTGAATAAATAAAATAAATAAAATTTGTAATAAAAAAATATCTTTAATGGTGATCATTAGTTTCCTGAAAGGAATGCTTTGGTAAGCCTTCATAAAATCACACACACACACACACATGTATATATATATATATATATATATATATATATATATATATATATATATATATATATATATAGAAAACTTCAAGAAAGAGGCAAAATGCCTTAAAAATACCATGTGTTAGATGTAGATATTTTTATTAAAATTAAAATAAAAAACCAAAACAATATATATATATTTTTTCATCTTGACTTTTTTATCTAATATTTCGCTTGATAAAACAAGCCTTGTCAGAGCTTTAGAAAAATAAAAAGTATTAACCTTATTTTTTTCGTAACAATCGTTCCTGGTCTTGTAGAAGTGACGTCCGATGTTGTGTGGACTTAACAGTGTAAATGTCTCTTTTAGATTTGAACTTAAATCGCGCATGGTCGGTGGTAGATATACATTTGGGAAAGTTCATTTTTTTAAGCATCTTTCAAATTTTAAACTCCAAGAAAGAGGCAAAATGTTAGATGCATATATATATCGCATTTATTTCATTTGTTTATTTATATTTATATATTTAGATATTAAACTCCATTTTTCATTTGTTTTATCACTTATGTTTGTCTGTCTGGCTGTCCATGTAATTTGCCCTATTTTATTCCACAAACTTGAAACCGCAAAAGAGTTAAATGTTTATCATTTTCTTTCCTTTTTCTTTTCTCATTGAAGGACTTTAGCCCACGCCGAATCTATGAACAATATGGTCGTACCCCAAACACAAATTCAAAATCCGACATCGTTACCGTTAACACGGAAACAGAGGAACCTCGTGTCGAAAAACCCCGGCAGTATCCGGGCCGTCTACCAAGGTGCTAAACAAGCGATTCTGGAATGTAAGTACCAATTCAAAAATCGCCGATGGAACTGCCCGACCTACGAGAGTGGACGCGGTGTCTCCGTATTTGGCAAAATCCTACAGAAAGGTAAGCACGAACACATCGCCATCTTTTGTTTGACTCGAGGCTAGAAATTCACAGCTGTTTAATAATGGACGCCATCTTTTTCCAAATAAAATTTTAAAAATAACTTAAAACCAAATTATTTTAAATATGTTTTAAGTATATTTAAATCGGTGGTGTTGTTCATTTAGTTATATTGTTCACGTGTCGAAATTTAACTAAATAAAAAAAAAGAATTGATTATAATCGGACATGTTTAAATGGAAACTCCTTTTCTTGTAAATTGGAATCCTGTGCTTGCTTAAACATTAAACAACTAACTATTCATCATTTTTAAGCTTCTAAACAATTGTTTTAGTAATTTGGAAACAAAAATTTATATATATATGTATATATATATATATGTATATAATAAATAACAAATATTTGTTATTGTTTATTATCTATGTACGTATACGTTTCGTCCTTTTTCAATCGGGACTCATCAGCATAGAGATATGACTATTCACTACCGGTCATGCGACTCGAAACCCCGGACCTCAAGTATTTTTCAACTCCAGTCCGACGTCGCTAATCGCTGGGCCAATTGTAAACAGCGAATAAACTATGATAATTTTAACACTTTAACGGCGGCTTTGACGTCGAGGCATTCTACTTCTATTAAGGGAAGGAATGATGCATTATAAGCAAGTGACGTCATGCTGTGTTAATACTACCAATTACAGTGCTCTACTTTCAAGGAGCGACAAATAATAAATAATATATATGTATATATATATATATATATGTATATATATATATATGTATATATATATGTATATATATATATATATATATATATATATATATATGTATATATATATATATATATATATATATATATATATATCACACCATTCGATACCATTCTGATTCGATACACTATATTGGTAAATAATATTTAATGTAAAATTATTGAATATTATCATCTTTTTATCTGTTTACCTTTGTCTCATATTCAACCAAAATTTCATTAGCATCGCCTTCAAAATATTAAACTTCTTACACACTACGCAAAATGCTTCAAGCAAATTACAACACCATTCTAAATGTTTAGCCGTTTCGATTTCTGTTTCGTAATTTTATTAGATGAGGAGTGATAATTTGTAATATTAGTATTATTCGAACTACTGATCTGATCTTGGGTTGGATTCTCACTACATTTCGACCAATTTTGCCTTGGTTCTTCAGGTGTATCTTGTCGAACTCGGGAATGCACGGAATGTAGCTTGCTCTGGTTCCGTAACGATAGAAATCTGAAGTAATTCGTAAGTTTATACTTGCCATCGCCTGTATTAAGGATGAACCTGGTTGTGTTAAAATAATGTTAAAAACAGAATTGACGACAGAAAGCTAGAGTAAGGAGAAATGGGACAAATTCCATTGTACGTTAAAGAGTTCAATTAGGGATAGCTGTACTAGATGCTGTTACACAGACAGCGACTAACGTATCAGCTGATAACATTCTGATGTTTTTTGAAAAAGAGTGGTTGTGTTTGAGATAGTTTCAATATATAGTTATGAAACTCCATGGCTGACACAAGGTTGACACGTAGCAGTACGACACTTAGAATTAATTATTACTTAATACTCCTCTTTTATTTGTTAATAAGACCCCCCTCGTTCTCAGTAATTATGGCTACTTCGCCAATATTGTTAGTTTATTTCAAAATGTTGTACCTACAAATCTCTCTCTCTCTCTCTCTCTCTCTCTCTCTCTCTCTCTCTATATATATATATATATATATATAAAGAGAGAGATTTGTATATATATATATATATATATATATATATATATATATATATTGAGCGAGAGATGTATATATATATATATATATATATATATATATATATATATAGAGAGAGAGAGAGAGAGAGTGAGAGAGAGACCGAGAGATTTGTATATATATATATAGGTAGTTTGGTAGTTTTGTTTTACGGCATATCAAATATCAACCCTTTTTAGGTTATTTAATGCCGAATCTGGTCATTATAGTGAAAGTTTTTATGCTTCAAGTTCTTTATATCTTCAAATGTTTAATCATGGTTTTTGGTTTGGTTGTTTTGTTTTATGGCATATCAACCCTTTTATGGTTATTTAATGCCGAATCTGGTCATTTTGGTGAAAGTTTTTATGCTTCAAGTTCTTTATATTTTCAAATGTTTAATCAGGGTTTTTGGTTTGGTAGTTTTGTTTTACGGCATATCAACCCTTTTTGGGTTATTTAATGCCGAATCTGGTCATTATAGTGAAAGTTTTTATGCTTCAAGTTCTTTATATCTTCAAATGTTTAATCAGGGTTTTTGGTTTGGTAGTTTTGTTTTACGGCATATCAACCCTTTTTAGGTTATTTAATGCCGAATCTGGTCTTGTTTTCTTCTCTTTTTTGTTTCTTTCCCCTTTTAATATCTGTTTCTATTTAACCCATAGTTGGGACCCTAACAGGTACTACCAATCCGGGTCAGGGTGGACCTGGGAGCAATGGTAATTAAGTAGAGGCTCCACATTCCCCAAAGTCCGTAAGCCGGATCTCACCATCGGATGTAGTTTGAGGTCATATCCAGGACCGGGAGTAGGGTAGGAAAAATAAAAAAGGGGAGGGAGAAAGGGAGAGGGGCTGTTGTTTTTGTTTTTGGTTTTGTAGAACATAATTAAGTTTTACAAACAAAACAAAAAAAAAACAAAAAAAAAACGTCAATGTAGGTGAATTTCGTCTCAGGGAGCCACAGGGCAGCCTGATCTGGTATCACCAGTATATATATATATATATATATATATATATATATATATATATATATATATATATATATATATATATATATATATATAACATAAAATATAATAACACGAAATTACATAATTGTCGATGCAATAATTTATTTCAACCTTATGGTTTCCTCAAGCATAAAACTAGACAATTACATTTTTGAGACTGACAGAAAACTGAATTTACCTTCAAAAATTCTCTCTCTCTCTCTCTCTCTCTCTCTCTCTCTCTCTCTATATATATATATATATATATATAAAGAGAGAGATTTGTATATATATATGTATATATATAGAGAGAGATGTATATATATATATATATAGAGAGAGAGAGAGAGAGAGAGAGAAAGAGAGAGAGTGAGAGAGAGACCGATATATATATATATATATATATATATATATATATATATATATATATATATATATATATATATATAACAGAAAATATAATAACACGAAATTACATAATTGTCGATGCAATAATTTATTTCAACCTTGTGGTTTCCTTAAGCATCAAACTAGACAATTACATTTTTGAGACTGACAGAAAACTGAATTTACCTTCAACAATTCAAATACAACCAGAGAGAGTGGTGGTCGCAACAAATCTGAACCCCTCTTACAGAGCGAGGAGGAATTAAAATCTTATATTTAACAAAGGCAATCGAAAGGGATCCTATTGTTTTGTTTTTTTTAAATAATAACGGCTGTGTTAAAAGCACATATTCTTTTGACACTTACGACTTGGTGATATAAAACGTATAGACGCTTCTACACACACGCACATATACACACATCCTACGATCACGCACACACGCAACAATATTTCTCTTTTAGGGGGGGGCATATAAATTCGGTTAGACTTGTGTTCTCAACCTGATAGGAAAAAGAAAGGAAGAAAGAAAAGAAGAGAAACAGGCAGACGTTTGCGTGTCATCGACCGACTGACAAACTGTGGAATGTTTACATTTGACAGGTTTTCATTCTATCTAGATCCGAGGGATAGGATATATTTGAAAAATAAAAATTATTTAAGATTATATTCTATTTGAAATAAATATTATACGCATGCAGTTACATACACACACACATATGCCAATATGCATCTATATACAAAACAGTTACATAAACATTCTATATTCTAATTGTAATACATTAATAATCTGAGTTCTAAAAATTCATCTTATATTAATTTTATAATCTATGGAAACCTATAATTATAACCTAATTCCAATCTAACAATGTCTAGTGATAATATTAGACACTTATACTTAAATTAATTCAATGATTAGTGTATTATCAGCAGAAAAAAATTCCTTAAAGCTATCTTATTTTGAGTAAATAGTCAGAATAAACAAATATCTTAATAAACAAATATCTTAAAGTACAATTATATATGCATGCATCCCAAAACACCTATAATGAATATCACCAAGTCAGTAATTACGTGTCCATAACAGATATTATTATAAATACTTATTGGGGTAAATAATCTATTCGGTATCTTCACCGTTACAAATCTAGAGGTCTATCGGAGTATGAGATATTGGTTATTTTAAATTTACATTCATGTCTGCATTTTGCCATAAGCTCGCACGTTTGTTTAAAAGCTTATTGTGTTCGTATTTTAGGATTCTTATTTTTTCCTCTAAACAGAAATTGCATCTTTGCCTAAATCCATTTGGAACATCCGAAAAACATAGGATTGACCACGAAACCACCGGGGACCGGTTCTCATTTTTCAGAAGCCACCATTGTGTAGCTAACTCCGTTTTGTTCTTGAAATATATTTGTTTATTCCGATTATTTACTTAAAATAAGATAGCTTTAAGAAACTTTTCTGTTGATAATACACTAATAATTGAATTAATTTAAGTATAAGTGTCTAATATTATCAGTAGACATTGTTAGATTGGAATTAGGTTATAATTATAGGTTTCCATAGATTATAAAATTAATATAAGATGAATTTTTAGAACTCAGATTATTAATGTATTACAATTAGAATATAGAATGTTTATGTAAATGTTTTGTATATAGATGCATATTGGTATCTGTGTGTGTGTATGTAACTGCATGCGTATAATATTTATTTCAAATAGAATATAATCTTAAATAATTTTTATTTTTCAAATATATCCTATCCCTCGGATCTAGATAGAATGAAAACCCGTCAAATGTAAACATTCCACAGTTTGTCAGTCGGTCGATGACACGCAAACGTCTGCCTGTTTCTCATATTTTCTTTCTTCCTTTCTTTTTCCTATCAGGTTGAGAACACAAGTCTAGCCGAATTTATATGCCCCCCCCCCAAAAAAAAAGAAATATTGTTGCGTGTGTGCGTGATCGTAGGATGTGTATATATGTGCGTGTGTGTAGAAGCGTCTATACGTTTTATATCACCAAGTCGTAAGTGTCAAAAGAATATGTGCTTTTAACATAGCCGTTATTATTTAAAAAAAACAATAAAATCTCTTTCGATCGCCTTAGTTAAATATAAGATTTTAATTCCTCCTCGCTCTGTAAGAGGTGTTCAGATTGGTTGCGACCACCACTCTCTCTGGTTGTATTTGAATTGTTGAAGGTGAATTCAGTTTTCTGTCAGTCTCAAAAATGTAATTGTCTAGTTTGATGCTTGAGGAAACCACAAGGTTGAAATAAATTATTGCATCGACAATTATGTAATTCGGTGTTATTATATTTTATGTTATTCTTGCTCTGTTAACCACATTGAGCTCTCATACCCGGATTTCTTCCTAGAATTATTCCATTATAACACAAATATATATATATATATATATATATATATATATATATATATATATATATATATTAATAAAGTAAACTCGATTTTTCCCGTGCAACTTCAGTCGCTATAGGAAAATATCCGAGCACTTCATATGCCAATCTTTTTCACTCACCACCTAAAGCACTGCCTAATGCGTGTTTCACGAAAATATCCGACCATTTCTTCGACATACAAATATTATTACATTAGTTCCGAGATATCTGATTCGCCCAAATATGTCTTCCCGAAAGAGGATAGAAAAACAAAAACTGCCGTTGTGTCTAACTCCACCCTCGTGGGGAGGCAAGTACATAGGAAAAAGTAATTATGGTGAACCGTCCAATAAATGATGAAACTTAGTTCATTGGATTGATGAATTTCAGCTGACAATCGTTCTAATCTATTAACCCTTAAAAAAATATTACTTTATTTTTAATGTTGATCTGTGAATAGTAGATATAAACCGATTAGAATACTTTTTCGAAACTTTCAAAATAATTTAATTCAAGAGCGATTAAAAGAGGGTTTAATTATTTCGGTCGTGTTGGTACAGCATGCAGTGACGTCATAAAAGAGAAATCCTTGAAAATGCCGTTAATATATAAAAGACTTAGCGTTAGATAAATAGATAGATTATATATATATATATATATATATATATATATATATATATATATAGAGAGAGAGAGAGAGAGAGATAGAGAGAGAGAGAGAGGGAGAGAGGGGGGGGGAGAGAAAAGAGGGTAGTGCAGTATTAGTGCAGTTCCAACGAGAGAAAAGTATATATGTAAAGGAGTAAGGCTACCAACATTTGTAAAATGTTTTTTTCAACATTATTTTGTTATTGTATCATTTTATAAGTTTATATAACGCGTTGCAAGCGGTGGTCCGTTCTCATCGGATATGTATTGATTTACATATCTGATGAGAGCGGACCACCGCTTGAAACGCGTTATATAAAATTATAAAATGATACAATACCAAAATAATAAATAAATGTTGAAAACAACTTTTTACAAATGTTAATAGCCTTTCTCCTTTACATTAAGTAAGAACACGAACCTGAGCGAGAGAGAGAGAGAGAGAGAGACGGGGGAATAGAGAGGGGGAAGAGAGATAGGGAGGTGAGGATTAGCAAAGAAAAGGATAGCGAAATAGAAACAGTCGAGAAACAAGCGAGATAAATAGAAGTAAAGAAAGAGATAGACGGCGAGAGTAAATGAAAACGAGAGATTCGCAAAGAAAGAGATAGAAACATAGAAAGAACGATGTAATAAGAGAGTGAAAGAGAAAGAAAGAGAGAGAGAGAGAAGAAGAGAGAAAAAGAAAAGAAAGCGGGAGAGAGAGAAAGAGAGTGGGTGAAGGGGAGATAATTAAATTAACCATAAAAGACCAAACTTTAGAATATTCCCAAATGTTGAATTTTATCGTTTCTTCTATTATTTCATTTGCCGATAAGTACCTAATCAAATCCTCAACCCTCTGCTCTTCGATCGAAGTAGTGTATGGTTTCGTGCGCTTCTAGGACACCACCTTCCCAAGCATTACTTCCTCCTTCGTGAGGTGGGATTGGTTTATTGCCTATCGCTTGGGCGGATCTACCGGGGAATGCCAAATGACCATATCTAAGTAATTGTTATAACACTTAACTGCCCGCTTGGGGGAGCTGGATACTCCACTAAAAACTGACGCCATGTCCAACTTTGCTGCAATGTTAAGTAAATAAATATACTTAATCAATTTCCCGCAACTCTTAAATAACAATAAGAAACACAGCAACATCCCATTTAAAGGGGAATGCCTTCAGGTTCAAGTAATCCCTGCAAAACTCTTGTAAAATGAAAAAGAGTAAAAAATGATGGCGTACAATGATTAGTTTGGTTAGGTAGTTTCGTACTACGGCATATCATCCCTTTTTGGCTTATTTAATGTCGAATCCAATTATTCTGGTAAAAGTTGTTATGCTTAAAATTCTTAATATCTTAAAATATTTATTCGTAGTGTCTAATTGGGTATTGTTGTTTTACGGCATATCAACCTATTTGGGGGTATTTAATGACGAATCTAATCATTCTGATAACAGTTGTTTTGAAACACTCTTTACCAAAAGAGGTGCTGGTCTAATCCAGATGAGAATCCTTTTGTCAATGTTGCAGTCATCAAAGAAGGAACCTCCTAACTATGTCTGTAAATGGTTTGCCAGAGATAGTGAATATTAGTAGTTTAGTTGTAGAGGTAGATGTCGCAGTTTTCGGCAGATGTATAGAGAAGTCCATCTTACGATACGCTCGTGCATCAGCTATCAGGATATCATGACTTTGGGATGTGGGAGACAAATGCAGCCATCTTCATTTTGTAGTTTAATGATATGACTATATGGTGAGCGGTATTGGTTTGATGATTAGTATCAGAAGGTTATGTTTGCTTTTTCAAATGTCGGAGGTTAACAGTTATGGAGGGCTTACCGAACGTCAGGATCCAAACTGAATAGGAGATTGTATATTTGTGAACAATATTGAAAAGTCACAAATAGTGTAGAAGTGTCTACCGAACGCCGGGGGTACCAATTATGGCAGGCTGTCTTGAACTTAAATACAGTTTTTTGGACAACGATTACGTCTTTGAGAATTGCCGAGAACCACCCGGACAATTAATATCAATAGTAAAATGGGGGTTATAAAGGCGAAGGAATGAATTAAAAGATATTAAACGGGCGTGCATGATTATTACAATGGAAACAAATAAAGTTCGAGAGTTTTGAATGGTCAACAGTTAGCAAGTGCTAACTTAACACGTAAACAGATTTTTTGTAAATGAAAAAATACAGTAAAACATGATTAGATGACAAAATATTATAA
Source organism: Sepiola atlantica (assembly GCA_963556195.1). Taxonomy (NCBI): domain Eukaryota; kingdom Metazoa; phylum Mollusca; class Cephalopoda; order Sepiida; family Sepiolidae; genus Sepiola; species Sepiola atlantica. The sequence continues at coordinate 97,431,224 of OY744529.1, read as the reverse complement.
GTTTACATCTATTATCTATTAATAATTGAGATTATGTATATATCTGTCTGTCTTTCTGTCTGTCTAAAGCCAAAGCTTTACTATTTAAGACTATTGTACTTATGAAATAGTATAGTATTTACTATTTCAGACTAATGTACTATCTTTAAATGCTAAATTCAGGGGCATAGTGTAGTGTAGTATTTGCTCTGTTGTCATGATACCATCCTCCCAGGCATGACCTTCTTTTTTTAGAGGTGTGGAGGTAGTGTAGTTTCTATTATGTAGTCATTATACCAACATCCCAGGCATTACCTCCTCCTTTTTGAGAGGTATGGAGGTAGTGTAGTATATGTTCTGTTGTCATGATACCATCTTCCCAGGCATTACCTCCTCCTTTTTTGAGAGGTGTGGAGATAGTGTAATATCTGTTCTGCTTCCAACTAGCAAAAATATGCGACCGGAGTGAAGAAATGTTCATTTGGGAAATTTTATGTAAATTTATGTTTTGGTAGGAAAATGTTCTGTGAATAAGCAGACACGAGGGGTAACGATGTTATGTCTATTTATGTGTTAGTGTGTGAGTAATATGGGTATGTAAGTACTGGGTAGCGTGATACTGTGTGTGTGAGTCTACCTTTCTTCTGTCAGTGCGTGTGCGTGGGTAGAGATTTGTTTATGTTCGCTTGAATTCTTGGTATTCCGTATGAATTTTTCATCAGATAATGGAGCTTGTGTGTGAGTTTTTAAGTGGTCATTGTCGTTTCGCCCACTCTCTACCTCCGGGCCTAAGGTGCAGCGATAGTTGGGGTGAGCATACATTCTGAGTTTTTTTCCCCGATGTCAACCAACTTGAATTTCTGCTTTTGCCTGTTCAGTTTTGCGTTTTTATTCGGGTTTTTCATTTCACACAGGCTTACTATATTTTGGGTTTAAATCTGGCAGGGCTCATTCTCCTTGACCAGAAAGTCTGATATAGCGACACTATGTGAACACTCTTTATTTGCTTTTGGAAGTTGAAGAGGATAGCGTATCCAAACATACCGGAGAGAGTAAGAGGGTGGCTATTAAAGCCAGTCGCTTTTTTGGAATTCATTCGAATCGCATCTCTTCACACCACAATTACTTGCAGTCTAAGTATTTTGAAAGGGTTTCTATCATAGCTAAAGTCCACAGTAAGACCACTCTCTATTTTAATTTCATTATCACATCCACGCACACGCACACCCAACTCACACACAGCGAGGATTCAATCATGAGGTACAGCAATACACACCGGAACACATCTATGAAAACGAGTATTTCCGGTCTCCAATGGTGACACGTGCCATCATCTCCACATGAAAATGTCAGAATATCAACACATCTCAGCAGGACGTTCCATAATATCTGGCTATGTTATCATACATCAATAAAACTCATGAAGAGGGTCTGATGTTACTCCTGGAGTTATTGTCTTGTACGCACCATGTCCACAGTCCTGTTTCCTCTGTACTCTGACTGTGACCATAGCAATAATTCCTTTTAGATATTATTTACAAACCACTGAAACACAAATTTAAATGCACACATACATACATACATACATACATACTCACACACTTACATATATAGTTTTATTTGTTGCTATATATATATATATATATATATATATATATATATATATATATATATATATATATATATATATATATGTGTGTGTGTGTGTGATCAATTAACAGAAAATCATAAGCGCACAAGTTGGAAAAGAAATATAATAATAGTAAATAAAAAACTGAGAATGAAGAAAAAAAACCCCTGCGACTTAACAATTCCGTGCCGAATTTATTGGACGATTTTAGAAGCAAATTAAAGTAAATCTCAATTATACTTTTGGTTTTTGCCTTTTTGGGAGATAGTTAGTCGGGAAATTTCGAGAGCCATTCTATTCTTTCAGCCTTCTATGCGATGTGTAGAGAATTCTTGAAAATAGCGAACTAAAATTAATATTTTTAAAAAATTATTTCACAAACTGGTCACAAGGGGGCGTCTCTCAAGGTCATATGTGGGGGGTTTTGTTGTCTGTTTTGTGTCCGGTACACATGTGCCGGGAAGGAAAAGAAAGGAAATAGGAAAAGAAAGGAGTTCTTTAGTTAAAACTGTCTACTCTGTTTGTTTGTGTGTGTGGGGTGTTCTCCTTAAACGTCGGCGTCTGGTCTGACTCTCACACACCGGAAGGAGGAGAAAAGAAACAGAACATATATATATATATATATATATATATATATATATATATATATATATATATATATATATATATATATATGATGAATGAAAGTATAAAATAATCTGACGGTATGAATTCAAAAGGAACAGCGCAAGACCTTAAACTCAACCTTTCGCCCAACTGTTCCGTGGGCTTTTTCAAGAGCAAAACAATGCTAATAGTGGCAAAGAACCAACTCGACTAAACATCATGAGTACATATTTGGATCTATTAAGAATTTTAAGCATGACAACTTTTACTATAATGATTGTCTTTTTAGCCACTTGTAGCATTTTTTCGCTCTTGAAAAAGGCCACGCAACAGTTAGGCGAAACGTTGGGTTTAGGTCTTCCGCTGTTCCTTTTTAATTTATAGTTATACACATATACTTTTTTTTAATTTAATGTATATACACATATAATATTATAAGGTGATATAATATATTGCGTATATATTTTCAGCATTTACTTGCTCAATTTAAAGCTTAGCAGTAGTAGTAGTAGTAGTACACATCTCTGGCAACTAAGCAACACACAGACACCCACGTTTCATTCCAGTAAGAAATTTAATCTTATGATGTCCTGCTGGAATAAAACATGGATGCCTCTGTATAGTTTACTTGCCATATATATTTTTCATACTACTATATAAATATATATATTGACATTTTATTCAAAACGAAGGATTTCTTTCCGAATTCATTTCAGACTGCGGGGTTGTCAGAATTGCTATTTGCTTCCTAATGTAAGTCTTTCTAATGCTTTTTTTTCATCTAATAGGATAATTAGGGACTCAAGTATTACGAGTTTAAAAAAAAACTCGAGTCATTTCTGATGACGTAAAGAAAAAAACACCAATCTTTTAATTTGCTTTTTTTTCTTCCTTTGCTTATTCGGAAGTTATGGAGGGGCGAGCCATTACAAAAATGACGCCGGACGTTTTAATATCAAACATGTTAGCGGAAGTGAAGGAAAGAAAGAACACGTCTTAAACTGGAAATTTTTTTTAAAAAGATTATAGAAACAGAAACAAACGTATAAATCGGTATAAAAAGCAGAAAGAATAAAATAAAGATGATAATGATGATAATGATGTTATTGCTGTCTCCCTTCGTTTATTCGTCATTGCGTTCCCCCTTTTATTATACTTCGAGCAGACTTTGATGTGACGGGACGGATATATATTTACGCATGAATATACACATAGTTCTTTATAATCGAGGATGCTGCTATATCTGTCTACAGATATCTCGAATTAATAACAATAGAATAAGATAGTTCAAAATAAACTGTTACTTATACGTGAAAAGCGCAGTAGGTATTGCCTGTTAATTCATAATAGCTTTTATAGCAATATTGACATATAATGTTAATTGTTTATGTATAAAGAAATGTAGCCGTAGCTATACGAAATCGACAGTACAAAGAACCGGATGTTCACCCTGCGATGTTTGATGAAATTAAGTCGTAAAATGGACCGTACGCAGAGCCTCCGTGCAACCTTCCGATCAAATAAACGGATAGAAAATAGTCTTTTTAGAAACAATCAAAAGCGGCCTCTCCTAAATACAAAAGTCGTTTCGGCTAATCCACTTTGAATGAGCGCTGGCTATAAAAATAGTGATAGCATTTCAGTTCAGATCAGACGGAAATAGGACTTCCGAACAAGCTTGTTTATTCCGACCTTCACCTCTTACAAATCCAACCTCCCACCTACTTCTCACCGACGACAACAACCCCATCATCTTCCACATCAAAAGACTCATAAATACCGCTTAATATTACTTTCCTTTTTCCCTTGAAACACTTATGCATATACACGCATATCTACGGAATTCTTCTCGTTTCGGTTATCGAACACGCATTCTCCCAACGTGGACAGGGAATATACTGAGTGCGGACGATATTTGTTCGCAAGACTTTTGTCTGCGAAAAAAGTAACGCAATAGTTTCATTTTTTGAGATCATCAAATTTGGGTCAGTATGTTTATTTACTCCTCGCGGAGTTAGGCACAAGGCCAGTTTTATCTTACTCCCACAAGTAAGATGTGACCCAAGATCGGGTCGAGCAAGTGGGGTTAAAAGCCAGCGCTCGAAAGGTGAGCACTCTGGCCATTTAAAAATTGCCTGGGCAGCCCCGTCGGCATTCCCCGGTAGGGGCGCCTCAGACAGTAAGCAATAAACTTACTCCTCCCCAAAGAGGGGAGGCGAAGCCTGGGAGGGTGGACCTCCTAGAACTGCACAGGACAGGCGTTCAGTATGTTTTCTTTGACAGTTTAATTCGATTAACCTGTCTTTGGCTTTACTGACAGCGTTGAGGTTATCTCGGAACCGGCCAATGACCTTCAACATTGTCTCCAAGGTCAATTTCTTAGGTGACATTGACCTTTAGCTCATCTCTCGTGTTGCAGCTTAATATTTGGCTGTCTTGTCCCACCTCGTCCTACACAAAGAAGTCGAATGGGTTGCAGTCAGGCAAGGTTAGTCGAGGAAGTTCTCTGATAAACAGGCTTGGCTCTTCCGGCTGGTACGGAAGGGCGCTGAGTTTATCTGCAACGTACGGTCTACCTGCAGCATCTCGGTTGATGCAGTATTTGACTACGTCGCTCAGAAAGCGGATGTAGCCATAGGTGTTCAGTCTTAAGACCTCTGATAGCGCCACATCATCGATCATGCGTTTCCTCATATTATTGAATTCTGAATCTTTCCTTTCTGACCTTTCCTAAAAATCGTCATACTGAAGATGAGGAAGTCTGAATTCTTCTGATATGTACTCTCGGAAAAGACCCCAAAACAGAACTCCGTGTCTTTTTCTACAAAAATAGAGGTTCAAAATTGCCCATAATCCACTATTTTGCAAATAAAATAGAAATATAGTCACTGTTTTCTGACGATAAGATTGACAATAAAACTAACCAAGTATGCCTTAATAGCTAAAATATTGTGAAAAAATATCGCCCGCGCGCTATAATTTACTTACTGTTGCTGTTTAAGAAACTTTTCATAAACCTTCTTCTTTATATGCATATTCACCTAGTAATAATTTATCTCTACAGAACCTAACCCCCAAACCAGTAGTCTTAAGTGCTTACAAAATTATACAGGGTGTCTAATTTACAAAATGATATACACCCAAACACCCCCCCATATATATAAAACATCCGCAGGGTAGTAATCCAAAGAATTTCAATCGGGTTTATAAAACAAGCTTAATATAAAATAGAGCTTTTATATGTGATTATTTTTATTTACACAGACATGTACAAAGTCTACGACACTGCCATGTTGATGTTATCGATCAACAACTATCATAAACTGAGATCTCATCAGGCAGAGTTAGAATCCGATCTTAACCTTAGATAATTTCCAAATATGATATAAGGTTAAGATAGGATTCTAACTCTGCCTAATGAGATCTGTTTATAATAGCTGTTGATCGATAATATCGACATGCCAGTGTCGCAGATTTTGTACATGCCTGTGTAAATAAAAATAATCACACACACACATATATATATATATATATATATATATATATATATATATATATATATATATATATATATATATATATATATATATATAATATTTGTTTTGTTTATTATCTATGTCCGTATACGTTTCGTCATTTATAATCGGGACTCATCAGTATAGAGATATGATTATTCACTACTGGTCATGCGATTCGAAACCCTGGATTCCGAGTATTTTGCAACTCAAATCCCGACATCTAGAACCACTCGGCCAACACTGAATAGCGAATAAACAGTGATAATTTTAACACTTTATCCGGCGGCTTGACGTCATAAGAGCGTTCTACTTAATGAAAGGGACGATGCACATATAGCTAGCCACGTTATGCTGTGTTAATACTACACTTACGGGTTTTCTAGGAGCTACAAATAATAAATATTTGTTTTGTTTTTTATCTAGTGTACGTGTACGTTTTGTCCTTTATAATCGGAGCTCATCAGCATAGAGATATGACTATTCACTACTGGTCATGCGATTCGAAAATCGCTATTTACCAGAAATCTGTTCACATTTCATAGAAGGCTTGAAGAAGGGAATGGTTCCCGAAAATTTCCTACAAAAAAACAAAAACAAAAACTGAAATTCGGCATAAAATTGTAAGTTGCACATGTATTTATTGATTTTCTTCGTCATTCTCAGCTTTTTATTCACCATTAATATACTTCTCCAACTCGTTCGCTTATTATTTTCTTTGAAAATCCATAGATTAAAGGTCATTTTATTATATTCCTTTTTTTTAAAGATGTTATGATTATAAAAAAAACTTGTAAAGTATGTAACTTTACTATTTTCATTTTTGACATAAGCCGTATGTCAACTTTTGATGTGAGTTTTTTTCATGCCTTTTGACTTGTCGTGTTTATTAAACGTTCTTCTGAACCTTTTCTCGTTTTCCTTTCTTCAGTTTTGGAGTCTGATGATCAGCGATGTTAAACTAAAGAAATATCTTTCCGTGCTTTTCCAATTCGTCTGCATTGTCTATAAATGCTCGCGGTGGGGTCTTAACAAGTGTACCCTCACACTTAGTCGATCTCAACGATATTTCCATCACAAATACGAACAAGATGTCTGATAGTGTCCATTCTACTGCAATCCTAACCTCCAATCGTTATCGTAATTGTTATCGTTTAACGGTAGCTGCTTTTTGTGTATTAAAACGGAAACGAACACACACACATATCTGAGGCAATGGCTGAATCCTTAGAAAATGATCTCCAGTTTGTAGTTGAATTGCTACAAATATGGATGGTAACATTTAATATTACCAAGACAAAACTCCCTCTCTTAAACAATTGTAAAGAAATGTTTAAATCACCGATTGTATATAGCACCGTAGCTGCGAGTACATCACTCAAAATGCTCAGCCTAATATTCACACGTAACATGAATTAGGATAAATAAATAGAATACATTGCCGAGGCTGCTGCAAGGAAGGAGGGCTCCCTCTACCGTGCTAGAACACTTCTCTCACTTGCCAGGATTCTATATCTTTATAAAGCCACGATTAGCCTATGCATAGAGGGCTGTTGTTACATCTGGGTTGGTGCACCAGCCACTACCCCCGTCCTCTTAGACATGGTCCAAAAAAGAATCTCTAATCTAATTGG
>OY744529.1:97396012-97398512 GCA_963556195.1 Sepiola atlantica | reverse complement strand
AAAGTCCATTAGTGACTCTTCTCCATGTTGCCAGATCAGGAAAATGTCGTCTATGTATCTGTGGTAGTGTAGCGGTTTGAGGTGGTAGTTGTGTATGTGTATGCATATATATATATATATATATTTAGGCAAACATTACTAAATAACGCGGAGTGGTTTTGTTTGATGTGACTTTGTTTTATTTTTTCAATTTTCCGAATTGTCCATCTAATATTTCGGTCAAATTGATGTAAATATGATCCATGGGTTTCTTATTCCATTCTTTTTTTCTTTTTTGCAAGTACTTTCGATTTGAATCGTCAAATCATCTTCAGGCGATATTAGTTTTAGTGTCTTACAAATTATGACTTTACTGTTGTGCTCATTTTTGAATTATAACGGCAAGTAGTGTATAACTTGAAAAAGCGTCTTTAAACTTTACAGACGCTTTTTCAATTTATAAACTAAAAAAGAATGGAACAAGAAACCTATGGATCATTTTTACATCAATTTGACCGGAACATTAGATGGACAATTCGGAAAATTGAAAAAATAAAACAAAGTCGCATCAAACAAAACCACTCCGTGTTATTTAATAATGTGTGCCTAAATGAAAATATGCTGCCTAAATACACACAATCTATATATGTATATATATATATATATGTATATATATATATATATATATATATTTATATATATATGTATATATAAGTGTATATATATGCATATATATATATTTATATATACATATGTATATATATTTGTATATATATATATATATATTTATATATACATATGTATATATATTTGTATATATATATACATATGTATATATATTTGTATATATATATGTATATATATTTATATATATATACATATGTATATATATTTGTATATATATATATGTATATATATTTATAGATATATAATATATATTTATATACAGCGTGACTAAAAAAAACGGGCCCCGTGTACACTTTATGTGATATCTCCTTTATTTATTCACCAATTGCCCTTATTGTACAGGACATGGCAGAATCAACGACCGTGAGTACACCAAACCTCAGTGGGAGCTGTGTTAAATTTTACTACAAGACAGGCTCGTTTAAGAAAACCCAGGACAGTTTGATGCATCAGTTCGGATGTGAAAAGGCTCCACCCAAAAGCAGAATTCAGAACTGGGTGGACAACTTCGAGAAGTATGGGACCGTGGAGAACTTCAACGCTCCCAGTGAGAACCGTCATAGCCACTCGGCACGTCCCAAGAAGCGGACAGCCGAGCTGGTCGAAAGTGTGAGAGAATCTCTCAAGGAGAGTCCGAAACGCTTTGTGCTTAAGCGAAGTCAGTCCCTCGGTATCTCCCGTGAGACTTGCAGGAGAGTGCTGGTGAAGAATATCAGGGCTTACCCATACAGTTTACAGACGCTGCAGACCCTTACAGCCTCAGACAAGAAGCAGAGGAGCGCTATGGCAGTCAAGATGCTCGATAAGATCGAGGAGACACCAGGTTTCCTTAACCTCCTTTGGACCTCAGATGAAGTCCACTTCCACTTTGACGGAAAGGCCAACTCCAAGGCAAATGTCTTCTGGGGGTCCTCCAGACCCAATGAAGTAGCCACCAACCCCCTGCACTCTCCTAATTGCACGATGTGGGCTGCAATCTCGGTCAGAGGCATCATCGGACCAATCTTCATCGAAGAATCTGGCGCAGCAGCGACAGTCACCAAAGAGCGGTATGTGGAGGTCCTCAAAACATTCAAGAGTGAGCTCCAGACGCTCTACCCGTCGCTCATTAACAAGTTCTGGTTCCAGCAAGACGGAGCAATTCTCACACCTCAAACCTGTCCTGAGATTGGCTGAAAGAGAACTTCAGAGGCCGAGTGATCAGTCTCAAGACTAATTTTGAGTGGTCATCTAATAGCCCGGACATAAGCCCCCAGATTATTTCCTTTGGGGCTATCTTAACGATAGAATGCACGCAAGGAAACCCAGAACCGTCACGGAACTCAAGGAACCCATCAGGGAGGAGATGAGAGCCATTCCCAATTCAGTCTGTAAGAACGTCATGGACAACTTCGTTCTGCGCCTCAAGAAATGCACGGAGCTAAAAGAAGTCCATCTAGAACACATGCTGCAGAACGGAAAAAAAGGCCAAATACCATAGTGTTTTGATATGATGTTGTGAATATAATAAACTAGTTATGCTCCAAAATTAATTTCATGCAGACGAAACACTAAGAAACGGGGCCTAATTAGATTTGGGGCCCGTTTTTTGGGGGGGTCACCCTGTATATATATATATATATATATATATATATATATATATATATATGGCTCATAATACCATAACCCTAACCCTACCCTCAACCTAACCCTACCCCTAACCCTAACCCTAACCCTACCCCTAACCCTACCCCCAACCCTAACCCTAACCCTAACCCTAACCCTAACCTTACCCCCAACCCTAACCCTAACCCTTACCCTACCCTCAACCCTAACCCTAACCCTTACCCTAACC
>OY744529.1:97388512-97391012 GCA_963556195.1 Sepiola atlantica | reverse complement strand
ATTTTGAGAATGTGGCTTGCGATATGTCGTTTATTCTTTTCTTTACAATAAAACAGGCAGCTTTATTTCAAACAAACTCATATACTTTCAAATCATCTTCATTTCTTCAAATATTTTTCTAAAACTATGATACTACCTACACACCAAAGACACAAAGCCTCCCCCTTCCCCACTCTTTCCCCAGCCCCTCAAAATCCATGCTGCACCACTCCCCTCCCCTCTCTCCCACCCTAAGACAAATTCACTAATACTCCCACCCCTCCCTTTTTCACTCACAACCATCCAAAATTCATTTCACTCTCTGCTACCGACTTCCCTCAGCCCGGACCTTGGTTCTGCGCTCCCAGTAGTGGCTACTACTTCTCATCAGCCCATCATGTCAACCAATATTTCTATGTACTTGCAAGACATCTTTCTTAAAATTATCATCCTGAGGAAGTCTTACAAATAAAGACGAAACGTTAATCAATACATTAAAAAACATCTTTTGGTTTTTCCTTTTTCATTTCCCATATATATATATATATATATATATATATATATATATATATATATATATATATATATATATGCTCCTATCCAGTGTTGCACGGCAGTGTATTTCCTTGCAATTTCTTTTGCTTTTCATTTGTTTCAACCATGCGGAATTTTTTCCCCACATATTATTTTTTGCTTCAATAAAAGAAAAGTTACACTTTATGTTCAAATACAGAGCTATGTCCCCTTTTTAAGATGACGGCTATTTAGAAATAATTTCGAGCTGGATAGAGCATTTTCCCGGAGTAATAAAATCAGACTACAGTTTATGATTCTTAGAATCATGCTACACCGATCCACAGAAAAAGTGACAAACCAAAATAAAATATTGGTCTTGTAGAAAGAAATCTATCGATTACATAGTAACGATGCCAGACTGATTTTACATTTTATAAACATGTATATTGAGTAATTCTATTCTGTCGTCGAGAAATTCAATTAAAAGACTGAAATGCAGGTATATAGAAAATAGTTTAATTTGTGATTGTCTTGTGCAAGTGTCTGAATCAATTACTATTGGTTTCTGAACGGCGACACACAATGTCGGTCTGGTAACATTAACGGTAAACGTATCGAATACAAACACGCAAACTGGCAATGACTACTTTATGATACAAATCACCGTCACGCATATATATATATATATATATATATATATATATATATATATATATATATATATATATATATATATATATATATATATATATAAGTACATTTGACCCCCGTCTAACAAAATCACTTCATTTAAGTACACATGACTTCGAATCAATGTCATGCTGCCTGCAATTTATCTTCTTCCACTATCTCCTATTTTTTATCACCTTCTTACTTGATACCAGTCGTTTAGTGCTGGTTCTATATTATTATTATCTATTATCATTGTTCCTTCTGCTCCATGAAGATATCAAATATATATTTTTTTTTGTACATGCGGGATTTTAATGTTTTTCGATTTTTGACTTCAGATATTTGTTTGATCAAAATAAGCCTTACAAAATACGCAGCCTCTTGCTGGCAAAACGTAAATAAATTAGAACCATTCATTTATAGATTTCAAATATTTTTTTAAAAAGTTTTATGCTGGGGAGTATAGTTCGGTTTTTATATGCCTTAGCTCGATTATCGATAGATTTGGTAGTTCAAAATTATAGATGTTTGAAAGGTGCACAAGAAGTTTGTTTAAACAGGTCTTGAACTATTTCTCGCTAGTTCTGGAGATGTTGGCGTCAGTTGGTGTAATTTCATTGATTCAAAAAATGCATCGTTGTTGAAAAGGTCCTTTTCATTTCTACATGGATAAATCGTTTCATCTGTGGACCGTGATCTAGCTGTGATTTCCCCTTGTTGAAGGAAAGGTCACCAGAATAGTTCGTTTCTGACGAAGTTTCTGTTGAAGGTCATGGTGAAGATTTATGGTTTGGTAAGCAATTCATACGAGTCAAATGTATGAATTTTTACTTACCTTTACTGAGTGTATTGCATTAAACCAGTAAAAGTGTTCTTAACTATATAACAATGTATTCATGTAAGCATAAATGATTAACTTTGATAGGCGTATTCTGTCTATTTACGTAAGTTGACTATTATAGGGTATGTGAAAGACGGAGGGGGTTATATCTTACACAACTATAATTCCTTTAATTCTGTGGGAGTTGATAGTTATATTTCTAGGTGTTTAATTAGGGAGATTCATGTATTATCCATGTTAGAAATGTTATATCTGTGTTGGATAGGTTTAAGAAATTGGGCTGTATTTGGATAGGTAGGGTGATGTATTTGTGGTTGTGGTATGTACAATATATCCGAGGTGGTGTTATGTTGTATATAAAAATTAAATATAATTTTGGAAAGGTCTTGGGGAGGATGGCTCTGTTATTTATATTTTTATTTTTTATTTTTTAAATTTTATTTTATAGTATGTAGTTCATTTGTCTTAAAGGGTGAATAGTGAGTTATGTAT
>OY744529.1:97381012-97383512 GCA_963556195.1 Sepiola atlantica | reverse complement strand
ACACACACACACACATATATATATATATACAGGGTGGGCAAAAATAAGGGTCCTATTTTTAAACATTCATAACTTTTTTATTTATTGATTTTTTTTTTTTTTTTTAGAATAAGTAAAGGACCCCTTCCGAAGCAAGCATGAGCCGTATTAGCCCTAAGGAACGTACCCTCATTTAGAAAACATTATTTTTGCTTAAAAAACTCAAAACAGTGTAAAAGACAATACTTTAGTTTTTGTAAGTTTTAAGAAGTGTTTTTCGGCTAAAATTTGTTTTGTTTATTTCAAAAAATCTCGGAAGGGTCAGTCTACACACACATAAAGTTTGGTGAGTTTAACTTTTATTTTGTGGAAGTTATTCAATTCAAGTTATTCAAATTTAAAGATAGGACCCTTATTTTGGCCCACCCTGTATATATATATATATATATATATATATATATATATATATAACTCAATGTATGAGTGTATAGATATATCTATATCTAAATGTCTGTGTTTCTCGCTGTTTTGTTTTATTTTACTTCAGTTGAAGTTCTCAGAAATCAAGGGGCCCCTTCCTAGGGCGAACACTTGATCTCTACATATTCGAATATTCCATTAAACCTCTTCTTGACCTCTCAAACGTTGAGCTAGTAAAGATGTTAAAAACATTAAATTTCCATGTAATTATGTTCTAGTATACCTTTCTTTTGGTCTCTTGGTCTTACCGCATTATAGCACAATAATTCATCTAGTCTGGTGGAGTAAGTACTGTTACTTGAGGTAACATCATTTGGAGAAAGTGCACCATTCCTCGTATGAGCAAGGTTATATCTGTGTCGAGGGGATCTTATTTGAGCTTCAAATACTATGTTTTTTTTTAATATTTGGTCAGGGTTTACTTGTAGAGTGAAGTATCCTCATGTCAGGTTGTCCTGACAAACCCTTTGTACAGAGAGCCCGAATACACTTGATGATAGTGTCTAGTAAGTAATTCTAACTACCCCCCCCCCTATGTGCATGTGTGCGTTCGTGTAATGTTTGCGTGTAAACCATCGAAACAAAGGTTTGAGAATCTGTATAAAATCTAAAAGTGTATTCTTATGAAAAAGTTACTGTAAGAGGTGGTAATTCTTAGGACGGACTCTAGTGTGCGAGAAAATATGTCAAGTTAAACCTTGGCTGGTATGACCACTGGTCGGTGGGTGGTCATCTAATTAGTTACGATTAATGGCTGATGTTTTTCACAGCGTCATTTCAATAGGAATATAATGTTCTATTTATTTATCAAGCCTCTTTGGGGATCACCTCTAATTTTAATGAACACAATTTCATATATAAATATCGCAATACATGGTGGAAGAAACGTACCTTTAAGTTATAATGATGTTGATATCGTTATGTATACAATCACGTAATATATTTTAATGATGTTGATATCGTTATGTATACAATCACGAAATATATTTTAATGATATTGATATCGTTATGTATACAATCACGAAATATATTTTAATGATGTTGATATCGTTATGCATACAATCACGTAATATATTTTAAAGATGTTGATATCGTTATGTAGTCAATCACGTAATATATTTTAATGATGTTGATATCGTTATGTATACAATCACGTAATATATTTTAATGATGTTGATATCGTTATGTATACAATCACGAAATATATTTTAATGATGTTGATATCGTTATGTATTCAATCACGAAATATATTTTAATGATATTGATATCGTTATGCATACAATCACGTAATATATTTAATGATGTTGATATCGTTATGCATACAATCACGAAATATATTTTAATGATGTTGATATCGTTATGTATACAATCACGTAATATTTTTTAATGATATTGATATCGTTATGTATACAATCACGAAATATATTTTAATGATATTGATATCGTTATGTATACGATCACGAAATATATTTTAATGATATTGATATCGTTATGCATACAATCACGAAATATATTTTAATGATATTGATATCGTTATGCATACAATCACGAAATATATTTTAATGATATTGATATCGTTATGCATACAATCACGAAATATATTTTAATGATATTGATATCGTTATGCATACAATCACGAAATATATTTTAATGATGTTGATATCGTTATGTATACGATCACATAATATTTTTTAAAGATGTTGATGTTATGTATATAATCACGAAATATATTTTAATGATGTTGATATCGTTATGTATACAATCACGTAATATATTTTAATGATGTTGATATCGTTATGCATACAATCACGAAATATATTTTAATGATATTGATATCGTTATGCATACAATCACGTAATATATTTTAATGATATTGATATCGTTATGCATACAATCACGTAATATATTTTAATGATGTTGATATCGTTATGCATACAATCACGAAATATATTTTAATGATGTTGATATCGTTATGTATATAATCACGAAATATATTTTAATGATGTTGATATCGTTATGTATACAATCACGTAATATATTT
>OY744529.1:97363512-97378512 GCA_963556195.1 Sepiola atlantica | reverse complement strand
CCTTTCAGGCTTAATATTCGCTTTAAGAAGAGTTTAGTTTTTCGATAATCGCCTGAGGCGCCCCAACCCGGGAATACCGAGAAAGCTGCTCCTAATTTTTTTGTAGGCCAGAGTGCGCTAATCCACGTGCACTGGCTGTTCAACATAACACCCGACCCGACAACTTGTCTCTAACCTCCGGGAGAGTTAAATAAAATAAGACGTTTTGACTTGACCGTTCTGCGAGAAATGGACCCAACTTTCGCATAATGTTTCGATTTTAGAAGCACACATTTATTCCTGGATCCATTTATCGAATTTTGTCACTTAACCAAATTTACTTCAGGTTGCCGGAAACTTTTTTGAACTACTGACATCAAATGCCTTAGAATTTTCTCTGACACTTCGACTTAGATTTCGCTCGAAAATTGCTTCCGGTCCAGCATAACCGGTCCAGCATGGTAACGCGAGATTTTACATTGCACAAAATATCAAATATCACGTAGACAAATATGACTCGGAAACTTTGCATCGCCCAACGTATTCTTAGCACGTCGCGCCAACAGATTACCGTCATTTTAGATGTTTTAATAATCATTAGTCTTCATTATGACTTACTTCAACAGAAAAATCGAAAATAATTTATATTTTTGAGTTAATTTTATGAAAACAGCATTAATAAGATTAGTGAGAAATGGAAAGTGGTCAGAAAAAAAATGGTGATTACATTGAATAAAACTGATATTTGATTTTATCTTACTTATCTTTTTTAAATTTTTTTATTCATCCCAAACAAGGTACATCGCCACTGAGACGTAAGGGGTCATATCCATAGGGGAATCCTCAGTGGGAAATTTTGCAGCGAGATGTTTGTTCACATTACATTTGAATTTCTGCGTGTTAGTACAGTCTGGGAAACAAGTAGCAGGGAGGGGATTCCAAAGGCTAGCAGTTCGATGAAATAAGCTAGTAGAAAGTCTTCCGGTATCTAGGGACATCTACAATAAAGAAGGGGTGTTGATTGTCGGGTCGGCCGGAGTTATTTACATCGATAGGGCACCAGAGCAGCAACGTCGACGGAACACCTTCTATTGAAGTACTTGTAAAACAGGCGCAAGGGTACAACATTGCGATGGGTCCTATTAGATTAGATACTTATTTTTGGACCCTGTCTAAGAGGGAGAGACTAGTGGCTGGTGCACCAGCCCAGATGTGACAACAATACTCCATGCATAGACGGATGGTTACTTTGTAGAGATAAAGAATACTGGCAGGCGAGAGAAGTTTTCTAGCACGGTATAGGGAGCCCACTTTCCTTGCAGCAGCCTTGGCAGTTTCTCCTATGTATTTGTTCCAACTCATGTTAGTTGTGAATGTTAGGCCGGGTATTTTTAATGTTGAACTTTCGGATAGGGTGCTATTAGCCATGCCAATCGGTGGTTTAAATGGTTTCTTATAATCGTTAAAGGAAAGGCGCTTAATCTTAGTAATATTGAATGTTACTATCTATTTATGTTCCCATTCAACTACAGATTGGATCTCATTTCCTAAGGATTCAGCAATTGCCTTGGATATGTACGCCTTCGTTTTACCTATGTCTTGAGAATAAAGTTTGATGACATCAGACAATTTTGTATCATTCTTTTATTGTTTCATTGGACCCAAAGTACACACAGATCAAACGTGTCAACCTGAAATGTTGCGCACTTGAGTGCAAAACACAATTTCTGTGTTTAATGTATATTACAACTCTGGTATATATTTATATATTAAGACTATAGCGTATAATTTTATATTAGAACTATAGTTTGTATTTTTAAATAAAAACTATTGTTTATATTATTTATATTAAAACTATATATAAATAATGTATATATATATATATATGAAAATATATGTTATTGTTTATTATCTACGGACGTACACGTTTCGTCTCTTTTTCAATCGAGACTCATCAGCGTAGAAGTATGACTATTCACTACCGGTCACACGATTCGAAACCCTGGATTATAAGTATTTTTCAACTAAAATCCAACGTCTTAAAACTAGCGGCCAATATTTGAACAACTGATAAACTGTGGTAGTTTAAACACATTTAAAGCGGCGATGACAGCACAGGCATTCTACTTATATTAAGGAATGATGCATTATAAAGCAAATGACGTCACACCGTATTTGTACTACCACTAAAGTGCTCTACTAATTTTAAGGAGCGACAAATATGTATATCCGAAAGTATATATATATATATATATATATATATATATATACATATATATATATATATATATATATGCATATATATATATACATATATATATACATATATATATACATATATATATATACATATATATATATATATACATATATATATATACATATATATATACATATATATATATATACATACATATATACATATATATATATACATATATATATACATATATATATACATATATATATATACATATATATATACATATATATATATACATATATATATACATATATATATACATATATATATACATATATATATACATATATATATACATATATATACATATATATATACATATACATATATATATATATATATACATATATATATATATATATATATATATACATATATATATATATATATATATATATATATATATATATATATATATATAACACGTGTTGTTTTATTTATACAAACGCATGGCTACTAATATGGACATGTTTCAACCGTAACTTTGATAAACTCGATTTTTTCTAGCCGTTTTTTTCTCCCACCCCAATTATCTTTGTCCATATCTTCCCCTTATACTCTTCCCTCCTACCCTCTTACCCTGCACATCCTCTTGCAAGATATTTTCTTAAAAAACATTGATCCTCTTCAATCTTTATTTTCTAATTTTATTTCATTTCTATTTTTATTTTTATGTTTTTTATTATTTTTTTTATTTTATTTATTTAATTTTTTTTAAAATTTTTTTTAAAATTTTGTATTTTTGTATTTTTTTATTTTATTTTATTCTTATTCATTTTTTATTATTTTTACATCTATTTTTATTTTTATTTTGTTTTTATTATTTTTTATATTTTATTTATTTCATTTATTTATTTTATTTATCTTTTTAATTTTTTTTTAATTTTGTATTTTTGTACTTTTTTTATTTTATTTTATTCTTATTCATTTTTATTATTTTTATTACTATTTTTATTTCTATTTTTAATTGTTTTCACTACCCCTCCGACAAAAGAATTTGTAATTTTAATAAATCTATTGCGAAAATATGAAAGGATAAATATTTGGAAAGTTTTGTGCTATATTCTTTTATATGTACCGGTGATTTGTTTATAGGTAACATTGTGTTTTCACCCTCCTGTGCTTAAATCATATCAACCGATGACTCTTTCTCTAGAGCGAGTGTTTTTTTACTGATTTTCTGTAAGACGTGTTGCTATAAGCGCCGATGAAGAGACGTTTTGGATTAGCTTTATTAAGTTATAAAATAAAATAAAGTATTTCCAAACTGTTTTGGAAACGATCGTACGCCATACTAGACTTGATGTTCTAATTCTTGGAACAATTGTATTGTTTTAATTCATTGAATCTTTATATATATATATATATATATATATATATATATATATATATATATATATATATATATATATATATATATGTAGAGAGAGAGAGAGAGAGAGGGGGAGGGAGAGAGAGAGAGAGATAGAAGAAAAAAGAATAGTAAACATGCGACGACTGTTCAAATTTATTTCAAATTTCAATTGTTTAATGCAAGGTGTATTCAGCAATAAACTAGTGTCCACTATTCCCACCTTAAGCCAAGGCTTTCCAAAGATCGAGATCCCATCATCAGAGGAGAAATACAGATAGATAAGCTGGCTTTCGAAAAAACCAAAGTTCAAATATTTAAAAAATATATGAAAAATATAAAAAATGCAGTGAAAGAAAAGAAAAGTTCCGTAAAAAAGATATGTGGTTTGTCCGGGTGGTAAATATATAATATATATATAAACATTTAATTAATTAATAATACTAATACATACATATATATATATATATATATATATATATATATATATATATATATATATATATATATATATGTATATATATATATATATAAACATTTAATTAATTAATAATACTAATATATATATATATAATATATATATATAAATATATAATATATATATATAAACATTTAATTAATTAATAATACTAATATATATATATATATATAATATATATATAATATATAAAAACATTTAATTAATTAATAATACTAATATATATATATATAATATATATAATATATATATACTATATATATATATATATATAAATATAATATATATATATAAACATTTAATTAATTAATAATACTAATATATATAGTATATATGTATAATATATATATACTATATATATATATAAATATATATATATAAACATTTAATGAATTAATAATACTAATATATATATATATATATATATATATATATATATTTTTATATATATATATGTATATATATATATTTATATATATATGTATATATATATACATATATATATAAACATTTAATGAATTAATAATACTAATATATATATATATATATATATATATATATATATATATATATATATATATATATATATAAATACTAAAAGATTACACGTCCCAGAATGAGTAAACATTATTTTTCTCCACGTTTATTTTCCTATACAATGATTAAGTCCAACTTATAATGCTATAAAACCTTGTGTCTAGAATCCTTATTTCAATTTTAATAAAAATGCATTACATTATTTTTATTTGAGAAAATATCTTAAATAAAAGTCTCCCTAATTGTGTCTAAAATTAAAATAAGGATAGGCTTAATGGATTTTCAGAAAGAAATGAATTTCAGAGAAGCTTGCTTGGTGTCTAATGACAATGAATCAACTTTAATGCAAATCTGATATACCTGAATTTTAAAATTGGATATTAAGCCGCTTTTATTTGACTTGCAAACCATTTAAGATACCACAAAGACACTTATTTTGGAAAATATTTATTAACTGTATTATCTCCTCATAAAATTTTATGTGAATACATGAAATACTGATATTTAGCTCCTCACACAGTTGACCACTTTTACAAGAATTTACCACTGAAAAATAATATGAAAAAAGTTAACTTAGAAACATCACTTAAGAATATTTCAACACCTAGTAAGCATAGATACATTATTAACTTAGTTAAAAAAAAAACGGACGAACTAATACGCCGAATGCGATGACGAGCACACTTCTTCCTTAAAAATAAAGCTAAACACCTAAATAGAACAGGAAATAGGGAAGTAAAACTAACCGGACCTTTGTTCGCTAGCCGTGTATATAAAAACACAAGGCAAAACTAACTCCATGCATTTTAGCCTGAAGATTCTCCCCCGGGGATGAAACGCGGGAGCCTCTGTGTAGCTTAATTGCCATAAATATATTTTCATAGCTTACTATATATATATATATATATATATATATATATATATATATATATATATATATATGGTGTAAGGTACACGATAAGTCATGAAAATTAAATGCCACTTGTCATATTTCAATGTCACGAAAAGTCTTCTCATATGGTCCAATCGGATCATCTTTTCCTTCTCCCATGTGTGTGCCTTTCAAAATAAAATTATTTCCAAATCTTCACTTTTTCTGAAGACGTTCCCTAACACGAACGAAACCGGTCAAATCTCTTGTTTTTGTTTTTCTCTTGAACTTTAACCTGTTTTACGTTTGTCATTTTTCACACACACACACACACACACACACACACATATATATATATATATATATATATATACATACATATATATATATATATATATACATATATATATATATATATATATATATACATACATATATATATATATATATATATATATATATATATATATATAGTGATATGTATTAATAAACAGTAATGATATATATTGATAAGTTCTAAGACAAAATTCATAGATATAGAACTAAGTAAAATTCAGTTCCAAGTGATAGTCATTTGAAGGTTGAAGGTTCAATCCTCGGTGCGGGCGATGCGAAGAATTGCGAATTACTGAATACTTCTCCCAGACATGGCAGACGGAACGAGAGCATGCCCCCCTCCCCGGGGATTTCATAAAGCTTTCTGTTCGAAATTCCGTCCAGATTCCCGAGTCCGACAGAAATATTCCCGAGTTTTTAAAGATACACCTGAAGAAGGCCGAAGGTTAGGGCAGCCGAAACTTTGTGAAGATAACACACAAGATGAGAACAGTAGTCCAAATAATCCTCGTAGTTAACGATGTTCAAAAGAAAAAAAAAGAAGTTTAGGAGCGTTGTGATGACATCATCAAAATAATGATATCAGCAATCTTTTTTGTCATGCAAACTGGTTTAGAAATCTCCTTTGTACGTGCCAATTTTAATTGGTATAGTGACAGCCAATCCACCTCCACCACCATCACCACCACCACCCCACCTGTTTCGCCCAGGCATACAAACCTCCTAAAGTGTCCCGGTATAAAAGGGTTAAGTTTAGTAATGAACCCATTTCTGGCTGTATATTTTCAGATCAAATGTTCCACACGCATAGAACGCGCAATAACACCAGGGTCGGAGGGGCTTATTTAGATAAAGACATCCCTCTACAAATTCCAGCCAGTCTGTCGGCGAGTTCCTGACATTACTTGGCGTGAGGATCGGCTCATTGTGCGTTGCGTGCCACCAAAGAAGAAAATTAAAGTTAAGGGTTGTTCCTTTTTTAAAGAGTTAAAAAAGATTTGCTAATATGAAAGGGGTTTTATTTATACTTATTTAGTTTTATTTATTTTTGTATTTGTTAGTTGTTTTGTTTGCTTGTCGTGGTCAACAGGACAACAGACACGGCGGGAAGTAGGCGGTAACTCTCCGTCCCGAAATGCAAGATAAATTACCTAAGTAAAAAGGGAAATAGGTCTTTAGCTTGGCATAAATAACGAAAAGCCGGTTCTAATTTCCTCATTATAACATGTGAGGGAGATGTAGAATTTAGGAGTCGTTCGTGTGTCGGAATGATGAAAGGTAAGTTACTGAGAAAATAGGCCGTACAATGTCGGCTAGTCGCGAGGACATGGAAAAAAGGAGAAGGGTCGGATGAATTATCGTTGTGTATCACGCATCATCGGACTACATTCGCCAGTTATGTGCCTTCTGACACCAGTCACCAAGGACATTTAGGGGTTTTAATACGTGTTCGTACGTAAAAAGACGAAAATATTTTGTAAACAATCTTAGGACTTCGAAATATAGCGATCCGAAGTCGAATGAACCAAACATTGATAGACAAGGATTAGTTATAAATCTGAAAATATATTGAGCCGTTTATAGATACATATTCTGATGTCTTCATTCGGTTCGATATCAGAATATGTATCTGAACGACTGATTGCGAAGAATTGCATGACGTGCTATCTATTGTATAAAGAAAAGTGCTACTTTTGTCTATATGTGGTGTCTAGCTAAAAGTCAGAAACTACACACTATACACTCAAAAACCTTACAGCATCGGATTTAAAGTGCCCGGACTTGATTATGGTAAGAATAAAATCTCTTCTTCTTTAGTGTGAATCAGATGATTCTGGTGTTGGCATTAGTTTCCCCGATGTTTTTCTAGTTAGAAATCTTTCTTGAAAGACATCGGGTACTTACGGGAAGGACTACGAGAAGGTTACCAACATTCGTAAGTGAAAGTAACACTGTGGAACCGACTGGATTGAAACCTAGAGCACCCAGGTCTTCAGTCCGTGTCGTTATCCAGAGAGCGAGAGAGAGATTGATATGTTACAATTTCACAAAATAATGGCAAGTATCTGAATTTTAAAGAAAGGATTAACTTCTGCTATAACCATGGACGGCGGCAACGGGGGGGGCGGAGGGGGGACTCAAGCCCCCCCCCCACACTTTTTGACTTGGGCCCCCCCACTTTACGGTCATCAATAATGAAGTTATATATGCATGTGTTTAACCGGGCCCCCCACTTTTTAGGAGAGCCCCCCCACTTTTATAACTGTCCCGCCGGTCCTGATAACCATTTTGCATAAAACTAAATTAAATATAACTCACTTTCCGACCTCGTACGCCTAGCAGAAGTGTTCTAAAATTTATAATGATAATTTAATTAGTTTTGAATTGAATCCTGTGCATACAAAAATATCAACATATATACATACCTAACTTTATATAAATAAGCTTAATATGAACATCAACTACTCATAAACGATGTACATTCCAGTTTGTATAGATTTTTTTTTAAGGCACTATTAATGTAGACACGAAATAAATTCATACGAGGCCGCCTAAAAGTTAAGACAACAAAAAACAAAGCCCATAAAGACTAAGCCATCTAAAGACTAAGCCACCTAAAGACAAAGCCCCTAAAGACGAAGCAACCTGAAAACTAGGCCACCTAAAAACAAAGCCACCTAAAGACTAAGCCACCTAGAAAACTAAGCTCCTAAAGACTAAGCCATCTAAAAACAAAGCCCCTAAAGACGAAGCCATCTAAAAACAAAGCCCATAAAGACTAAGCCATCTAAAAACAAAGCTCCTAAAAACGAAGCAACCTGAAAACTAAGCCACCTAAAAACAAAGCCACCTAAAGACTAAGCCACCTAGAAAACTAAGCTCCTAAAAATTAAGTCACCTAAAAACTAATCCCGTAAAGACTAAGCCACCTGGAAACTTAGCCCGTAAAGACAAAGCCAACTGAAAACTAAGCCTCTAAAGACTAAACTACTTGAAAACTAAGCCACCTGAAAACTAAGCCCTAAAGACTAAGCTACTTGAAAACCAAGCCACCTGAAAAACAAGCCTCTAAAGACTAAGCCACTTGAAAACTAAGCCACCTGAAAAATAAGCCACCTGAAAACTAAGCCCTGAAGACAAAGCAACCTGAAAACTAAGCCTCTAAAGACTAAGCTACTTGAAAACTAAGCCTCTAAAGACTAAACTACTTGAAAACTAAGCCACCTGAAAACTAAGCCTCTAAAGACAAAGCCACCTGAAAACTAAGCCACCTGAAAACTAAGCCTCTAAAGACTAAGCTACTTGAAAACTAAGCCACCTGAAAATTACGCCCTAAAGACTAAGCCACCTGAAAACTAAGCCTCTAAAGACTAAGCTACTTGAAAACTAAGCCTCTAAAGACTAAGTTACTTGAAAACTAAGCCACCTAAAAATTAAGCCCTAAAGACTAAGTAACTTTAAAACTAAGCCACCTGAAAACTAAGCCTCTAAAGACAAAGCCACCTGAAAACTAAGCCACCTGAAAACTAAGCCTCTAAAGAATAAGCTAGCTGAAAACTAAGCCACCTGAAAACTAAGCCCTAAAGACAAAGCCACCTGAAAACTGAACCCCTAAAAAGTAAGCTACCTTACAATTTAGCCCCTAAAGACCAAGCGACCTGACAACTGACAATCTAAAAACTTAGCCACCTTGCAACTAAACCCCTAAAGACTAAGCAATCTGGAAACTAAGCCACTTCAAAACTAAGTTACCTGAAAACTAAACCCTTAAAACCTAAGCCACTTAAAAACTAAGCCACTTTAAGACAAAACCACATAAAACTAAGCCATCTAAAAACAAAACCACTTAAAACCTAAGCCACCTGAAATCTAAGCCACCTAAAACCTAAGCCACCTAAAACCTCAGCTACCCAATAACTAAGCTACCAAAAGACTAAGTCACCTAAAAACATAACAAACTAAAAACTAAGCCACCTAAAACCTAGGCCACCTAAAACCTAATCACCTAAAGACTAAGCCACCTAGAGACTAAGCAACCTAATAACTTAGCCACCTAAAATTTAAATAACCTAACAACTAAACTACCTAAACCCTAAGCCAGCTAAAAATAAAGCCACTTAAAACCTAAGCCACCTAACGACTAACCAACCTAAAAACAGAGACACCTGAAATGTAATCACCTAACAACTAAGCCAACTTAAAACAGAGTCACCTAAAAACTAAGCCACTAAAAGACTAAGTCATTAAAACCTAAGCCACCTAACGACTAAGCCATCTAATAATAAAGCCACGTAAAATTAAATCACCTAACAACTAAGCCACCTTAAAACAGAGCCACCTTAAAACAGAGCCACTTAAAGACTAAGCCACCTAACGACTAAGCCACCTAACGACTAAGCCACCTAAAAACAAAACCACCTTAAACCTAAGCAACCAAAAAACAAAACCACATAAAAAGCCTGAAATTGACAAATACATTATTAATATAAATGAATCTTAAATGAATAGGCATTTTGTCTATCTGTCTGTCCGTTTGTCAACATTTTAAAATGTAATTGCGAAATAATGGAGAATAATGCATTTAGTTAATCTTATATTCTAATCTAATCGAAATATTAATAAATGCGAATATTTCCTTAGTATATTAACATCAAAACTTTTAAGTCTTACTTAAATATAATGATACAGTATATATGGTAATCTCTAAACTTCGGCTAACAAAACTCGCTTTTGTAGATTTGCATATTTACTGTCTTTTTACGTTTCTAATAAATTAATATGCTGTAATATACATTTATAATTGGTATTGTCAAATTTTATTATATATTTATAATATTTTCTCGATAGTAATATTATTATAATTATCAATACGATTAATTAAAGAGATTTTATTAAAACAACCATAGCGTTTTAAAAACATTTAAAAACTTTCAGTTTCAAACAAGATAATTACATGAAGACTTCCGGCGCTGATGTTACGAGAACAGCTACTTCACTTTGATCTTAGCTAAAAGGCCAAGGTGCAATAAAAATATCATTTTGTGACTAGACATTTTTAAATTAATTAAAAAATGTTCGATTTAATCGGAATTTATAAGTGTCGTATCGGTTCTGTTGCCATAAGACCGTCCTCCCCGGAATTACCTCCTCCGTTTTTAAGGGTGCGTGGGCGAATCCTCCCCTGTATTACACTCTGCTTTATATTTAAAACTGAAAAAATCTTTTCAAATTACTAAATAGTAAAATTAAACCTGAAGTAACAAAAAAGACATTTCCGTTCAGCGTTCAACTGTACTATAGTGATTATTTGAATATCTCGCTTATTACGTTTTGTTTTCGCACACATTTTGAATGAAATTTATTAATTAGTCCTAAATTTTATTTTTCATCCTGAAAAATAATTCTAATTCATTTTTTTTAAACTTGAAAATCGAATTGTAATGCAATGTCTTAACTTCTGGCGGCCATGTTGCAATTTCCTATTATTTTCTTTCGCGCTTGACATTTATGAAAAGGAAATATGTTTGACTTAATTTTATGCATAAAAAATGGTAGTATCTGCGTTTATTTTCACATCTATAAACTTACTTGATTTTATTTATAAAAATATTGTGGGGTCTGCGCTCACGCTTTAGATACACAAAATAAGGGACTTTACTTCTATTGTGTTTATGACAATAATATTTTAATATTTATTTTGCTTTAACTACGAACATGAAATTCTGTCACAATTATATGATACTCCCAGCCTAGCAAAAATATACGATCAAAAGGAGCACATCTTTGCTAGTACAACAAACAGGAAAAAAATATACGAATACGCAGACATACAAATATAAACACAAGGAATACAACAGAATATTAATTTTTAAAAAAGTTTAGAAATATATTAAAACACGTTCCAGAATTAGATAAACCATGAAATTGTAAAAAAAGTTATCATATAAGCCACATTTATTATTATTTAATGTAATTGTCGTGATATCATCTCCATTTCGATGCACAATGAACTCTGTTTATGAGTATATACTACTTTAGTAAAATAATAATGCAGACATGTTGAATAATAACACATAAGACGTTACGGGTAGGCTAAGGGCGTGACCTCGCAATAATGAAAAAAGCCGAAGACTAGATAGATTGTCAATTAAGCTAAAAGAACAACGGAAATGAATCGGTGATTTTTTAGACGAGCCCAGGCGTGTGGGTTCGACGAGTTCATTTCGGAGTATGACGTCGTAAAAAAAACTACTCGATATCCTTTAAAAGAGTCAAGTGCACGAGACCAGAAGAAGGCACCCGGAGTGCAAAGTCAGAAATTAAAACGGCGGTTTTAAACGAAGGAAGAAAAAAGCGCTTACGTAGCAGAGATCGAGTTGGGGGGATATAGAGAAAAACTTGTCGTGGATCAGCCCCGAAGAGAGGTACCCCCCATCACGGCCGAATTGCCGTAAACAACTGCGTGGGGATCACAAGTCTTTCCTAGATTTCAGAAGCAGACGTCTACAGAACGTATTGTTGTGTTTCCCTCCTGGTTGCAAGGTAAATCACTATATCTGGTTTTCGTGAAAATAACCTACGTTGGATAGAGTCGAAAATCAATCGCCGTCAAGGTAAAGAAAGAGGTTTTTCGTAAGACAAGGGTAAGAGCAATAATGCCAAAGGACTTTTGCTAACAAAGAAATATTTAATTATATATATGTATATACCCAACGTATTTATTGGTCTTTTGGCTAAGATCAAAGTGTAGTATCTGTTCCGATGAATACTGCACCCCATAGACTGGTATCGTCTTGGCCTTCGGGGCTTGATTTATGCCGGTCTATGGGACGGTCCTGTGCAGTTCTAGGAGGTCCACCCTCCCAGGCTTCGCCTCCGCTCTTTGGGGAGGAGTAAGTTTATTGCTTACTGCTTGAGGCGCCCCTACCGGGGAATGCCGACGGGACTGCCCAGCCAATTTTTAATGGCCAGAGTGCTCACCTCTCGAGCGCTGGCTTTTCAAACCCCACTTTCCCGACCCGACCTTGGGTCACATCTTACTTGTGGGAGTAAGATAAAAACTGGCCTTGTGCCTAACTCCTGGAAAGGAGTAAATCAATACCCAACTTACACCAGCTGGTGGTGAAGAATAAAGAAACAGAGTTTTTTAATCACGTCCTTGTTTCTATCATTGTGTTTTGTTTGATGTTACCGGGTCCCTCGAAGGAACGGGTATTGCAATACTTTGACTGTGATCTAAAACAGGAAGTTGAGTAGCAACGCTATTTGCAGACACGGTACATACCAGTGGAGGATCCGTTCTCGACAATCAGTCCGACAGAAATTGGGCCATTTCGGTGAGCTTTTATATGTTGGGCTGTGGTAGTAGTCTTGGCTAGTTCTAGGAGATCCACCTACCCAGACCTTGCCTTTCTTCTTCGGAAACTGCCTGTGACGGCACCACGGGGGAGTGCCAACGGGGCTGTCCAGGTAATGTTAAGGGTCCTGAATGCACTTGTCGCACTGGCCTAATCTCTAAACCTTCGGGCGTTTTGAAACAACATCTTGCGGAGTGAGAGATGTAAATACCGAGTTAAGTAGAAGAGATACTTTAAGACAGTATACATACAAATCGAGGATCCGTCTTCCACAATCAGCCAGAGATTGGACAATTGTGGTTGCTTTTTATCTGTCGGGCTGTGGTACTCGTTCTGGGTAGACGTTGGAGGTCCATCATCACAGGCCTTACCTTCCCGCTTTTCGAAAGAGTTAGTTCATAGCTAACTGCCTGATACGTTCTTCCAGGGAATGCCGACAGAACTGCCTAAATAATTTTTAAAGACTCACAGTGCACTTTTTACATTGGCTTATTACCCCCATCTTCTGATCTTGTGTGCCATCATCCGACGTTGGGAGGGAAGTTAACACGGAACTGAGTAACCGGAAATACACTGGCGACATTTTACTACTTTAATATAACCTTATTCTTCTGTCAGACATAGCGGTGCTTCGAGGACACAGCAATTATTAAATATTTAATTTTTCGATACAGTTTGACTATCAATAGATATCAGCGGAGTTGAATTCAGCATCTTTCGAAGAAGAGTAAGAAATAAGCGAGAAATGAAGGCAATTGTTTGTCTAGTAGGTGTTATAAAATATTTAAAAACGGCACAAATATTTTGCTTGTGTTTGTTACGGTTCACGACAGTCCGGAGACGAACGCTGAAAACGCAATTGAATTGCAATGGCTTCGGTGTTTACAATATACGGTACACTTAATATATTTGTTATGTGTGTATCAACTAAAGTGATTATTGAAGCATCCCAAACCATATATTTTCTGATGAATTTGATTGCATTGCACATATTAATGCACATATTAATGCACATATTAATGCACATATGAATGCACATATTATTCATAAAATATTTACAAAATGTTAATTGAAATTTGTACTTTATTAACGAGAAATGTATTATTTGTTTTGCTGTTATGAGAGTAAAATGATAATACGTTTTTATTTTATTTCTGAATAAATATTTTAAAGGCCAGACTTTTAGCTTAATAAAAAGTAAATTGATAATATTGAATAAATATAGCGTATTCTACACAACAACTAAAAAATGTTAGGATTTTATAGTAGATGCGCCCAGGTAGTCCTTAAAGAAGCAATGTCCGTCGATCAGTTGGTCGTGCTTAATTTTGAAAAAAGCATTTCCGTTGGGCTGTCACCCTTAATAGTTTAAATAGTAGTTACACATCTTTAAATGAACCCTTGTCCGTCACTATAAAATCGTCGCTCTGTCACGCTTAAGTTTGTAAATAATATACTTACATGTATGGACGCATCTTTAGTCGGGACTTGAATGACAGAATATTACGAATGTCAAATCTTACTTAATTAACTCACGGGCCGGACAAAATCACCTGGCGGGCCGGATTTGACACGCGGGTTGTAACTTGGCGAAAACTTCGGTATATAAAAGAATAGTATTGATAATGAAGTCATAATTATGGTCACAATCAAAGAGAAGAAATAATCTTGAACATTTTGCACTGACTCACCTGTTTTGCAGGGTGTGTGGGTGGGTAAGTTTCATACCGGAAGTATTGACTAAGTCTTTGTCTTGGATTTATTTTACTGCTAGTTCTAAAGATTAGAAGTAGCGAAAACAAAATAAGTAAATACGAGATTTCAGGA
>OY744529.1:97358512-97361012 GCA_963556195.1 Sepiola atlantica | reverse complement strand
CAAGCAAACTACAATCTCCTTATATATATATATATATATATATATATATATATATATATATATATATATTATATATATATATATATATATTTATATATATATATATAGGACGAGGAAGAGACATATTGTGAATCATATATATATATATATATATATATATATATACATATATATATATATATGATTCACAAGAAAATTAAATATGATTCCTAATTGTCTCGGAAACGATCGTACGCCAGACCATTGTTTAGTTTAAATTCTGGGAGCTGTAATATTTAATGTTATAAATCTTAGATTTATTTATTTATCACTATTTATTCTCACTCCCCCATCTCTCTCTCTCTTTCTCTCTCTCTATCTCTCTCCCTCTTTCATATATATATATATATATATATATATATATATATATAACTTTTTTGTAATATAGCAGGAAAACTCCCAGCAGAGTAGATGACAACAGAAGCTGAAGAGAGCCGGATAGCTAAGTACTTCTGTGCTTGAAACCGTTGGTATGAATGTTGTACTATTTTTTCTGTTCCAACATATATATATATATATATATATATATATATATATATATATATATATATATATATATATATATATAATGTTGCTCGTGGGGTCACCAATTGTTCTCGAATTAAATTGTTTTTTAAATAAGGAAAATATGAGTTTGCAAAGTCAGTTAACAGTAAAAATGTAAA
This sequence comes from Sepiola atlantica, assembly GCA_963556195.1. Taxonomy (NCBI): domain Eukaryota; kingdom Metazoa; phylum Mollusca; class Cephalopoda; order Sepiida; family Sepiolidae; genus Sepiola; species Sepiola atlantica. Next base: position 97,360,308 of record OY744529.1, on the reverse strand, counting down.
AAAATAGCCTTTGTCTGCTCAGTACACACACACACACACACACACACACACATATATATATATATATATATATATATATATATATATATATATATATATATATATATATATATATCAGGGCCGGCGGGACAGTTATAAAAGTGGGGGGCTCTCCTAAAAAGTGGAGGGGCGGCCCACATTGCGCCCAGAATGCCAAATATGGGAATAAATTCAATATCTTAACTAAAAATGATCGTCCGATAGTAGTTGAGAGCTCGTTAGAAGCGGAATTGAATTCTCTTGGTGATAGAAAAAGAAAAATTCAAAATATTTCATTTTTTGGCGTCTGGGCTGAAATTACCATATTTGGGCATATTGGGGGAAAATCACTCTTTGGCGTATATTTTGGTTTAAAATGATCGTCTGGTAGTGGTTGATGGCTCGTTAGAAGCGGAATGGAAAACTCTTGGTGACAGACGAAGAAACATAAAAAAAAATTGAATTTTGCCGTCTGAGCCCAAACTACCATATTAGGGCATTTTGGACCAAAAATAAATTTTTTGACATAATTTAAACATGAAATGATCTTCTGATAGTGGTTGAGGTCTTGTTGGAAGCATATTAGCAAGTCGCTTCTGGTGAAAAAAGCACAAACAGGAATTTCAATTTTGGAGGGCCTGAGCCCAAATTACCATATTTGGTCATTTTGGGCCAAATACACCTTTTTGGACTTAATCTAAACATAAAATGATTCTCCGACACTTCTTGATGGCTCATTTGAAACATATCAGCAAGTCGCTTCTAGTAAAAATGACAAAATTCAAGAATCAATTGGCTTATCAAATATAGAGAATACATAAAGTTAAAAGTATTAACTGACAAGGTGCATATAAAAGTACAAAAGTAAAAAGTATAAAAGTTTAAATGTATTAAGTATAAAAGTATAAATGTATGTATTGGAATTGGAATAGCTCGTTGGAAGCGTATTAACAAGGAAGACTTGCATTGTTTCTCTGTTCTTCACTTCAAATTGCGTTCATTGGACTTTGCTCAAAAGATACTGTAGCGGTTGTTCTGTGGACAGAAGGGCTGGTGGGAGGATGGAATTAATAACTTTGGATATTATGCGGATCCTCAACAATGTTAAAAAAGAATGTATCGATGCAATCCGAATACGGATGTTCTCTCATCCGTAACAGCGTCGATCGCGAAAATTTTGAAACGTTCATGAGTAACACCAACATCATCCTGATATCACTCAATCTGTCACAAACAAATGTGTGCATGTGGAAGCATTGAACACCTTGGGCATCGAGATAATGATTCATCTCAGAATTGCCTTCGTCGATGAGAAGGCTAAACCATGGATTATGATAAACCCGAGCTACCATCAAATGTGTGCCCATAGTTCAAGTGGAATAACGGTAACTCGATAGCAAAATGGAGTGAGAGTCCAGTATTCTTAAGTCGTTCAGCTGCATTGTCTTGGCAACTGTCCAGCAAGGACAATATTCATGATATACTTCGACGAATGTTAATAATGTCTCACCCTGAAATCGCCTATAGAATAGGGACCTTTAATAAAAACTCACCCATTTTGCTTGGTTTTCGCCAAATTTTAGATGAAATTGATTGTTGGTCTTATATTGTAATGATGACAATATAAGACCAACAATCAATTAATAGATAAGCTAATTAGATAAAATTAAACATATGCATATCAACTAAATTATTGATAACCGTAAAGTGGGGGGGGCCCAAATCAAAAAATGAGGGGGCTTGAGCCCTGCTCCCCTGCCCCCCTGCCTCCCTGCCTC
>OY744529.1:97351012-97356012 GCA_963556195.1 Sepiola atlantica | reverse complement strand
ACATCGAAAGGATACAAGGCAGATTTCTATCGTATTTCATAGCGTTAACGTCGCGATGGCGAACAGTTACGAGACGATTCATAATACTTGGAAACGAGGTTCGAATTGTCCGCGAAACGTATATATGTCTATGGATATGAAAATATTTATTATATATATATATATATATATATATATATATATATATATATATATATATATATATATATATATATATATATATATATATATATAGTGTAGAGTGTTAAAAGAGTTGTTTCACCTATAACTACTATACTACTGTATAAGTTTAAAAACTGCGAAAAGAAACAAAATTTACAAGCTAAAATGACAACACTCCGTACGTACATTTGGTGTACATATATATATATATATATATATATATATATATATATATATATATATATATATATATATATATATATATATATATATATATATATTAGTAGTATGTTTTTTACAGGCTGTGGGCAATGCAAATTCCGGGTAAGATGCAAGTTGTAAGGAACAAAAACAATAAATCGAATACGAAATATGACTTACTATTTATTTTTCCTAAAATCTTACATAACAGCAAGAGTGTTATTAGCTATTTGTGTGATGTCCGGATGATTAAAAAATCATTATTTAATATTTCGGGAAAAGAAACTTCCCTTTGTCAAAAATAATCAATACCAGAAGAATTCCCTGACTATGCAGAGAATCTGACAACATTTTAGGAAAAAATAAATAGTAAGTCATATTTCGTATTCGATTTATTGTTTTTGTTCCTTACAACTTGCATCTTACCCGGAATTTGCATTGCCCACAGCCTTTAAAAAACATACTACTACTATACCCAGCAATGCTTCAAGCAAACTACCATTCTGTATTATATATATATACATATATATATACATAATTAATAAATAAATATTTTAATATCCATATACATATATAGACAGTGTTTAAACTGATACAAGAAAAGAAATAACATATTAGTTGTATGGGAGACAACTCTTTTTACATTCTCTACTGAAAATATAAATGATTCTCTTTTTCTGATGTAGATCTATTCGTTTTTTAGTAAAGAATGTTTCATAATATAGATGGCGTTCGTCGAACTAAATAGGGTTTTTAAATAAACTCTAGCGAAGTAGATATGAATTTAATATACTGCCAATAACATGGTACAACAACAACAAATGTGTATTCATTAGCCATAAACAAAGTTTGATTCGTCAGGTAACATGCTATTTGTGTCTGAATTTGAAAATCAGACTAGATAACTTCCTAGATATAGAAATACACCAATCAGAATCGGAAAGGAACCGAATTAAAACATCAGCTTTAGAACAAATAAATCCTCATTCGTAATATTTTACCTTTTTGGTCTAGCATATATATATATATATATTCACAACCACAATGTTGGTGCTAGTATTTTCCCCGAATGTTTGGTAATTTGTAATTAACTGTTGACTCATAGTCAAACGAGACAAATGTTTCTGAATTTTTAGACGAGGACTTATAATTTGTATTATTTGGATTATTTGGACTACTGTTGTCATCCTGGGCGTTATTCTCGCAACGTTTCGGTCGATGTAACCTCCGATCGTCATCGGGTGTACGTTGTCGAACTCGGGAATCTTTCAGTTGAACTCGGGAATCTGTACGCAATTTCGAATGGGAACCCTTTATTTAATCTACGGGGGTAGATTGCTCTCGTTCCGTCAGCCATGACCGGATAGAAGTCTTAAGTAATTCACAAATGTATTCTTAGTATCGCCTGCACTGAGGATTGAACCTTCAACCTCCAGAAGACTGTCACTTAGAACTGAATATTACTTATTACTTTATCAGCAATCGACCAGATACACTTAAAGAAGTTCGGAGGTTACATCGGCCGAAACGTTGTGAGAACAGTAGTCCGAATAATGAAAATGATTAAAAGAGAAATGTTTTATTCACTTTTAATATTGCTATTTTACGTTTCGTATTTGGAGTCAGAGAATGATTTTCTCTTAACTCGATCGGCGGAATTTCAATAGACAAAGCGTATTTGCAATAGTTTCCGCCTGTGGAACATATTATCGCGGGACTGCATCCCTGTTGATTACAATTTGGTCTTCGATTGTTAATAAATTCTTGTCATAATTCATCTGATATGTAATCTAACGCAATTCATACTTTTGATCCATGTTAGTACCACCATAGTATTCACCATCATCTAACTGTTTATCAGCCCGTCTCATTAAAAGGTATCTTCGAGTGGCGTTTGTCTTCAATAAGTGGTTACCAAATAGAAACCGAAACTATATATATATATATATATATATATATATATATATATATATATATATATATATATAGAGAGAGAGAGAGAGAGAGAGAGAGAGAGAGAGAGAGAGAGAGAAAGAGAGAGAGATATGGTAGGAATATACATGTATATCTATGCGTCGTTTTGTGTGCGCGCATCAGGGATTATACAAAAAGATGAGCATATGTGTTGAGGAGAGCAATAAACTTATTGACCTCCTTGAATTCGGAAATCTAACCGATTTTGTGGTGCGATGAAAAATCTTTCCCCTTTTCCCCGTTCTCTTTTTTTTGTCTAAACGGGAGAAAACATAAATATTTGTTAGGTTTTAGCTTTGCTTTTTCTGTGCCCGGAGGAACTTGCCGTTTTGTTCTCGGACTTACTGCAAATATAATGGATCAAATGATGGACTTCAAATCTGACATTGTATTTTAAGACGAAATGTTATTTTATAAAGGATCCCCGTATTCTTGTTGGATAAATTCCGTATTATAAAACTTAATATTAATTAGCTTTGAAGATGGTCTAAGGAACATCCATTAAGTGAAAAATTAGACTAGCACCGGATTCAAACCTTTGTCTAAGAATAATGGCTATTTTAATGTCTATTTTAAATGCTATTTTCGTCAGCGAATGTCAACAAAATTGGGCCAAAAATGTATAATTTCAGTTAATGCTACTAAGACAAACCTCCTTTTCAAGTTACTTTTCAAACCACCAATTGCCATGGATAATAGCACCCTGTCCCAGAGCATCCGTTCAAACTCCTCGACCTAACATTCACAACTAACATGAATGTGAATAAATACATAGAAAATCCTGCTGCGAAAAAGGTGGGCTCCCTCTACCGGACTAGAAAAATTTGATCAAACCTGTCAGGATCCTGTATCTCTATAAAGCCACCATCTGTCTATGCATGGAGTATTGTTGCTATATCTGGGCTGGTGCACCATCCATTATCTCTCCCTCTTCAACAGGGTGCAAAAAAAAAGAATCTCTAACCTAATAGGCCCCACACTGTCTACCAAGCTCCAGCCCCTGTACCATCGCCGCGATTTGCTTGTTTTACAAGTACTTCCACGGAATTTGCTCTGATAACCTTACTGTACTTTTACCCCCTCAACGCGAATACCCCCGACAAACCCGAAAAGCAGTAAAATCCTACCCCTTTACTGTGAGGGTCATCAGATGCTGCAATAACTATTCTCGTAGCTTCTTTTCTCGACTAGCTTGCCTCTGAAATTCCCTCCCTGACACTTGTTTCCCTGACTGTTCTAACATCGAGAAATGTAAATGTAATGTTGAACAAATATCTCGCACAACTCCCCACCTAGGATGACCCCAACCTATAAATATGGCGCCTATTTCCCACTGGCACCTTAGATCTCAGTGGCAAAGTGCCTTTTGGGATGAACCAAAATAAAACACAACAAAAAAACATAGTCGTTAATGAAACAGCCTCGACCCTGCGGATCTCCAATGCTTTACTAACAAGATCTGGTCGTACCCATAACGTCCACGGACGTAAATCAACAGTCTATGTGTCGGTAGACGTTGCTATTTCAAGAATATCCGTGTTTTGCACAGACAAATTCGTTATCATGTACAATTGTATAAAAATAATAATCTACGGTCCTGGAATATCGGGATTCTAAAAAAAAGAGAATTTAGACTTCGATGTGATTCGAACCTGCATCTAAAAATTAAGGTACACTTTTAAAAGTAACGGACTCTTAAATCTTTTATTCGGATTTCAAATAAGTTTTTATATCAATTCATTAATAAACACCTTGAACTCTGGTGCCCCCTCGACTTAGATTCATTAGACCAACTCGACAATCAGCTAAATCCCAACGATTCACTGTGGAGGTCCCCAGATGCCGGATAGCCTTCTACTCCAATAGCTTCTTTCCTCGTGCTGCTGGCCTCGGCAACTCCCTCCCTGTTCCCTGTTTCCCGGACAGTACTGACGTGCAGAGGTGTTAAACTAATATAAACAGACATCTCGCTGCACAACTACCAACTTAGAATGACACCCTAAACCTACTCCCTAATTCTCAGTAGCCTCTTACGTCTACAGTGGCGTCCTGTCTTGTTTGGGGTGAAATATCATTAAAAAAAATTGATGTTTTCTGATGAAAGATTCTTTTGCTGAATACATTCCCCTCGAAGAATTGGGTCTGATCTCTTTCCGAAGATGTGCGGCGGCATGGCGTTGCCGTCGCTTGGAAACACCCAAATACTAACATAGTTTGAGGGAGTTGGGTTTAATGACACGCGGAGCATGGTGCAACTGATGTTTTTTCGTTATGCCACTTATGCTGAAGAGAACCAAGGAATGCGCAGCTCGACTGCATGTTTAACCCTAGTACATACCTTAGCTTTTGTAATACAGTTCTCTTGGGACTTGCTGGTGAATCGTTTGCCTTTGCGACTCTTGTATGTGGAGAAGCTTTCTTTAGTATTCGCCACTCCGACTTCCATCTCTCTCATCAAGGTCCGCATCATCTTGTCTTCATCTTTCCGCACGTTTTGTTTCAGTTTCTCGGCGAATTTCGCTGTGCGGACACAGATAGAACGCTGGCTACGATCCCTCCTGCTAGCCACTGCGTCACCATCTTCGCCCCAATACTTCAGCTCGCATATCACGGCCTTCACGGTATTCAGGGAGCACTGAACTACAGCTGAGATTTCCACATTT
>OY744529.1:97336012-97346012 GCA_963556195.1 Sepiola atlantica | reverse complement strand
ATTATTCTTGTAGATGAATTATTATTTTTTTCGGGTGACAATTAAATAAATAGCTTCTATAAAATCATCTAAATAATTAAATACCTTATTTTTCATGTATAAATAAAACCTATTAAAAGTTTGGGTATTATTGTAGATGAATTATTATTCTTGGTAATTATTATTCTTGGTAAAACAATTAATTGTATAATATATATAATATTAATATGATATAAATATAAATATAAATATAAATATAAATATAAATATAAATATAATCAATAATAATTAATTAATTCTTGGTAATTATTATTCGTGTAGATGAATTATTATTCTTGGTAATTATTATTCTTGGTAAAATAATTAATTGGATAATATATATAATATAAATATGATATAAATATAAATATAAATATAAATATAAATATTATATAATCAATAATAATTAATTAATTCTTGGTAATTATTATTCTTGGTAATTATTATTCTTGTAGATGAATTATTATTTTTTCGCGTGAAAATTAAATAAATAGCTTCTGTAAAATCATCTAAATAATTTAATACCTTATTTTTCATGTATAAATAAAACCTATTAAAAGTTTGGGTATTATTGTTGATGAACACCCTTAGCTACTTGCCCCAATACGATTCTACTTTTCTTATGCGATTCCGTGTGAATAGCCAGAAAATCCTGGCGGCAATAGAAAACAACAAAAAATTATTTCAGAATTTAGAGTTGAGCATCAGTGTCGGATATAAATTACACTTAAAATGATCCTCAGTGTTTGGAGCATTGTAGGGTTTTGTGGCAGTTAAGAATATTTTTTTTTGCTTTTGTTTAAACTCAGCTGAGGGTGTTAACATTATGGAAGTCTCTGAGTAAATACATTGTTTTAACAATACCCATCCCCAAATTATTGGTGTTTTGATATATATATAGTTTGGATAAATGGAGAAAAAAAACTTTCGCATTTATTTATTTAGAAACAAAATTAAGTTAAAAAAAAATATTAATCTATTTTTTATTGTTTAAAAAGCTGAGAGGGGTGGGGAGCTTTCCTTTTTTTCTTTATTATAGCAAATATAATCGTATTCAATCGTCGTCGTTGTCGAAAACAATAACAAACTCAGTTTTAAAGATAAAGTATATATCTAAAGAAAAACTTTGTTAGTTATTGCGTTCAATGCGGAGTGTAATTTTTAAAAATAAATTATTCCAGGTAATCTAAGTTGTTGATTCGTGTAAACATACGAATGCTTAAACGTGACCGGAAGTTATTCGACTTCTAAAATAATCATTTTAAAGGTTAAATATTTGCCATAAAATCGTTGGAATTAATATTACTACTACTAATAATAAAAAGATTAATATCAACAACACTTTTAAATATATATAAGAAAACTGTAAAACGAAAATAGAAATTAATTGTTCAGAATATAAATTTATTAGAAGGTGTTTATATAATTATTATGCTACTGAAACATCGGGATGAATGTGTTTACAGTGTTCCTTTGGCTATATATCATGTATTTGAAAATATTTAAATATATAATTGAATTAAATAAGCCTGAAGTGTTTTGATGTAAACATAGTTAGGATAAATAGAAAAATATTTCGCATTTATTCATTTATATATATATATATATATATATATATATATATATATATATATATATATAGGCAGCATCTTCTCTTGCAAGCAAGTATTGATGAATATAAGAGACAACTCATGTCTAGATATCCTTTGGTAGATCCTTTCAATAGTCCGAATAAGGATCTTGGTTTCGGAGGGGAATTAGCTGATGAATTGGCCATAGTTTAGATTTGTCTCCCAAGTACTTTCAATTCCCCTCCGAAATTAAGATCCTGATTCGCACTATTAAAAGGATATACCAAAAGATATCTAGACACAAGTTGTCGCTTATATTCAACAATACTTGATTGCAAGAGAAGATGCTGCCTAGATATACTTATATACATATATATATATATATATATATATATATATATATATATATATATATATATATATAAATGAGTGAATGCGAAATATGTATATTCAACAATATATATATATATTATATAATACAATATTATATATATATATATATTTATATTTGTGCTCGACTGAGCTCAAATCTATAGTCTCCCTTGTAAAACTTTAACAATAAAAACCCGCCTAGCTACTACCACTGCCAATGATTTCGCTTTCTCCTCTGCGTGCCCAAGACAAAACGAAACCTCCATGGGCAGAGCTTCTTACCTAGAACTCCCTGTCTGTGGAACACATTGCCGCGAGCCTGCTTCTCTCGCAACTACAATATGGTCGTCTTCAAGTCCAATGTAAACCAGTTTTGGTTGAACCGTCTCCGTAAATAATCAATTTCTTCCCTGCTACAACCATCGTACCGGTGTGACGCGATGTTGTCTCACAATCCACCAGTCAAACTCTTTAACCTCTATCCTCGAGTCAAACTCTTTAACCCTTATCCTCGAGTGGCCTTTGGGCCTTGATAAGCGGTGACCTTTAATGTAATATATATATATATATATATATATATATATATATATATATATATATATATATATAACGAGGTGCGCCAATACCCAAACAAACGAAAAAGGGTGTCAAATAAAGGTTGGTCAGACCTTTGTTTAAGAGAAGCTCGGCAATTGGTCAATGGAATCATTGACTCATGAAGTATGGTAAAACAACGAATCTGATTCGTCAGTCAGCTGAACTAAACACAACTTTAATATATAAAAGCAATCAAAACAAAACATATGTGAACTTAGCCTGATGATTCCCTGCGGGGATAAAACATGGACGCCTTTGTCTAGCTCACTTCTAGATATATAGTTCATACTACTACTAATAAGCTCTACTCCCATATGTTGAAGTAACTACGGAGAATCTATACGCAATATATTATATCATGTGAAAATATTATATATATATATATATATATATATATATTTATATATATATATATATATATATATATATATATATATATATATATATTATACATGAAATACTAAAATGGTGTAAAATATTTATAGAATAACTGTGGCTTATTCAGAGAGGGTTTCAGGCCCGAAGCATCATTACCACTAACCCTAACCCTAACCCTAACCCCAACCCTAACCCAGAGCGCGCCAGAAATATCTCAAGATACTATCAGACTTTGTTGGATTTTCCTCACTCTGTGAGAATTGCCATATCAAACCCTAATACATATAGAGCCTTATCTTGTATGTTCTTAATGTATTTTTCTTGTCTCATGGAGAAAGACCAAGATTATTCAAGAAGGCGAATGTTGAGTTGACAATAAAACCTCGGCATCCAACTTCGATAGGAAATACAATGGTTTTCCATCCATTTCTTACACATTGTTCTCACAGGTCTTCATATCTTTCCGACTTGCGCTGGTGCGCAGTGCATTTCCCTCTCCGCTATACGCGGTCAAAGGCTTGGTCAGGATGAAATCTGCCCGTTTTGAAATCGTATTTAAGGGTAACCAACCACCTTTGTCTCGGCCATACTCTCGACCTTTTCGCAGGTACCCCTTTCCTGAATCTCATTTTAACATCGCTTGTATGCATTGCCTGCTCATTTTTTTTTTCGGGGATCGACGTGACTTCGGACAAGATTGTGTCTAGTAAGACCAGAAGTCCCACATAAGCGATCGCCTTATTTCTGCTTTCTTCATCGACGGCCAGCAATCGGGGTCGTACAAATCCGACATTAAAATATCATATATGTCACCATTTTAGCATTACACAGGCGAAAATAGCATTAGAATGTTAAGAGTTTCAGAGATACCATAGTATATGTATCATTTGGATTGTTCGGACTATTGCTACTTAGTAGTTGAGAACATTAGTGTTTGTATCTGCTGAGTCATTGCTGTATCATTTATCGATCTGCGGAAATTCTTTAGGTATCGAATCTTGGAAAAGACTTTTCCAGTAACATTAGTTAAGAACACAAGTAAATCTATTGTGTTATTTCAACATTAGCAAAAATTGATCTTTACTACAACACTGTATAAATGAACGGCACTTGCAATTCAATAGATTTTCAAAGGAAGTTTTCAAAGTAGAATTTTGAGCACAAATTCACGCAGCTAAAAGGAAGAACACTCCACAGACCCAAAATAATTATCGCGCTCTTTTTTTTATTTAATCTATACTTTACAATCCTTCGACAACCATTATCAGGGTTTTTTATGCATTTAAATTGAAAAGCGTCTTCAAAGAGGTTTGAAATACTGTAACGCCTTTTTTTAGAGATACTTTGGAACTAGCAGGACCCGTGGAAAATTGCACAGTAACAATATACAACAAACGAAGGGTGTAACTGTGTAATTGTCCACGGGTCCTGCTAGCATTATTAGGCCCCCTTTAATTTATAGGGTGAAATTATATCACTATCTCTCTCTCTCTCCCTCCCTCTCTCTCTTTCTCTCTCTCTCTCTCTATCTATCTATCTATCTATCTATTTATCTATCTATCTATCTATCAACTATCTATCTATCTATCTATCTATCTATCTATCTATCTATCTATCTATATATATATATATATATATATATATATATATATATATATATATATATATGGAGATAGTGATATATATATATATATATGGAGATAGTGAGATATATCTATATATATATATATATATATATATATATATATATGGAGATAGTGATATATATATATATATATATTGAGATAGTGATATATATATATATATGGAGATAGTGATATATATATATATATAGAGAGAGAGAGATAGTGATATATATATATATATAGAGAGAGAGATAGTGATATATATATATATATTGAGATAGTGATATATATATATATATATGGAGATAGTGATATATATATATATATATATATATGGAGATAGTGATATATATATATATATATATAGAGAGAGAGAGAGATAGTGATATATATATATATATAGAGAGAGAGAGATAGTGATATATATATATATATTGAGATAGTGATATATATATATATATATATGGAGATAGTGATATATATATATATATATGGAGATAGTGATATATATATATATATATATTGAGATAGTGATATATATATATATATATGGAGATAGTGATATATATATATATATATATATAGAGAGAGAGATAGTGATATATATATATATATATATATGGAGATAGTGATATATATATATATATATATATATATATATATATATATATATATATATATATATATATATATATATATATATATATATATATATATATATATATGGAGATAGTGGTATATATATATATATATATATATATATATATATATATATATATATATATATGTATATATGGAGATAGTGATATATATGTATATATGAAGATAATGATGTTTACAAAAAATTAAATAAATGAATTTTTCATTTAAAATTGCACGATTTTTTGATTTACAAAACATTTCACTTTAATACATCATAATCCGTGCTTGTAAGATGTTGACTTCCTTTTCTTTACTTAAAAAAGCGCCAATCAGCGTATACAACATCGGCAGGACTAAAAACATAACGTCGTAAGAAACTGACGTATTTTCGACCCCTCAGGGGTAATACCACCAATATGAGGAGGAAGAAAAGAAGAAAAAAAACACGATAAGACAGTCTCACTTGACAAGGTTGTTTTTACAACGAAAATTCGCGAAAAAAAAAAAAATGAATTTTTCATTTAAAATTGCACGATTGTTTGATTTTCAAAATATTTCACTTTAATATATATATATATATATATATATATATATATATATATATATATGTGTGTGTTAATATGCGTATGTTAATAGCCATGGATAGAATCACTTTTGTTAATAATTTTCCACATGAATTTAAATTAGATTAACTTAGAAAACACATGCAAAGTTACGCTTTTGAATCTAACAGTTATTAATATTAAAAGCCTAATATAATGTTGTCGAATAGATAGTTAACAAATTGAATAAATTGATGTACAGCCAAAGTACACTTTTACAAAAAGAGGAAACAATTTTACTCTCAACAATAGTAATTCAAAAAGAGCGCGACTTGAACCTGGTGAGCTTTTTTATTCAGTGGCGCAAGAGAACAGACGACCTGCATAAAAGTATAACAACTACTAACAAAAACATATGAACAAAATGAATTGTGTGTTCTTTAACAGCACATGACTAATATATATATATATATATATATATATATATATATATATATATATATATATATGATTATTTTTTATTTACGCAGACATGTACAAAATCTGCGACACTGGCATGTCGATGTTATCGATCAACAGCTATTATAAACTGAGATCTCATCAGGTAGAGTTAGAATCCGATCTTAACCTTAGATCATATTTGGAAAGCTTTTCAGTTTATAATAGCTGTTGATCGATAACATCGACATGCCAGTGTCGCAGATTTTGTACATGTCTGTGTAAATAAAAATAATAACATATAAAAGCTATATTTTATATTGAGCACTTTTTATATACCCGGTTGAAATTCCGTCTGTTCCCTGTGGATGTTTTACCTGGATCATATATATATATATATATATATATATATATATATATATATATATATATATATATATATATATATATACTAGTAAAACCCTAAGTTCGACTGGCACGTAATAACCTAAAAGAGTGGACCCCCCTGAAAATTTAACGCACAGAATAACGCACAATTTACGTTAAATATATATGAAACTGATCCATCATTCTAAATTCTAAAATATGTATTCCTTATTTTCCATTTTCCACGGTGTTCACACGTAATCGCCTAAAAAAGCAGAATATATGTATGGGGGTGAGTAGTGGAGTGTATTAATCTACAAATTTACCCATATTTTATTTTTTAAATTCTATATTTTTTAATTGCAGGCCCCTTTTTTATTCTTATTTTAAGCAATTTAGTTTAGTTTTGTTCTTTTTTCGCGTGAAAATTAAACAAATAGCTTCTTTAAAATCATCTAAATAATTTAATACCTTATTTTTCATGTATAGATAAAACCTATTAAAAGTTTGGGTATTATTGTAGATGAATTATTATTCTTGGTAATTATTATTCTTGGTAAAATAATTAATTGGATAATATATATAATATAAATATGATATAAATATAAATATAAATATGATATAATCAATAATAATTAATTAATTCTTGGTAATTATTATTTTTGGTAATTATTATTCTTGTAGATGAATTATTATTTTTTTCGCGTGAAAATTAAATAAATAGCTTCTGTAAAATCATCTAAATAATTCAATACCTTATTTTTCATGTATAAATAAAACCTATTAAAAGTTTGGGTATTATTGTAGATGAATTATTATTCTTGGTAATTATTATTCTTGGTAAAACAATTAATTGTATAATATATATAATATTAATATGATATAAATATAAATATAAATATAAATATGATATAATCAATAATAATTAATTAATGTTTGGTAATTATTGTTCTTGGTAATTATTATTCTTGTAGATGAATTATTATTTTTTTCGCGTGAAAATTAAATAAATAGCTTCTTTAAAATCATCTAAATAATTTAATACCTTATTTTTCATGTATAAATAAAACCTATTAAAAGTTTGGGTATTATTGTTGATGAACACCCTTAGCTACTTGCCCCAATACGATTCTACTTTCTTTTGCGATTCCGTGTGAATACCCAGAAAATCCTGGCGGCAATAGAAAACAACAAAAAAATATTTTAGAATTTAGAGTTGAGCATCAGTGTCGGATATAAATTAAACTTAAAATGATCCTAAGTGTTTGGACCATTGTAGGGTTTTATGGCAGTTAAGAATTTTTTTTTTTGCTTTTGTTTAAACTCAGCTGAGGGTGTTAACATTATGGAAGTCTCTGAGTAAATACATTGTTTTAACAATACCCATCCCCAAATTATTGGTGTTTTGATATATATATAGTTTGGATAAATGGAGAAAAAAAAACTTTCGCATTTATTCATTTAGAAACAAAATTAAGTTAAAAAAAAATATTAATCTATTTTTTATTGTTTAAAAAGTTGAGAGGGGTGGGGAACTTTCCTTTTTTTCTTTATTATAGCAAATATAATTGTATTCAATCGTCGTCGTTGTCGTTGTCGTTGTCGTTGTCGTTGTCGTTGTCGAAAACAACAACAAATTTACTTTTAAAGATAAAGTATATATCTAAAGAAAAATATTGTTAGTTATTGCGTTCAATGCGGAGAGTATTTTTTAAAAATAAATGATTCCATGTAAGCTAAGTTGTTGGTTCGTGTAAACATACGCATGCTTAAACGTGACCGGAACTTATCATTCGAATTTCAAAATAATAATTTAAAACGTTAAATATTTGCCATAAAATCGTTGGAATTAATATTACTACTACTAATAATACAAAGATTAATATCAACAACACTTTTAAATATATATAAGAAAACTGTAAAACGAAAATAGAAATGAATTGTTCAGAATATAAATTTATTAGAAGGTGTTTATATAATTATTATGCTACTGAAACATCGGGATGAATGTGTTTACAGTGTTCCTTTGGCTTTATATCATGTATTTGAAAATATTTAAATATATAATTGAATTAAATAAGCCTGAAGTGTTTTGATGTAAACATAGTTAGGATAAATAGAAAAATATTTCGCATTTATTCATTTATATATATATATATATATATATATATATATATATATATATATATATATATATATAGGCAGCATCTTCTCTTGCAGGAAAGTATTGATGAATATAAGAGACAACTCATGTCTAGATATCCTTTGGTAGATCCTTTCAATAGTCCGAATAAGGATCTTAGTTTCGGAGGGGAATTGGCTGATGAATTGGCCATAGTTTGGATGTGTCTCCCAAGTACTTTCAATTCCCCTGCGAAACTAAGATCCTGATTCGGACTATTAAAAGGATCTACCAAAAGATATCTAGACATGAGTTGTCTCTTATATTCAACAATACTTGCCTGCAAGAGAAGATGCTGCCTAGATATACATATATATATATATATATATATATATATATATATATATATATATATATATATATATTTATAAATGAGTGAATGCGAAATATTTATATTCAACAATATATATATATATATATATATATATATATATATATATATATATATATATAATATAATATAATATATGTATATATATATATATATATATATATATATATATATATATATATTTATTCATATTTGTGCTCGACTGAGCTCAAATCTATGGTCTCCCTTGTAAAACTTTAACAATTAAACCCGCCTAGCTACTACCACTGTCAATGATTTCGCTTTCTCCTCTGCTTGCCCAAGACAAAACGAAACTTTCATGGGCAGAGCTTCTTACCTAGAACTCCTTGTCTGTGGAACACATTGCCGCGAGCCTGCTTCTCTCGCAACTACAATATGGTCGTCTTCAAGTCCAATGTAAACCAGTTTTGGTTGAACCGTCTCCGTAAATAATCAATTTCTTCCCTGCTACAACCATCGTACCAGTGTGACGCGATGTTGTCTCACAATCCACCAGTCAAACTCTTTAACCTCTATCCTCGAGTCAAACTCTTTAACCCTTATCCTCGAGTGGCCTTTGGGCCTTGATAAGCGGTGACCTTTAATGTAATATATATATATATATATATATATATATATATATATATATATATATATATATATATAAACGAGGTGCGCCAATACCCAAACAAACGAAAAAGGGTGTCAAATAAAGGTTGGTCAGACCTTTGTTTAAGAGAAGCTCGGCAATTGGTCAATGGAATCATTAACTCATGAAGTATGGTAAAACAACGAATCTGATTTGTCAGTCAGCTAAACTAAACACAACTTTGATATATAAAAACAATCAAAACAAAAATATGTGAACTTAGCCTGATGATTCCCTGCGGGGATAAAACATGGACGCCTTTATCTAGCTCACTTCTAGATATATAGTT
>OY744529.1:97326012-97331012 GCA_963556195.1 Sepiola atlantica | reverse complement strand
TAAACTTTAAATGCTGTTTCTTTCATTTTCACTTGCATCCATGATATTAAAATAGTCTATTTTTCGAATTTAACTTTCATTTTTGACCTATTCTTCTCTGATGAGAGCCCATAAAATTTAAATTAATTCAATTCATTATTTACAAAAAGTAGAAATATGATACAACAAGTCATGTAAAAGGACAGAACATGTGTACGTCTATATACAGTCTGAATGATCGTTCAAATCTGGATAGGATATCCATCGTCACTAACTCTGGTAAGCTGTTTCACGGAGCAGATACCCGTCAAAAAATGCTAGCTTTCTTCCAATGAGACTAAAGCGCCCACAGTATTTATTTTGTTGGGTCATGTGGAGACCACAACTTAGCGCTGGGTGAAGAAACCCTCGACAGGTAGATTTAAATTCTTGTTGATGATGCTTTACGTCAGAATCGCGTCCCCTCACATCCGCCGCCGCTCAAGTGAGGAGTAAAAGAATACTGACTCTTAACTATACCGGAAGTCTAGGCCAGAGATCCGCAGTAAGCCACATACCGAAATGTTATACGTAAATAATCAAATAACATTTTTTTAATAACAGCCACAGTTAAACATAACTTCGGCGATTTTAAAATATATTAATGAAAATACAAACCACGAGATGTCTCACAATCATAACGGAAGTGGTACTACAATCATAACGGAAGTGGTACTACAATTGCGCAGAAATCACTTACCTGACAATTATTCTTCAATAATAAAATGTTCACATTTGTTATATATAAAAAAAATATAACAGTCTTTATAAATGTTTAAACAATTCCTAACCGAACCCCCTTTTTGTCCCCAAAACATATGACCGTTTTATTCCTAGCGCATTAATACCGCACCCACTAGTGAACTCATTTCCGGTGTTTCCTTTTCTCGGTTTAATTCCTGATGAAGAATGCAAGGCGTTTGAAATATTGAAGAATATGGACGACAATATGTTTAAAAATTATTAAAACTTTAAGATTACTAAATCTAAGTATTTACATATACAATTCATTTACACGGATTGTTCAATCGATAGTGAAATCGATAGTGAAATCAATACCTTCTAGTGAAATCGATAGTGAAATCATACCTTCTCTTATTGCCGATCTCATAGTGACATAATAATACTAATACGCATTCCATGTGATTTTATGAAGTACTACCCTTCAAATAGCACGTGGTACCAAACTTTGAGCCCAAATGGATTCTTAGTTTACAAATTACAGTTATTTAAGTGAAGCTATTGTTGCAAATTTACAAAACCATGGAAATATCTGAATTTCGTGTGTTGTTCAAGCATTAGTTCCTGATCTGATCGTAAGAAATTCTGTTTAAGCAAGTAAATAGCTATATAACTGTTATTCGGACTCTGATCCGTCTGAAACACCGGTTAAGTGGTGATATGCTGACTTTAAACACGCTTGTACAGACAGAAATGATGCTGAACGCTCACGTCTCCCAAATTCGTCAGTTGTCCCGGAAAACATACAAAAATAACTCCACAAACTCGTTTTGGCAGCGATGGTCTCGGCCTTTTGACTAAGATCAAAGTGTAGTATCTGTTCCGATGGATACTGCACGCCTGTCCTGTGCAGTTCTAGGAGGTCCACCCTCCCAGGCTTCGCCTCCCCTCTTTGGGGAGGAGTAAGTTTATTGCTTACTGTCTGAGGCGCCCCTACCGGGGAATGCCGACGGGGCTGCCCAGGCAATTTTTAAATGGCCAGAGTGCTCACCTCTCGAGCGCTGGCTTTTAACCCCACTTGCTCGACCCGATCTTGGGTCACATCTTACTTGTGGGAGTAAGATAAAACTGGCCTTGTGCCTAACTTCGCGAGGAGTAAATAAATATCGTAAATTGAAGTTGTATGAAGTAGTAGAGGCGTTGAAGATATCAGAAAGCAGTATATTCACCATTTTGTATGAAGATTTGTCAATGTAAAAGATGTGTTCAAAGTGGGTGCCGCGTTTGCTCACAGTGGACCAAAATCAACAACGCGTCGACGATTCAGAACGTTGTTTGCAACAAAAAGGAGTTTTTTTGCGTCAATATGTGAAAATGGATGACACATGGATCAAGTACTTCACCGAGGAGTCCAACCGACAGTCAGATGAGTACAGCAACAGGTGAAGCCTTACATAGCGACCAAACACACAAACATCAGCAGGCAAGGTTTGGCCCTTCGTATTTTAGGATGCGCAAAATATTATGTTCATTATTAATGCGGTTGCAGGTAGAAATAGCCCTCTAAAATGGCCACAAATGAAGAAGAAATACGTGCTCTTTCGCCCAAGCAACGCATCATGTCACAAGTCGATCGCAACGATTAAAAAAATACATGAATTCCACTTCGAATTGCTTCCACACCCACCCTATTCTCCAGGTTTCGGCCCCAGCGACTACTGGCTGTTTTCAGACCAAAAAGAATGCACCAGGTAAGAGATTTGGCCCTAGTGAAGAATGGATATTGAAAACTGTGTCGTATGTTAAAGCCATAAACACGTCGTTCTACAGAAAGGGCATCGAATTGTTAGAGATGCATTAAAATCAGTGTATCACATTAGAGGGAGACTATGTTGATGAATAAAATCGAATTTTGCCTAAAAGTTTTTTTATTTGTTAGGCCCGGTACTTATTGAGTGATGTGTTATACAATTCATTTTTATCGATCGTTTAATCAAATTAACTTATTGAAATCATACGTTCTCCCCTCGCCGGTCTCCGTGTGCATGTGTTGGAATCCTCCGAGGACTGGGAACAACTGCACAGCTGTATTCGCAAACATCCGATATTTATCAAATTAATTCTGCAATTAATCAATGAATTCATCAGATAGTAAAGAACAGAACTTATTTATTACATCGGTCGCAACTTCATCTTCTAGTGAGCTGAAAATTTTTTTTGGGGGGGAGGGGTGCTGAGACTGAAAGAGAAAGAGATACAGAAAAGAGAGATACATGAAAACAGAGGGAGGACTTATTTAAAAAGGGATGGCTTACTTATTATCCGTTGAATCAGCCCATCTTCAAAACGCATCTTGTCGATCCAAGTTTCCACACAAGACTGTCGGGGTTGCAAACGCTGCTAACTCAATAGTCTGGCTGACGTCATTTCCGCCTAAGTCGCTTCCTATTCTTAAAACAGAGCTTATTTCCTGGCAGGTCGACCCCATAACCTCAGCGTGCCCTCACTTATATGGCATTTACACTGTTTACGCATAAAGCTAGATCCACCCGAACAAATATATTTTAATTAATATTTATACCAGCAAAATTTCGCACACCTATTTAACAACACCTGTTACGATTATTTAATGTTGCTTTCCTTATATTATATTATAACATTGCAATTCTTTTTGTGTAAGTGTACATTATATTCATGTCTCACCCATATTGTAGATGAGTTTATTTCTATAATCAAAGGTAGAATAAAATCTTTAAGCGTATTTTTTTTAATTTGAAGTTTGAATACTTACTCCAATAGTAGGTCCTTATTTACTTATTGTCTCCTTATGAGAGTAGAGTTAGACACAAGGTCAGTTTTTGATATGGGGAGAATCCAGCTCCCAGAAAAGGGCTTTCTGAATTGTGGCAAAAATTAAAATAGTCTAGAAGAATTTCTTTTTCACTGACCGAGGACAGAAAAGATTACGTGTAGTATCAGAACAGTTACTACACTTTGCTCCAAATCAAAAGATCAGCCAATTTGATTGAGTTATGTCGGATTCAAAGTTATCGTCCCTACTTTATTGTAATGAAATAAATGTGATAAGTGGTCACCCTAACACTAACGAGTAGTCGAAATGTTGATCCGTGTCTACTCTCTGATCATATCCAATCCGAAGCGACTCGTTACAGTTTCAATCGATTTGAGACGTTAATCCGAACAAAGTTCTTGTTAGATAACTGATTTGTTTAACGTAATTGATCCACAGAAAATAAACGTGAATTAGAATATTGGCTCAAGCTGAATTCGGCCTTGTGGCATTAAATATCTTTTATTGAATTGGTTTCAGTCAAAGTGAATACAACTGGAACACAATAACTATTAAATCAATAATTACGATTCAAGAAAATTTCGATTAAATGCATCAGCGGTTTAAGTAAATAAACGAGTATTGCTGCGATAAATATGACAAAGTGTGGAATTGTGGAATTTGGACGAGAATTTTAACGTTGTGCCATTAATGTGGAATTTGAACTAAAATGTTAACATTGTGCCATTAATGTGGAATTTGGACGAGAATTTTAACGTTGTGTCATTAATGTGGAATTTGAACTAGAATTTTAACGTTGTGCCTATAATGTGGAATTTGAACTAGAATTGTAACGTTGTGTCATTAATGTGGAATTTGTACTTGAATTTTAACGTTGTGCCATTAATGTGGAATTTTGACTATAATTTAAACGTTGTGCCATTAATGTTGAATTTAGACGAAGAATTTAACGTTGTGCCATTAATGTGGAATTTTAAATAGAATTGTAACGTTGTGTCATTAATGTGGAATTTTGACTAGAATTTTAACGGTGTGCCATTAATGTTGAATTTTGGACGAGAATTTTAACGTTGTGTCATCAATGTAGCATTTGTACAAGAATTGTAACGTTGTGCCATTAATGTGGAATTCTGACTAGAATTTTAACGTTGTGCAATTAATGTGAAATGTTTACTAGAATTTTAACGTTGTGCCATTAATGCGGAATTTAGACTAGAATTTTAACGTTGTGCCATTAATGTGGAATTTGGACTAGAATTTTTACCTTTTTCCATTAATTATGCCTTAGCTGTCTGCTAAATTTATATAATAATTTAAAAAGTGCTTTTACTTAATTTATAGTTAATACGAAATCGATTCTAACGCCAATAGGTTCAGCATATAATAATATTTTATAAATAAAACATAATGTTTAAACTATTTCATATCGTCCTTCCGATAAAATTACATGGGTCGATAAATAACGTGATTACCAATAACAATAGCTGTT
>OY744529.1:97298512-97321012 GCA_963556195.1 Sepiola atlantica | reverse complement strand
ACATACGGTTCGGGGTTGAATCAAGAGAACACGCATTTTCTCTCATTCATTCTGTAATACCGCTTGGAATACCTGACAGTAAATAATATAATTATTATTTGCTAAGACTTTTAATGGATACCAAAATTCTCATGAAATTTTCAATTGAGGATGAGGACACTTTTTCATAACATTATTTTTTAAAAATACGAAGTTAAGCGTCTTGAACCATAAAGTATTATTATAATCATTATTTCCTTTAAACACTTTTGTGTACGCATTTCCATCCGGGCCTCTCCCGGGGACTCAATGTCAGAAATAACGACATATTAGTAACACGACACAATTATGTCCATATCTGTGAGAACTTTTCTACGATTTAATAACTTCTCGTTTTCTGTTATTTTCGCTCAATTCTCAGAAACTAACAATGCTCTCCAACACAAGCAATAAATGAGAGATATAATAGCCAAGCGGGTTTATGTAATACATGAGAGCATAAAGGGCAGCCTTATTTTAAACCATTGCATAATCTGTTTTATAATTATGAGAGCAGAAAATGACCCTATTCCAAGTATTTATTGACAATAAATCAAACCTAACCTAAAAAAAAACTTAAACTTAAACAAACATTATCTTCTCTTGTCGCGTAATTATCAAAATGGCGTCCTTATCATTCGAAAAATAGGAAACTCTTAAATCAAGCTACAAGTCATGAAACATTATTCTAACTACTAGCATATTTTTGCTAGTTCTGTTATATAGTTGCTCTCTCTCCCTTTCTCTCTCTTTTTCTCTCTCTCTTTTCTCTCTCTCTCTCTTTCTCTCTCTTTCTATCTCTCTTTCTTGAAATAGAACTTTCTGTGCGTTCGAATAATCAGAAGGCGGGTAACCAAATGTTGGAATCATATTCCATTACAATCTAATTTAATTACGTAACTCAATTATATAGATTTAAAAAAAATGTCTTTAATTCATTCTATTTAGAATTTTTATTAAGATTATTATCGAGGAAAATATTTTAAATACATCTGAAAATCTGGACAAAAAAAACAACCATGAGTGTATATTTGCGAATATTAATTTATTAGAAGCTTTAAAGCAAATTAATTATGTAAATCTGATTTGAAAAACGCGTGATGTTTAAGAAAGTTTTGAAATGGATAAATAGGAGCTGATGAGTAGATATGAAAACAGAGCGATCAAAACTAATAATATAGTTTCGGCTTCAAGTAGATCTAAAAAGAGAGCGATCAAAACTAATAATAAAGTTTCGGCTTCAAGTAGATATAAAAAGAGAGCGATCAAAACTAATAATATAGTTTTGGCTTCAAGTAGATATAAAAAGAGAGCGATCAAAACTAATAATATTGCTTCGGCTTCAAGTAGATATAAAAAAGAGCGATCAAAACTAGTAATATAGTGTCGGCTTCAATTAGATATAAAAAGAGAGCGATAAAAAGTAATAATATAGTTTCGGCTTCAAGTAGATATAAAAAGAGAGCGATCAAAACTAATAATATAGTTTCGGCTTCAAGTAGATATAAAAAGAGAGCGATCAAAAGTAATAATATAGTTTCGGCTTCAAGTAGATATAAAAAGAGAGCGATCAAAACAAATAATATTGCTTCGGCTTCAAGTAGATATAAAAAAGAGCGATCAAAACTAGTAATATAGTGTCGGCTTCAATTAGATATAAAAAGAGAGCGATAAAAAGTAATAATATAGTTTCGGCTTCAAGTAGATATAAAAAGAGAGCGATAAAAAGTAATAATATAGTTTCGGCTTCAAGTAGATATAAAAAGAGAGCGATCAAAACTAATAATATAGTTTTTGCTTCAAGTAGATATAAAAAGAGAGCGATCAAAACTAATGATATAGTTTCGGCTTCAAGTAGATATAAAAAGAGAGCAATCAAAACTAATAATATAGTTTCGGCTTCAATTAGATATAAAAAGAGAGCAATCAAAACTAATAATATAGTTTCGGCTTCAAGTAGATATAAAAAGAGAGCGATCAAAACTAATAATATAATTTCGGCTTCAAGTAGATATAAAAAGAGAGCGATCAAAACTAATAATATAATTTCGGCTTCAAGTAGATATAAAAAGAGAGCGATCAAAGCTAATAATATAGTTTCGGCTTCAAGTAGATATAAAAAGATAGCAATCAAAACTAATAATATAGTTTCGGCTTCAAGTAGATATAAAAAGAGAGCAATCAAAACTAATAATATAGTTTCGGCTTCAAATAGATATAAAAAGAGAGCAATCAAAACTAATAATATAGTTTCGGCTTCAAGTAGATATAAAAAGAGAGCAATCAAAACTAATAATATAGTTTCGGCTTCAAGTAGATATAAAAAGAGAGCAATCAAAACTAATAATATAGTTTCGGCTTCAAGTAGATATAAAAAGAGAGCAATCAAAACTAATAATATAGTTTCGGCTTCAAGTAGATATAAAAAGAGAGCAATCAAAACTAATAATATAGTTTCGGCTTCAAGTAGATATAAAAAGATAGCAATCAAAACTAATAATATAGTTTCGGCTTCAAGTAGATATAAAAAGAGAGCAATCAAAACTAATAATATAGTTTCGGCTTCAAATAGATATAAAAAGATAGCAATCAAAACTAATAATATAGTTTCGGCTTCAAGTAGATATAAAAAGAGAGCAATCAAAACTAATAATATAGTTTCGGCTTCAAATAGATATAAAAAGAGAGCGATCAAAACTAATGATATAGTTTCGGCTTCACATAGATATAAAAAGAGAGCGATCAAAGCTAATGATATAGTTTCGGCTTCAAGAAGATATAAAAAGAGAGCGATCAAAACTAATAATATAATTTCGGCTTCAAGTAGATATAAAAAGAGAGCGATCAAAACTAATAATATAATTTCAGCTTCAAGTAGATATAAAAAGAGAGCAATCAAAACTAATAATATAATTTCGGCTTCAAGTAGATATAAAAAGAGAGCGATCAAAGCTAATGATATAGTTTCGGCTTCAAATAGATATAAAAAGAGAGCGATCAAAACTAATGATATAGTTTCGGCTTCAAATAGATATAAAAAGAGAGCGATCAAAACTAATGATATAGTTTCGGCTTCAATTAGATATAAAAAGAGAGCAATCAAAACTAATAATATAGTTTCGGCTTCAAATAGATATAAAAAGAGAGCAATAAAAACTAATGATATAGCTTCGGCTTCAAGTAGATATAAAAAGAGAGCAATCAAAACTAATGATATAGTTTCGGCTTCAAATAGATATAAAAAGAGAGCGATCAAAACTAATGATATAGTTTCGGCTTAAAATAGATATAAAAAGAGAGCGATCAAAACTAATGATATAGTTTCGGCTTCAATTAGATATAAAAAGAGAGCAATCAAAACTAATAATATAGTTTCGGCTTCAATTAGATATAAAAAGAGAGCAATCAAAACTAATAATATAGTTTCGGCTTCAAGTAGATATAAAAAGAGGGCAATCAAAACTAATAATATAGTTTTTGCTTCAAGTAGATATAAAAAGAAAGCGATCAAAACTAATAATATAGTTTCGGCTTCAAGTAGATATAAAAAGAGAGCGATTAAAACTAATAATATAGTTTCGGCTTCAATTAGATATAAAAAGAGAGCGATTAAAACTAATAATATAGTTTCGGCTTCAAGTAGATATAAAAAGAGAGCGATCAAAACTAATAATATAGTTTCGGCTTCAATTAGATATAAAAAGAGAGCGATCAAAACTGATAATATAGTTTCGACTTCAAGTAGATATAAAAAGAAAGCGATCAAAACTAATAATATAGTTTCGGCTTCAAGTAGATATAAAAAGAGAGCGATCAAAACTAATAATATAGTTTCGGCTTCAATTAGATATAAAAAGAGAGCGATCAAAACTGATAATATAGTTTCGGCTTCAATTAGATATAAAAAGAGAGCAATCAAAACTAATAATATAGTTTCGGCTTCAAGTAGATATAAAAAGAGGGCAATCAAAACTAATAATATAGTTTCGGCTTAAAATAGATATAAAAAGAGAGCGATCAAAACTAATGATATAGTTTCGGCTTCAATTAGATATAAAAAGAGGGCAATCAAAACTAATAATATAGTTTCGGCTTCAAGTAGATATAAAAAGAGAGCGATCAAAACTAATGATATAGTTTCGGCTTAAAATAGATATAAAAAGAGAGCGATCAAAACTAATGATATAGTTTCGGCTTCAATTAGATATAAAAAGAGAGCAATCAAAACTAATAATATAGTTTCGGCTTCAATTAGATATAAAAAGAGAGCAATCAAAACTAATAATATAGTTTCGGCTTCAAGTAGATATAAAAAGAGGGCAATCAAAACTAATAATATAGTTTTTGCTTCAAGTAGATATAAAAAGAAAGCGATCAAAACTAATAATATAGTTTCGGCTTCAAGATGATATAAAAAGAGAGCGATTAAAACTAATAATATAGTTTCGGCTTCAATTAGATATAAAAAGAGAGCGATTAAAACTAATAATATAGTTTCGGCTTCAAGTAGATATAAAAAGAGAGCGATTAAAACTAATAATATAGTTTCGGCTTCAAGTAGATATAAAAAGAGAGCGATCAAAACTAATAATATAGTTTCGGCTTCAAGAAGATATAAAAAGAGAGCGATTAAAACTAATAATATAGTTTCGGCTTCAAGTAGATATAAAAAGAGAGCCATCAAAAGTAATAATATAGTTTCGGCTTCAAGTAGATATAAAAAGAGAGCGATCAAAACTGATAATATAGTTTCGACTTCAAGTAGATATAAAAAGAAAGCGATCAAAACTAATAATATAGTTTCGGCTTCAAGTAGATATAAAAAGAGAGCGATCAAAACTAATAATATAGTTTCGGCTTCAATTAGATATAAAAAGAGAGCGATCAAAACTGATAATATAGTTTCGGCTTCAAGTAGATATAAAAAGAGAGCCATCAAAAGTAATAATATAGTTTCGGCTTCAAGTAGATATAAAAAGAGAGCGATCAAAACTAATAATATAGTTTCGGCTTCAAGTAGATATAAAAAGAGAGCGATCAAAACTAATATAATTTCGGCTTCAAGTAGATATAAAAAGAGAGCGATCAAAACTAATAATATAGTTTCGGCTTCAAGTAGATATAAAAAGAGAGCGATCAAAACTAATAATATAGTTTCGGCTTCAAGTAGATATAAAAAGAGAGCGATCAAAACTAATAATATAGTTTTGGCTTCAAGTAGATATAAAAAGAGAGCGATCAAAACTAATATAATTTCGGCTTCAAGTAGATATAAAAAGAGAGCGATCAAAACTAATATAATTTCGGCTTCAAGTAGATATAAAAAGAGAGCGATCAAAACAAATAATATAGTTACGGCTTCAAGTAGATATAAAAAGAGAGCGATCAAAACTAATAATATAGTTTCGACTTCAAGTAGATATAAAAAGAGAGCGATCAAAACAAATAATATAGTTACGGCTTCAAGTAGATATAAAAAGAGAGCGATCAAAACTAATAATATAGTTTCGACTTCAAGTAGATATAAAAAGAGAGCGATTAAAACTAATAATATAGTTTCGGCTTCAAGTAGATATAAAAAGAGAGCGATCAAAACTAATAATATAGTTTCGGCTTCAATTAGATATAAAAAGAGAGCGATCAAAACTGATAATATAGTTTCGACTTCAAGTAGATATAAAAAGAGAACGATCAAAACTGATAATATAGTTTCGACTTCAAGTAGATATAAAAAGAGAGCGATTAAAACTAATAATATAGTTTTTGCTTCAAGTAGATTTAAAAAGAGAGCGATCAAAACTAATAATATAGGTTCAGCTCCAAGTAGATATAAAAAGAGAGCGATCGAAACTAATAATATAGTTTCGGCTTCAGACAGACAGACAGGCAGGCAGGCAGACAGACAGATAAATACTCTCCATCATAATTAGATTTGTGTCTGCACACTATAGTCGGAAATAGTAGCCACTGTCATGTCGGGGTCACCGTGAATTATAAGACTTTCTCTTTCGCTTTTATTTTTACACCTGCATGAAGCAAAAAAAATAATAAACACTGAACCACTTCCAAGGTAAACATAGTTCTGATTATATAAATATTAGAGTTGTTCAAGCTTTATTTAAATATCAGAAATAAAATTCTTAATTGCATTTCGCGCGATTCTATCTCATAGTTCTTCACCCATAATAATAACCCTAACCCATAAGCGCCTTTTGTAATTACTTTTAGTAATACGAGTATTAGGTGTGATACACGTAGAAGCAAAATACTCCTCAACCTTTGACCTTCACATAAGCCATCGGTTGTGTCACATGCGCTTCACGTCAACTTTAGAGTTTAGTAGTATTTTTTACTCATAGTATCTGTTCCGATGGATACTGCACGCCTGTCCTGTGCAGTTCTAGGAGGTCCACCCTCCCAGGCTTTGCCTCCCCTCTTTGGGGAGGAGTAAGTTAATTGCTTACTGCTTGAGGCGCCCCTACTGGGGAATGCCGACGGGGCTGCCCAGGCAATTTTTAATGGTCAGAGTGCTCACCTCTCGGGCGCTGGCTTTTCAACCCCCACTTTCCGACCCGACCTTGGGTCACATCTTACTTGTGGGAGTAGGATAAAACTGGCCTTGTGCCTAACTCCTGGAGAGGAGTAAATAATACTCATAATCGAATTATCATACGCGTGGTAAAAAAACAGATTGTGCTACCTGGAGTCTCAGTGACACCAAGTTTCCCCAGATTATAGCACTCCCGATTTCTTTACGTCACTGTTACGAATCAGTTTGCGTTCTTGCAACAGCCGTTTACCATTGAACTCTCGCTGATATTGACCGATGTCTTTCTCTGGAATCTGAGTAACAATAAGTATCCTTAGTATTCCAGTACCCTTTCAGTAACGGTCTGGGTGGTGCTCTCGCTTTAAAGTTTTCCCCATCATCTAAGACACTTTCCGACAATTTTGACGCAACCGTGTTTTCTTGTGAGGCAGGGGACGGGTGTCATATCATGTTGTTTTTCTTTTCTTACATATACGCATTGGTAGTTTCGGTTCTCTTGGATTCTTGTAATATTCCTCTTATATTTATCGTAGTGTGTATGCAGGGTGTTTTCTTTTTAAACCTACATGCAGTTGATCGGTTCCACCTGACAATGTAGGTTAGTTTTCGCACTCGATGACTTTTAAAACAATATTTCACCTGTTCTCATCAGTACAGTTCTTATATATGGTGTCAATTTTCCTTTTGATTCAAATTTCTCCTAATCTTTTTCCCAGATTTATCGCAAATGTTCCTAGTGCTCGTGCAATCATTGGTATTACTGGACTTTTCTACTATTTGGCAGGTGTAATTCCATCTTATTGACTATTAAACGTCCGATCTTATTGCTTGGACGGGTTTCTATGTTACAAATGGATTTATGCCGATTATTTTCAAATACTGGCCCCGGTTTCTGCTTATAAATTTTCCTGCAGGTTAAAAATGCAGGTGTTTGCACAGTTCCAAGTGGACCACTTTCCCGACATAGTTTTCATTCTTCCCTTTTCTTATAAATTCTCTTTGTCTTTTTTCCATTTTGTCCGAACTGTTCCTCATGCTTCGACAACTATTGTTAATACTGTTGCATTTCTGCTTACCTTCACCGTGGGTACCCGGATTTCTCTTGATTATTCGGTGCGTCTCGGGCTCTGAACGATAACGTTGGACGCTGGTCTAGTTTGAGATGTTATATTCAAATATAAAATAGATGACACAGATTGGGTGTTTTTGTACGGGAGGGAGAGAACAGGGGAATTATTTGGGGTGGATTGATCATAAACAGCTAGGCCATTTTGGGTTACACTGCGCGATGGCCCTTGCTACTGCAGGGACGATCGCTTTGCATGCTTTTCTTTCTAAGAGATCGAAACAACCTCGAACGGACGTGACGTCACTTCCGTTTTCCGCTGCTACTCATACCACATTTTAGGGCGTCCCCCCTCTCTCTCTCTCTCTGTGCCACCACTATCTAACAATACAGTCACTTTCTTCATGTTCAATATTGCTTTCAGTTATCTGGAAAATTCCATGGATTTGCTTATTTTTGGTCTTTTCGATCTTCACCCCGTGAAGAAAAACCAGCCAAATGGCAAATTATTATGATTATTGATTGCTCACTGACAATAATCAGTGGTTATTATTATTATTTGTACTCACTAGGAATTCTCACATAAGTCATCGTCAGCGATTGCTCACTGATGATAACCGGTGGAGTCTGAGTGACAAAACTCCAGGGAAAAATGCTGGTTGTTATTAGTGGGCCATCACTGACGATGACTTGTGTTAAAACTCTTAGTGAGTACAAATAATGGTAATAACCACTCAGTGAGCAATCAATTATTATTATTATTATTATTATTATTATTATTATTATTATTATTATTATTATTATTATTATTATTATTATCTATATATTAATACGATATCGTGTGTGTTCGTGTGTCACGCTTACATCAAAAGCTCCGCGCATGCGTGCCGCACCTAGATTTGAAAAAAACATTCAAGTCACCTAATTTTCGTAATATTTTAAAGTATTTCCCTTTGGCACTACAGTTAGCTACGTAGGACTTTGACGTCGGTTTTTGACGTCGGCCCGACTGGTTTATAGTTCGATCCTAACCAACTACTAAGATGTTTTTCTACATCGAAGTTGGGGGGGGGGGTAGGAAAGGGACGACCTGGAAGACACGTATTAATACGATAGCGTGTATGTTATTTTGTGTGTCACGCTTACATCAAAAGCAACGACCTTCCGAATCTTTGTATACTACTCATGAATTGGAGCCACATTTAATTTAATCTAAAGCATTTACAAAGTAATGTATAGGTTAGAAATAAGATAATTAGTATTGAAAACATCATTTCGTGTAATTTACACGGGTCTCGCTAGTTATCATTATTATTATTATTATTATTTGTACTGACACACAAGTTCTCACAAAAGTTATCTTCAGTGATTGCATACCAACAACAACCAGTGGTGTCCCCTGGAGTCTGAGTGACAATAAGCCTCCCAGAGTTCCAGTTCTCTCCACCTCTTTTTGATCAACACTGCAAATTATCTTGCGGTATCGCAACAGCTGCTTACCATTGATTTCTCGCTGCCAACGACTATTGGTCTACCCTGGGATTTGGGTGGCAATAAGCCTCCTCAACGTCCCAGTACTCTCCGCACTCTTCCAGTGGAGGTATGGTTAGTGCTGTCCCTCCTCGGTCTTCCCATCCTCTTTAACCCTCTACGACTATTTTGTGTGGTGTCAGCCGATGGCGGTGTTATTTGTTTGGGGGTGGGGAAGCTTATGAGATCTTTTGCAGTTTCTGTTCCTTGGTTCGTGACGTTGTGTTCTTCCTGTGGTTTTGTTTTCTTCCTGTTGCATCTTCCATGTGATTGGTTACCATTCGTAGCGTATGCGAGTTTGTGTCCGCATTCAAAGATTTTCATAAAGACTGCAGCTGTTTTGATCATTGCCGTCCTTTGTACGGTCTCAGTGATTCCTTTGATTCCAATTCCTCCCAGTCTTTTCTCCAGTTTTTTTGGGACTGTTCCTAATGTTCCTACGATTATTGGTGCTATACTACCTTTCTTCATGCTCCATATTCATCTCAGTTCTACGGCAAGTTCCGTGTATTTTCTTAGTTTTCCATTCTCCTTGATCTTCACTCTTTGCGTCTGCTGGAATGGCAAAGTCTACGATTTCGCATGTTTTTTCTTTCTTGTCGATTATTATAACATCTGGTCTCCTTGCTTGTATGAGTTTATCTGTTTGTACATTCATACCCCAGATAATTTAGTGTTTTCGTTCTGTATCTGGTTTATGTTTGTACCATTTGTCTCCGTGTCCGAAATTCAATCGTTTGCACAGTTCCCAGTGTACTGCTTTCCCTACACAGTCGTGCCTGTTCTTGTATTTTGTTTGTGCTAGTTTGCTGCATCCACTTATCATATTGTTTACTGTTACGTCTCTTTGTCCACGCTGTCTGTATTACTGTTTCCCTGCTTTTTATCTATTTTTAGCTGTAAATGTAGGTTGTCTTAATCGCATTGTTCTGTGCAGCAATCAGAAAAGATTCCGTTTCACGGTTCAAGCGTCCTTTTCTTAGCCATGTTCAGCTATTTTCGTTGGATTCTTCTCTTGTCAGTCTTTTGAAGCGTCCACTTTGTTTTGCTTCATATTTTTCGTTTCTTTTTATTTCTGGTTTCAGTGCTTCCTGAGTTGTGCGTTGGAACGATGTCTCTTGTTGCGGTGATTAGCCTTTCCGTGTTCTGGGTTATATATTTCTCCAGCTATTTTTTATGTCTTCAACACAGTCTTCTATACCTAAAAATCATCTTCCCCCTTCGTGTTTTTTCATGTAAAGTTTGTCTGTATCGTCTTTTGGATGTAGTGCGATAGGTATGATCATTAATTTTCTAGTCCTCTGGTCAAGGTGCCTGGGTTCTTCTTTAGTCCAGCCTATGAATTGCCCAGGGTATCTTATTAGTGATACTGCGCAGGTGTTTATTCCTTTTACTAGATTTCTGCTATATAATTTCGTCTCTAAGAGTTTTCTTGTTATTCGTAAATATTCTTTTAAAATTTTCTCTTTCATTTCTGTAGATTTTATGGTGTCTGCTTCCAGAACTCCCAAATATTTACGGCTTTCCTGTTCGCCTAGCGTCCCCGTATCCCTTTGGTTAGGCAGTTCCATGCCCTCTGTCATACCCAGTTTTCCGCTTTTCATTTCTAGCAGTGCACACACTTTCATCATCATCATCATCATCATCATCATCATCATCATCATCATCATCATCATCATCATCATCATCATCATCATCGTCATCGTCATCGTCATCATCATTATCATCATCATCATTTTTTTTCTCGTTTCAAATCTGCTGTGTACTCATTTCTATCCGAGTCTCTTCCAGAGACCTAATGTCAGAAATGACAACTCTAACCTTAACTCTAACCCTAGCCCTAACACTAACCCTTGCACTGTAATATTATGTCTACATTTTTAAACCTTCTCTTTCAATAATTTCATATTTTTATATTGTTGAAAGTCTTCAACATTACATCTCCATTACAGTTTCCAGAATCTGCCGCGTCTCTAAGAAAACTCAGTATCTTTGATCAGTAGTATTTCTGACACACTAGTACGGCAGTTGTTCTCGAAGATCCGTCGCTGGAAAAAAACATGCGGTTTTCCGTGGAATCTGAATAACAGCAGCTTTTCACAGCTTCCTAATACACTCCGATTCTTTCTATCAACATTGCAACGCACTTGTTGTCTGCTCACCGGACGTTGATCCGTGATTTCCATCTGATAGCGAGAAGTGATTAACTTGAGCGTCTATGAATCGCCTCAAGATTATGTTACTTAACCCTAACCCTAACCCTAACCCTAACCTTCCAATCGAGATCTGGATTGTGTCATGTCTTATCTGTCTTTCGATTCTCTCTACGGACACTTTCCGTGCTACCAACCGATTTTCCTGATCTGTTTTTTTCTTCAGTCAGATTAGAGGGGCAAGTAATAGTATTTTCCTTATATTGCAAGTGAGCTCAGCTCCCATGGGTGTATAATGTACTTCATCAATATCTTAACTACGTTTGACAAAAGTGACATTTTATTTCAACTGACGTGTGGTTCATTTGTATCACCTGCTTATGTGGGTTTGTTTAAGCACTTTAAGATTTTTTAAAAATATTTCCACTTTTATTAATCAATTTATCTTTGATTGTCCCAAGTTTTTACGCAACTGTTAACTTTGTTTTGATATCCTTAGTCCATTTGTTGCTATACCCTAACCCTTCGGGGGACCCGGTAGCATCAAACAAAACACAACGATAGAGACAAGGACGTGCTCGAGAAACTCCGTTCTTTTATTCTTCACCACCAGCTGGTTTAAGTTTGGTATACACACACATATATATATATATATAATAAAATATTTCTTTGTTAGCAAAAGTCCTTTCGCGTTATTGGTCTTTCCCTTGTCTTACGAAAAAAAACCTCTTTCTTTACCTTGACGGCGGTTGGTTTTCGACTCTACCCAACGTAGGTTATTTTCACGAAAACCGAGCAGAGTGATTTACATTGCAACCTAGAGGGAAACACGACAATACGTTCTGTAGCAGTCTGCTCCCGGAATCTAGGAAAGGCTTGTTATCCACCTGCCAGTTGTTCACGGCAGTTCGGCCGTGGTGGGGTACCTCTCTTCGGGGCTGACCCACAACAAGTTTTTCTCTATATGTTTCCAACTTGATCTCTGCTACGTAAGCGCTTCTTTCTTCCTTCGTTTAAAACCGCAGTTTTAATTTCTGACTTCTTTCTTCTGGCCTCGTGCACCTGACTCTTTTAAAGGTTAGCGAGTCGTTTTTTTTTTACGACATCATACTCCGAAATGAACTCGTTGACCTCACACACCTGGGCTCGTCTAAAGATCATCGATTCATTTCCGTTGTTCTTTTAGCCTAATTGACTATCTATCTAGTCTTCGGCTTTTCTTCATTATTGCGAGGTCATGCCCTTAGCCTGCCCGTGACGTCTTATGCCGTTTTTTTAAAGAAATATATTATTTAAAATTATAATGTTTTAGTCGACGGGGCTACATAAACTGATTTTATAACAATTCATTTTAAAATGGGTAAAGTCATGATTATTTACCTTAGCGACATCAGACTAATCAGCAATCATTACACATTCATCTCCCTGTCAATTACAATGTATTTACTTAGTTGTTCTTTCTCCAGCTTCACTCTATGATCAGCTTTGATGACGAAATATACAATTCAGCAAATTTTTCCTGCTTGATTTTCATATTCGACTTTCTAGTTTGGAAGAATTTGTCCGTTGTTTGTATCTACATAATA
Source organism: Sepiola atlantica (assembly GCA_963556195.1). NCBI lineage: Eukaryota > Metazoa > Mollusca > Cephalopoda > Sepiida > Sepiolidae > Sepiola > Sepiola atlantica. The sequence continues at coordinate 97,308,109 of OY744529.1, read as the reverse complement.
ATACGTGAATGCATTTCATGATCGTACGTACGTTATCACCTTTCACACATATTAAAAAATAAGATCGTCCGATTGCTGATTAATCTGATGTCGCTAAGGTAAATAATTATGACTTTACCCATTTTAAAATAAATTGTTATAAAATCAGTTTATGTCGTCCCGTCGACTAAAACAGTATAATTTTAAATGATATATTTCTAAAAAAAAAATGACATTCGTTTTATTGATTTGAAGAATATTTTGCTGACAATTATTTTTACGGGAGGAAGACGAAGAATACATTTTGTTTTATAAAGAATTATATTCTTACAATTTTAAATAAATGTTGAAAATACATTCGTTTTTTTTATTTAAATAATATTTAGCTGACAATGACAATTATTTTTGCAGACGAAGAAAGATTTTTGTTCTTAATAGTATTAATACCGACAGGCATTTATTATTTCAAAAGAAATATTATTTTCAATAGCAAATTATTCAAAGAACTGTGTAATTCTACGGGGTCCCGCTTCTTCTTCTTCTTCTTCTTCTTCTTCTTCTTCTTCTTCTCATCATTTGCTGTTGGCATTGAGTCGGGCACTAATCCCGTTTGCCATTATTATTATCAGTAGTAGTAGTAGTAGTAGTAGTTAAATAATTATTAATAGTGGTGATAGTAGTAGTAGTCACATTATTAGTCGTAGTAGTAGTACGAACAGGTTCAGCATGTCAAGGATACTTAATGGCAAATGTGATGCACTTCAGTCAAATAGTTTTGGAGCCTATGAGAGTTTATCATTTTGTGTAATAGTCGTAAGAGTACTAGTATTTTAACATTTATCCTCCTTATGACAATCCCGATATGAATAATACCCTACTATTATTAGATCTTACAAGTGGGATCACAAACAAGGGTCTACACTTTTTAGTACTCAGCTTCCCCCTTCCTCCGAGATAAATATTTGTTTGTGACATAATGTTTAGAGTGTTAGCAGCCCGGAAGACTGGGATCGAATCCTCGATCAAGTCATTCCAAAGATTCAGAAAATGGTACTTGATGCTTCCTTGCTAAACACTCCACATTATATGGTGAACATCTATGGGAAGGTGGGGGGGGGGGGCAATCCTACATATCTATGTAATGTCCAATGAAAAAGTGAGCCTTCCTGCCTGTTGCTCAATTAATGAAAACATTGTCGGACCATTCTCCAGCTCCAGAATCTACCTGACTACTGACACAACCGTCCACCTATATAAGAGTTAAACACGCCCTAAGATAAGGGGGGGAGGTACTACTGTCATATATGAGGAGATGACGCTGAGAGCATCAATTCTTGCATTGACCGAGTTCAAAATCGAGTTCGCGATCTAGTGGGTCGTGATCTCTGCTGCCACTTACAACTCATTTTCTCATTGAAAAAAGCGTTGCTAGTCTTTATCTACTCTATCGTTAGTGCTCTATCATAGGTGCTCGACTGAGCTACAATTAACTGGTCCCCCTGTAGAGCATTCATAGCAAGTACTCGCCTATCGACAAATACTACAAAACATTGTTTACTTCATCTGTATATCTAAAACGAAACGAAATTTCCTCCAAGGACTTCCCATCTTTGGAACATATTTCTTACCTTAGATCTACAATATGGTCCTCTTCAAATATCATGTTAATAAACAATTGCCATACACCAACTTCGTAATTAATTTATCCTTATCCTTGAGTGACTATTAACATTAATAAGTTGTGACTCATCAGTATATATATATATATATATATATATATATATATATATATATATATGATTATTTTTATTTACACAGACACGTACAAAATCTGCGACACTGGCATGTCGATGTTATCGATCAACAGCTATTATAAACTGAGATCTCATCAGGCAGAGTTAGAGTCCGATCTTAACCTTAGATCATATTTGGAAAGAATGAAATGGAGAAAAAAGAAAAAAAAATTAAAATTTTAAAATTTGGAAAGTCACGTGGTTGGGATCGTTAAAAATGAAAATCTCAAAATAAAAATTTTAATAACAAAAATATTAATATAAAATATAAAAGATAATATATAAAATATAAAATATAAATCATAAAATATACAATATAAATACAATATAAAATAAAATAAAATAAAATAAGATAAAGTGAAAAGAGAGAGATATAATAAAAGGGTAGAATAAAAAGATAGATAGATAGATAGATAGATAGATAGATAGATAGATAGATAGGGATAAAATGAAGTCGTTTATGATTGAGTCAGAAGTTAGGGAAAGGAGACACACACACACGCATATATATATATATATATATATATATATATATATATATATATATATATATATATATATATATATATATATACGGTAGGAGGTGACAAAATACCCAAGAGATATAAACCCCTAGTTTGGGACTCCAATGTGTCCAAAAATGTCGAAAAGGGGTTAAAAGGGTGTAATTTCTATGAGATAATACAGGGTCCGCTATAAGTAACTATATATATTTTTTCAACATTATGACTGTAAGATGGAAGAAATATAAAACTGTAATATAGAAACTAACAAAGAGTACATTTAACTTTTTATTTACAGCATAAAACATGATGTTTATCGAAACATTTATTAACGTTTCGTGAGCTCTCCGCGCAGCTCAATGAAATTTCCTAATTCTTCAGGGACTGAGCGGCATACTTTCATACACAGCACAAACGACACTTGAGCTATGACAGTTCAGATGTGTTCGTTACGTTCAACGATGCTATAAAAATATACGATTGTCGCTTTCTGTACATTGGTTAGCCAGATTTGTGTTCAAGCGGCCACAGTATATAAGATGAAATGGGAAAAGACTTATTTAAATTAATTCAAATCAAATTCGGACAAAAAACTAGCATAGTGCAACAAGCCATGTAAAAACTAGCATAGTGCAACAAGCCATGTAAAAATAGCATAGTGCAACAAACCATGTAAAAACTAGCATAGTGCAACAAGCCATGTAAAAACTAGTATAGTGTAACAAGCCATGTAAAAAAATAGCATAGTGCAACAAGCCATGTAAAAACTAGCATAGTGCAACAAGCCATGTAAAAATAGCATAGTGCAACAAACCATGTAAAAACTAGCATAGTGCAACAAGCCATGTAAAAACTAGCATAGTGCAACAAGCCATGTAAAAAAATAGCATAGTGTAACAAGCCATGTAAAAATAGCATAGTGCAACAAGCCATGTAAAAACTAACATAGTGTAACAAGCCATGTAAAAACTAGCATAGTGCAACAAGCCATGTAAAAAAATAGCATAGTACAACAAGCCATGTAAAAAATAGCATAGTGCAACAAGCCATGTAAAAAATAGCATAGTGCAACAAGCCATGTAAAAAATAGCATAGTACAACAAGCCATGTAAAAAATAGCATAGTGCAACAAGCCATGTAAAAAATAGCATAGTGCAACAAGCCATGTAAAAAAATAGCATAGTACAACAAGCTATGTAAAAAAATAGCATAGTGCAACAAGCCATGTAAAAAAATAGCATAGTGCAACAAGCCATGTAAAAAAATAGTATAGTACAACAAGCCATGTAAAAAATAGCATAGTGCAACAAGCCATGTAAAAAATAGCATAGTGTAACAAGCCATGTAAAAAAATAGCATAGTGCAACAAGCCATGTAAAAAATAGCATAGTGCAACAAGCTATGTAAAGAGAAAGGTGGAGTCAACGACATACTTTTCTTCCGTTGGAGAATTCTTCTCATATTACTTGGAGTATCTTCGATCCCATGTTGGCTAACCTTTCGAGAAGTCGAGAAAAAAAAACGCAAAATGATGTTTTATCGCATACGTTTGTTTCGATTGTACAACGTCTTCTAACACTGTTCTAAGTAACGTGGGGGGATTTCGAGTCCTCACTCTCCTAGCGACATCGCGTTTAAGATACGCCTTCGCTGATTACTCTCGAAACCAGCTCTGACGTGTTTCTATTTTCTATCTATTGAATTGTTTTTTTTTCCTACATTGCTTTTTAGCCTCAAAATCGAAGAGTAGAAAGTGGACTTTCGGTTTACTTTCGGCAGGCTCACTTCTCTTATTTTGTCCTTTAGTCCTCACATTCCATGAGCGATGTTTCTGACAAAGGGAGAAGAATTGCTTCTTCCGGGGTCGGAATCTATCTATATAACGCTCGTATCGTTGGCTAGTTTTTTTTACCTTGAACGGGTATTTTTTAGCTCCTTAAATCAAATGGCTTCATGCCTTGTATGGAGCGATACCCCCCCCTCCCCCCAAAAAATCTTACACTATTGTGTTTACATTTCATCGCTGTATTCTTCGTTAACTTCCACACACATATTCCTCAGAATTAGTATCACACCTATTTACGGTAATCACCTCGCGGCCAATCTTGTGACACCTTGAATGACACATGAGATAAAAGAAATGCGTAAGTATCAACAATGTTACAAACAAAAGAAAATATGTAATTACTTATGGCGGACCCTGTAGACGTGTGTTCCGACCAGTAAGTTATAAATAACAGAAACAATAATCAAGCTAAAAGTTATGCAGTAAATATGACCATAATATTCAGCATTAATTTCAACCCTGACAGTATCTCCCGCGATTTTACGCAATAAAAAAATCAATTTATTTTATGAAGTGTCCTCTCTATTTTATACTTAATCTAGACACGCACAAGGCCACCGCCACGATATAGTATGCATATGAAATATTTGAGCACATGAATTTAAATCAAAGTGGGAGACCATGGGAGGAAGGGACACGGAATCGGTTCGAAGTATGTTTGTCTGTAAATGTTACCTCATGACACTTTGTGAGAGGCAAAAAAAAAAGAAAAAAAGAAGACTATAAAAGAAAAAAAAGAAATATTTATTTTTTAAAAATATTTATTGCTGAGATGAAAGATGTGATTCAGTTTTTGTCCCATTTTGGGGGGAACCGGGTTACAAGCAAGTATTTAATCATTATCAGTTGACTAAGGTTACACACAACTTCATCCAATATTCGGTCCGAGACTTCTGAACGATGAATGTTAGAAAATGATTTTATGTTATGAATGCACTGACATGAACGAGAGAATTTACTGGCGAGATATGATTTTTTAAATTTATAATACATCTACGACTATATCGAGTTGAGCAAATCCGAGTCTGGACACTATTTATATGGGTGACATTTTGAAGACACCGAGCGCTGTAAGCAAGACAACAGAGAGACAGGGCTTGTTTATCTAGCTTGGTAGGTGAAGGAAAACATTGATTTAAAACTTCCATTTCTATCGATTCTAAAATAGACATATCCGTTACCCTAACCCTAACCCTAACCCTAACCCTAACGCTGGCCCTAACCCTAACCCTGGCCCTAACTCTAACCCTGGCCCTTACCCTAACCCTAACCCTAACCCTGCCCTAACCCTGCCCTAACCCTAACCCTAACCCTAACCCTTGCCCTAACCCTAACCCTAACCCTAACCCTAACCCTAACCCTAACCCTATGCCCGGTAAGTGAAGAAAAACACTGATTTAAAACTTCCATTTCTATCGATTCTAAACTAGACATATCCGTGACCCTAACCCTAACCCTGGCCCTAACCCTAACCCTAACCCTAACTCTAAGCCCGGTAAGTGAAGAAAAACACTGATTTAAAACTTCCATTTCTATCGATTCTAAACTAGACATATCCGTGACCCTAACCCTAACCCTGGCCCTAACCCTAACCCTAACCCTAAGCCCGGTAAGTGAAGAAAAACACTGATTTAAAACTTCCATTTCTATCGATTCTAAACTAGACATATCCGTGACTCTAACTTTAACCCTAACCCCAACTCTATACCTAACCCTAACCCTAACATATCCGTGACCCGTTCGGTAATAAACCCTACCACTATCTGTACTACTTTGATTTCATTCGAACATTCACAAACTGTGATATATCTGTTAAGACGTTCTTCCTGCATTACTAAAAACAACTAGTTACTTTATTTCTAGATAATCATCACTATCATATAGAAGTATTCATTCTTCTTATTATTTTGCCATCAAATTTACAAGTGCTTTTGTGGTGTTCATAGACTCTACTGTAACAGAAGTTGTCATAGGCTGTATTGAAAATTAACGATTTTGTTTTTAGTTACAATAATATTGTGGGGTTTCGGTTATATAAACATATAAGACAATTTTTTTCTATATCAACACAATTAAAGCATGAAGATCAAAATAGTTATGTATGTGTCAGTCAGTTGAGCAGCAATACACAAGGACTAGCCATTCATGGGAATAACTTCTGTGTTTATACAAATATATATATATATATATATATATATATATATATATATATATATATATAAATAAATAAATATTAATTATTTATTACCTACAGACATCGATGTTTCATGCTTACGCAATCTTCAGTGCAGGAAGCTAATTCTCGACGGTCGACGGGCGCGAACTCCGACCACAAATCGCAACTGATTCGCAATACTTCTTTCTACCTTCGTCTCTTTCTTTATTTATTCCTATTTCCAACTTCCTAACTTCTCATATCTATGATTTTCACATTTGTAATTATTTCGAATCATACATTATTCCTGCTGAAGTCTTTCAAATAATTTAGGCGAAATATTGAGCTCTTGATATCAGTAGATTTTATTGCATAATTTCGGTATATCTGCTTGTTTTCAATTTATCTTTTACTTTTTGTCGGATATGCGATTGTCATTGCTGTTTCGGTACTAACAAATTCGATTCATGTTAAGGAGAGCAAAATGATTGGACTAGATTATAAGTTATTATGGGCTTCCATACAAACATTGTAATTTTCATAAATACATACTAGTGAGGGTTAGTAACTATTACAACTGAATTATGAGAAAGTGCCTGTTTTAATAGACAAGGGTTCGGAAGCTGTGAAATTTGCGGTCCCGTCAGGCGAGTCGTCGACGACCTGTTGATTACCATCGGTAGCTAGGTCGAGTGATATGACCAGGAATAGATCGTCATGGCGATAGACTTTGTCGCACAAACTTCGCTAATTGCCCTTATTGTGTATCGGAAGAAAAAGGGGAAAATAAACGAGAAAGAACAAAGAAAGAAAAGGAAATAAAAGGGACGAGAATTAACATAGATTCAAAAGGAAAGACATAAATACGTTCTTGGAATGTTGTTTCATGTAAATAAAAAAGAAAGGTTAAAAAAAGAGCAAGAAAGAACGAGAACGTTGGAAAAGAAAGGAAAAACAGGAGAAAAGGAAAGAGAAAAAGGCGGGAATGAAAATATATTCAAAAAGAAGAAAATATAAATAAGTACTTGGAAAAAATACGAAAGAAAGAAAGACAGAAAGAAAGAAAAAAAAATAAATATAGAGAAAGAGACGAGGATGGACATATATTTAAAATAAAAGGATATAAATAAGTACTTCAAAAGTTCTTAGGAATTCCCAAAAATAAAAAAATAAAATAAGAGGTTATGAAAGAAAAAAAAAATATTAAAAAAAATAATCGGCGCGAATTTGGAAAAGGATGCTATTGATAAAACGAAGAGATCTGCAAGAAAGCGGTAATGGTTAATTCGTCGCTTCACAACCAAAATGGCGGACAATGTTTCATCTGCATTTTTTCGATCTCACAAATGAGTAAGTAAACCCAAATAAATTGTTTTGGACTAATTTCAAATTTACATTAAATTATATTAAAAATAAAATACAGTTGTGAAATTAGTCCCAAACAATTTATTTAGTGTTTACTTACATATTCATGAGGTCGGAAAAAATTAGATAAATGCAGCCGATTCATTGTCGGCCATTTTAGCTGTGAAACGACGGATTAACCGAGGTGGTAAATAGAAAAAGAAATAAAAAAGGAGAAATGAAAAAAAGAAAGGGCGCGAATATATTGATGTGTCAAGTATATAATAATAATTGCATCTAATGTTTCAAATTTACAACGAGGAGAATAGATGAAGACAGAAAGAACGAGGGTATAAAGCAAGAAAAAAGAAAGAAAGGAAAAATGGAAAAAGAATGAAAAAATGAATAAGAAGAGACGAGAATGAAAATATATTTTTAAAAATGAAGGAATGAAAATAAGCGCTTGCAAAGTGGTTTCAAACCCACGAAGAAGAAGAAGAAGAAGGAAGAGAAAGAGAAGTAGAAGAAGAAGAAGAAGAAGAAGAAGAAGAAGAAGGAGAAGAAGCAGAAAGAGCAAAAAGAATAATAAGAAGAAAGACAGGGAAGAAGAAGAAGAAGAAGAAGAAGAAGAAGAAGAATGGGAAAGAGAAGAAGAAGAAAGAGGGTAAGAAGAAGAAAAAGATAGAGAAGAAGAAGAAAAAAGGAGTAGAAGAAGAAGAAGGAAGAGAAAGAGAAGAAGAAAGAGAAGGAGAAAGAGAAAAAAGTACAAGAAGAAGAAAGAAAGGGAAGAAGAAGAAGAAAGAGAAGAAGAAGAAGAAGAAGAAGAAGAAGAAGAAAGAGGGAAGAAGAAGAAGACGAAGAAAGAGGGAAGAAGAAGAAGAAGAAGAAGAAGAAGAAGAAGAAAGAGAAGAAAACGGGAGAAGAAGAAGAAGAAATGGAATGGGAAGCAAAGGAAAAGAAGAAAAAGAAGGAGGAGAAGAAAAGGAGAAGAAGAAAAAGGAGAAGAAACAAGAGAAGAAGAAGAAAAAGAAGAATTGGGAGGAGGAGGGGGTGGGGAAGTTAAAGAAGAAGGAGAAACGCGGTTATAAACAATGTGAAAATCAATGTCTCCGATAAGGAAAGCAAATAAACCAACGAAAAAAAAAAAAACGAGGAAAACAACAATAAAAATGAGAGGTGGGGTAGGGGGTGGGTAATGCAGTCGTTTTATTGTAGTAAGTAAGTGATATATTAATAATATCGACACAAAGGTTTGAAAAGGGAAAACAAGGCTAATAGTAATTTGACGTCCATTGAAAGGTGTCTTAAAGGCAGCGAGTTGATTCATTCGTAGATTGGAGGGCTTTCTTCGCGTGGGACTCCGATGCGCGCCCTGGGGTAACACAGTACAGAAAGCTTGCAGAAAATTTCAAGTAAAATGTTTGTTTACACACGTACCTATTGTTTACGAAGATATAAATAATATCATGTGAAAAGTAACGAACAAATATTGAGAACATTTTCTTATATATTGGCTAATATACAGTTATTTGATAGGGTCGTACACACACGTATAGGAGACGTGAGCAGATTGAAGTAGATACATACATAGGTACACACGTACACATGTAGAGTGATATATATATATATATATATATATATATATATATATTGATATATATATATATTGATATATATATATATTGATATATATATATAAATATTGATATATATATATATATATATTGATATATATATATATTGATATATATATATTGATGTATCTATATATATAAATATTGATATATATATATATATATATATATATATTGATATATATATATATTGATATATATATATATATATATATTGATATATATATATATTGATATATATATATATACATATATATATTGATATATATATACATACATATATATGGATATATATATGTATATATACATATATATTGATATATATATGCATATATTAATATAT
>OY744529.1:97291012-97296012 GCA_963556195.1 Sepiola atlantica | reverse complement strand
TTAGGGTTCGTTTGCTCTTTCACATACTAGACACGCTCGATGGGCGTCGTCGTTGTCCTGGTTTTCCGTATGTCTGAAAGATGAGTTGTGTACATAAAAACGTTGTTTAAAGTTCCCTTGAGTCAATCCGATATGTATTTCACTAGTCGGCTTTGGCATGAATGGCGTAATTTTAAGCTCGTAAAGAACAGATTCCACGCAGCACCCCCTCTCCAGGGGGCAGCTGTCTTTTGCTCTGCAACAACATGTAGGCATAACTACTCACTAACATCACCACTCCTCCCAGTTTCTTACCCTAGCCGCTGCTCTAGACCCTAACACTAAATGCACTCAATGTAGCGTATTTGTTTCCTAATATTCTAACCTTGTTCAGTTTTAATTTCCTTAATTTTCATAATATTTATTTAATCATTACCTTGTATATTACACATTTATGGATGTTTCATATATGATAATTTAGTTTAACAATTATGCTTCCCTACATATATCCATACGTAGTTCTTATTTATCAACCTCCATATCGGCAGTTCTTTTGGATGCTAAGCGCATTCCCATTGCCCATTGAATTCGCTATAATTCGCTATTACTCGCTGTAATCTAGTTGATGGTTTATTCCATTTGCTACAAAATATATTCTGTTTCATTAACGCTTAAAATAAGCATCAATTCATCAGGCATTTCGGAACCATACTGCTCAGATTTGTATAATTTAACAACAACAACAACAACAACAACAACAACAACAACAACAACAACAGGAAATTGAGGGTGGAGACGGGGTTCGCGTATAGCAAGGAAAGGAAAGGAGGAGGGGGGGGTCAAACAGATGATATTTTAAGAAATTGGGCTTAAAATATCATCTGTTTGAACCTCCTCCCCTCATTTCCTTTCATTTCAGCTTGCCGATGATTCCACTGGGCACGGAGATTTACTAAAAATGTCTTAATCTGCCCTTTTGGATGAAACCGCGGTACATTGCTGAAATATGTAATATACAGTTTCTAAATAAATTATATTAGGTATCTTATATGATCGAGCACTTTATTCTATTTCTTTTCATATACAACCTGACACTATATATATATATATATATATATATATATATATATATATATATATATATATATATATATATATATATATACATACCTTCTTTGTAATATAACAGGAAAAATCCCAGCATAGTACTCGATTAATTGAGAATTAAAATTAAAAATTAAGAGCGTAATATTTATTTATTTTGGTACAGAAAAATTAGTACAACATTCCTACCGTCGGTTTCAAGCACAGAAGGACTTAGCCATCCGGCTCTCTTCAGCTTCTGTTGTCATCTGTTTCGGCTCACGGGATTTATGTAGAACTATTTTTTATTTTTTTCATTTTGTTCATATATCCTTAAATTTTCTCCGGTTTAAATCTCAACTGTTACTTTTCACCCTTCCCCTTTTTTTCAAACCTTATCAAACCTTCCTTTACACTAAATTTAAACAAACATACATAACACTCTTAGCAAATAACGCGTTCAAACGAGAGTGACACGTGACTTCACATTTCCGAAACAGATGACAACAGAAGCTGAAGAGAGTTGTGCATGCAATCGACGGAACGAATGTTGTACTCATATATATATATATATATATATATATATATATATATATATATATATATATATATATATATATATATATATTAATTTTAAATATATAATATTAAATTATTTATCCGCTTAAAACGTAGTTGAGCTCTCTGGGTTTATTCCTTTTAAGCTACATAGGGAATTTGTAGACTCGATAGCATAATTTAAGGATTATGTTATATATGTGTATATAAGTCCGCAAAGGTTTGGTTTCCGACTTATAGGCTATCGAATGAAATAACGCTCACCATTCTTTATTGTCAACATCTACCAGTGCAATGTGTGTGATTGTGCACGGTTATTTCAATATTTGGCAGAGATAAACACTGACCTTTCTGACAGAATCACAGGTAACATAAGCTCCAAGCTGGTGTGGCCACATATTCAAAAGAAAACAATGAAAACTTTACATCAAACAAATATAAAAACCGTGGGGATCAGAAAAAAAACCTGACGTCATGATAGGCAGGTGCTCTTTTAATAGACCGAATTGGGGATCGGTTGGCATCCTGCGAATGTTTGTCTATGTAATTTCAAATTATATAATATAATACAACAGATGAAATAGAGGTTAATAAATAAATACGATCAGCACAAGAGCACGCAGAAATGAACAACAAAAGAAATCAGACTAGTAATGATGTGCTATTATAAACAAAGACGCTTCTTTGCTCATATAGACTATAATCCACATTGTTTAACTGTATCACAGAACATCAGTGCGTCTAGAACTATTTTGAGTGTTTAATATCACACACAAAGTGGTTCGTAAATTCAATAGTAATTAAAATACTAGAGCTGAATATATATAAAAAGGGCATACAGTTCGCGTATGGAGTAAGTCAAGCTCCCATTTGAGAAGTCGTATATTCCAGATGTGTATTGAAATTTTATATACAGTAATTGAACACACATTTAGCAAGATTTGCTGAATTTAAATGAATTCTTAAGTCTCCTTAAGCTCAAGCCCTACATTTTAAAGATTTTTAGAATAAAGTAATAAAATGAATGTTGATCAAAATTTAAATAAGGATTGTAGACATAACATTTAGTATCGGTATATCTTAATTTTAATATTCGTTAGGTCACATAAAAGTGGTGCAAAACTCTTCTGTTCGAAGAAATATATATATATATACATATTATTTTTTCGAACAGAACAATTTTGCACCAAAATTCACCGACACAAAACGTGCGAAAAAAAAGGATAACAAAATGAAAAAAAGGAAAATGATAACCAAAATAAAAACTAAAGAAAAATAAATAACCGGACGAAAATAGAAAAGACGTTCAGTAAAAATAAATACTTTAATTTTATGAATAATTTGATTAATAATGATAGCCGATGATGAATGATTAGAAATTTTAAAAGATGAAATACGTACATGTTATTTAAAAAGATGAATAGGGACCATAATCCCATGTATAACATTTTTTTAAATAATAATGAATATTGGCTGTAATTCGGGCCATAATCGCCAAGTTTTTAAAAGTTGTTTTAATTTGTTTGTGTACACTTTGCACTGAGGATAACCGCACCAAGAAAGAAAGAAATGCATAGGAGCATTTTACAAATATATTGATGTTAGCCGAAACAATTGTTTGCGAAATAAAAAAATAAGTTGAAAAAAATGACGTGAATCTGTCCTCTGTGATAATGTGGTATTGAACTACATAAAAATGCTAAACATAACATAGCTCTAGCTTTAAACTATTGAGCTATTATAAGTACTTTGTGTTACAAAATTAAAATATACACACATACATATATATGTATATATATATACATATATATGTATGTATATATATATAGACATATATATATATACATGTATATATATATATACATATATATATACATATATATACATATATACATATATATATACATATATATACATATATACATATATATATATATATACATTTATATATATATATATATACATATATATATACATATACATATATAGACATATATATATACATATATATATATATATATGTATATATATACATACAAAATGGAGTGTTTATTATATGGAATAGTTGATAAGAATGTAAAATGACTAGTAAAAATAATAAAGCCCGAAACATTGATGGGCTTTAGAGCTGTGTCTGTTTTTTACAACACATTTTTATCCTAACCCCATTTAGAAAATCAAAGTATATCAGAATTGTATTGAATTTGATATACCATCATTAGACACCAATTAAGCAAAGTTTCTACAAATTTCCTCTCAGAACCTCTTAAACCTTTTCGTACATTTCTTGATTTTTTATTTCTAATGGTGACAAGGCAAATCACTCCGTCGTGCGAATCTGTGTAAATGTTTATTTTTGTTACTGATTTTGTTCGGATAATTTTACACATATTAATTTGTTTTGCCAATTATCAATATTCTGTATTGTATACGCCATTATTATGATGTTAAATTCGTACTATATTTTAATTTCATGGTCAATATACACGGTTCGACTATTTGTTTCGTACAAAACAAACATACCTCTTCTTAACGCCACAAATAACTCTAAGTTGGTAGGTCAACGCCTCCTTCCCATAAATACTCTGAACGAACCGGAAAACACTAAAAACGATCCAATCAAATTATCCATATGTACTCTGCCTTATTGTAGTATAATTTACCTCTCTAAAAAGGGCATTCAGTGAGTTTTAGTAATCCGTTGATTTAAATCTTTTTCAGATATAAATTTAAGAAACTGTAATTCGTTTTAGAAATCGTTACACTTTTATCATTTAACTTACACTAGGCGCGTTGTTGTCTCTTTTTTTCTTTGAACGAATACCTATTCTAAAAGATGTAATAATAGTTTTGAAAATTCACCGCCTTATAATCAAGGGAGGCGCGAGAGCGCTCTATCCCTTAATAGACTTAAAAAACGGCCTATGCTAGAAATCTCATTTCTTTGATCAGTCATAACTCAAAAACCAATAAACCAAATTAGTAAAAACTTTGAACAAAATTTTGATTTGATAGGTTCTATAAGTGTGTAGAATTTCAGCATCATTAGTCAAGGCAACCCAGAGATCCAGAAAGGTCAGGCATGATTTTGTGTTATCCGTGTGTACGTACGTACGTATGTGCCACCCTGTATCTCATCAACTATTTGATGGACTCAGCTGATTTTTGGCAGAGATATAGGTTCTAGTATCTAGTTGATGACATTTTCATTTCAGTTTACCATATACCTTAGTTTTCCAGAAAATGACCATTGTATTGAGGCATAACCTTTACAAAAGTAGTGGCATTCCATGAAACATGCTAGTATACTGAAATCATATGCCCTTAATAGGGTTAAGATGAAAATTCATATACACTAAATGTACAAAAGCAAGGAGATT
>OY744529.1:97283512-97286012 GCA_963556195.1 Sepiola atlantica | reverse complement strand
ATTAGTTTACGAGTGATTCTGTTCTCCGTGTGGAGATATGTTGCTGGCCGGAAATAATTTCACATATCATCATATTTACATTATTTGCCTCGAAAGAACATTTTAAAATATCAGTTGCAATATGAGGTAAGAAAAAAGTTTCAGCACGGTGGTATTTTCTTCAAAATACCAACCTGATGAGACTGTAAAATGGAAAATCGCTATACAGAATCGAAACTAATTCTTTTTATTTGATTATTTAAAATCTAAAAACTAACAATAAAATAAGTTTTTAAATTCTTAAACCTTTTTAAAATGCATTTTTATTGTAACATTAATAATTTTGTTTCATTTTACGTTCTAATATTTTTCGATTATTTGATGGACATAATCGATAATTGCCATTAGTTATCCCAGTAGGAATCAAAAGAAAATGCGAATAGGGCTTTAAGATTATGTGGAAAATCACTTTTATTGAAAGATATTAAAGGTTGTAACAGTTAACATATCGATTCCATAAGTCACAAACATAGACTGTGTGTATATATATATATATATATATATATATATATATATATATATATTTGACGACATTATGTACAGACAGATTGATGCTGTCTCTATGTGCTCTCCCTTAGGGCAAGCATTGGCCAATATTTTTGTTGGTTTTCATGAAGAAGGTCTCCTATCTGGTCCAAATAGACCAGATATCTACTTTAGTGATGTTGACGACAACTTTTGTCTTTTCAACAATGAAACAGAAGCGGACGTTTTTTTTACGTCCCTTAACAATATTCATCCAGCTCTTAAATTCACAATTGATAAGGAAGCCAATTCTTCACTGCCATTCCTTGATGTATTAGTTAATAAAGCTTCATCTGGTTTCTTGACGTCAGTATATCGGAAACCTACTTTTACTGGTCTTTACACTCGTTGGAATTCATTTTGTCCCACAAAACAAAAGTTTAATCTTATTAAGACCCTTACCCATATGGCCTTAAAGATTTGTTCGAAGACCAAACTGGATGAAGAAATTAAATTTATCACTGAGACCCTCTGCAACAATGGCTATCCTTTAGACATTGTACAATCTACCATTAAAACCAAAATATCAAATTTTTACAAAAGCAAATCAGCTTCTGTAGACAGATGCCCTATTTTCCTTCGCCTACCTTGGCTTGGTAACATTAGCGATAGATTCGCCAAACAAATCTCTTTGTCTGTACAACAATGTTATTTTGCTGCGAATACACGAGTTGTTTTTCCTCCCGACCGATCTTGACCCCTATTCGAAAAGATGTCCCTCCCCCACATCACAATAATTCTATTATTTATTTAATTAAATGTAGTTGCAGTATGCACTACATTGGGATGACAAAGATTAGACATGCGGGTAAAACAACTCGTGCCCACAAAAATTCGCAATGCAAATTATTCACCAACAGACGTTTTGCATAATACTTATGGTTCGTCGATAGGTGAAAATCTTATAAATAACTGCACCTGTGCCTTTAAATTCAGTGTCGATTTATTCTCCATTCTTAGTAAGTCGCACTCTCGCGATCATCTCAAGATCCTAGAAACAATCTATATTAAGTCTTTGAGACCTTCTCTTTGCAAGCAAAGAGATAATCTCCTCGGGCTTAATGTTGTTTCTATTTGATTGAACTTTTTTTAAATTTTTGTTGTTTACCCCTTTTCCCTCGCTATAATTCTCATAGCATCTTTTTTATATTTTTATACGATACCTCGATACTTGGCTCTGTTGAGCGAGGTACGAAACCCGTCAGCTGCCCTTTCATCTTTTTAATTTTTTAATTCATTATGAGTAATAAATATTGTCTCTTCAATGTTATTTTAAAGTTTTGTACGACAAAGAAAACAATGAAAGTGTAAAAATGTGGGAATTTCGTTGCTTTTGTACATTTAGTGTATATGAATTTCCATCTTAACCCTATTAAGGGTATATGATTTCAGTATACTGGCATTTATCATGGAAGATATATATATATATATATATATATATATATATATATATATATATATATATATATATTTGTTTATATATATGTATAATGTATATATAGGAAATGTTATCAATATAAATGAAATCTATATAAATAAATATGACTCTATAAAGGATCAATAGATACACACACACACCCACACACACACACACACACATATATATATATATATATATATATATATATATATATATATATATATATATATATATATATATATATATATATATATATATAATTAACTTGTTACAAATATCTAAGGGGTATAAATCCGAAGGAAGTTGAAACCGGGTTCATGAGAGTGCTCAATGAAAATTCACGGCAAAATATATTTTGTTGATGGTTTTATTCTATTTTGCTACATAATATATTGTGTTTCATTAACGTTTAAAATAAACGTCAACACGTCAGGCATTTTGGAATCCACTGTTCACATTTCTATAATTCAACAACAACACGAAAATTGGGGATGGATAAGAGGGAGGGGAATGAAG
>OY744529.1:97273512-97278512 GCA_963556195.1 Sepiola atlantica | reverse complement strand
CAGCTGAGTTTCCTTTTTCGAATTTATAGAGCATGCAATGTCTCAGATGCTCCTCACTAATATCCATTTTTTGACGACTGAGACCATTAAACTTCATATTTTCCAACTAATTACTATATCTGAAAGGCAAAGCAAGATATTAAAACACCAATTCACCAAAAATCACGAACTGTGTACAACTTAGGAGGCTGCAAAGTGATGAAGTAAAAAATACATTACTTTCTTTCCAACCTGATATATATATATATATATATATATATATATATATATATATATATATATATATATATATATATATATATATATATATATATATATAAATGGAAATCGCTCCTTTCCTCTTTGTCAGAAACATCGCTCATGGAATGTGAGGACTAAAAGACAAAATTCGGGAAGCGCGCGTTACGAGGCTGCCGAAAGTAAACCCAACGGCCACTGTCTAATGTATATATATATATATATATATATATATATATATATATATATATATATATATATATATATATATATATATATATATACAGGGTGGCGCAAAAGACGCGCATTGGTTTGTTTAGGAGATAGAAACTACAACATTTAAGGTAATTTAACAGGCTTTTCTGATAAATAATACATCTATTTGGTAATTTTGTTGCAGTTGTTTGTAAAAATAATACCCTTTAATCGGGCACCATTTTCGGCCTCACAAAGACGGGCTCTAGTTTAGGCATTTTCTATTACACTTCTGAAAATAACTGGCTCTAGTTCTTAGATTTCATGTCTGATATTGTTTTTAAGCTCTTGAATCGTTGTAGACTTGTTTACATATACCCTTTTCTTTAAGATAACCCCAAAGGAAAATGTCAGGGACAGTTAAATCCGGTTAACGCGAAGGCAAGTTAAAATCAGATAATCTGCTAATTAAACGCTTGCCATACATTGTCGGGCAGTGTGGGCAGTAGCTCCATCTTGTTGGAACTACATTTCTGGGTAGTTCTGAACAGCTGGCCCTAATAATGTTTAAATCATTTGTTGATATCGGTGTTCAGTTATCGTCACCGCGACACATTCTTCGTCTTCAAAGAAATATGGACACCACCCCATACGTACATTTTAGTTGATGTAATTCACGCTGATGAACGGTTCTTAGATTTTCAATGGCCCATATTCTGCAGTGTTGCTTATTTAGGAACCCGTTCAGATGAAAATGGGCTTCGTCGCTCATTATCATCTTATGGATGAACTCATTTTGTTCACTGGCTAATTGCTGAATGTGAACTGCATAAGCTACGCTTGATTGCAAATCTGTGAGTTGTAATGCCTCTACCAATTGAATGCTGTATGGAAACAGATGCAATTCACGCAACATTCTTTGAAGTAACCTTCTGGGCATCCCAATCCGAGTTGAGGTGTCTGGATTTTGAGCAATGCTATCCTCAACGAGTGCTACATTTTCCGCTGTCTGTATTGAACGTGGTCTGCCAGATCGTGGAAGATCATAAACTGACCCCTGCTGCCAAAACCGGGCCACAAGACAATCAATTGCGGTCTGACTGGGAGATTGTCTGACATAATAATGCTGACGGTAGGCTCTTTGGGTTTAGGTTATTGAACGATGGTTTCCGAAGTAAAGTTCAATAATTTTGGTTCGTTGTTCCGTGCTATATTTTTCCATGATAAATTATCAATGGTTATATCTGTAACATTCTGAAAAATAAAGAGAAAATTTGATTAAATTTTAAAGTTGTTACTGATTCAAACTAATGTGTGACTTTTGCGCCACCCTGTATATATATATATATATATATATATATATATATAGCTGACAAACTCGACGTTTCCTCAAAATGAATGAAGATTCCTGAGTACACCTACTCGCAGCTCTAGAACACCATATAACCATTTTCGTCCAGATTCCTGAGTTCTATAATTTTTAATTTTCCAATATATCATAAAGTAAAGCGATCTCTTTACTGTTTATAGATGTTCCGGTCAATGTGGATTTTTCGTACCGCCTTGATTATGTGTCACAATAACGCGCTGAGCGATAATGGTTTACAATAATGCACTTAGCGGTCACGTGTTACAATAATGCTCTGTAACAAAATAATTCACTAACCGTGTTACAATAATTCATTGAGTGGTGATGTGTCACACTAATTCACTTAGCGGTCACGTGTTACAATAATGCTCTGTAACAAAATAATTCACTAACCATGTTACAATAATTCACTGAGTGGTGGTGTGTCACAATAATGCACTGAGCGGTCAAGGGTCACACTACTTTATCGAATGTAAATGTATAACAATACAGCATTTAGCGGTTATATGTCACACATTTCAATAGACGTATGTGTCATACTAACTTATTGAAATGTCATCTTCTAATATATAAAGTAGAGACGTTTTTTCCCCTGTACCTTCTCGGAGAATAGGAAAATAACCACATGCATCACGGGCTACTGAACTCACAATTACATTACACTTATTCACTCGAGCGTGTTTTAGTATATCTGTTATTCTTCTTTCCAAACAAACACTGAATATTACATTCGGCCCGGCCGCCACGACTCTCCGATATACCAACTCCATATAGGTGGTAGTAAAAACTTTTCTCCCTAACAATTCTGTACTGTGACTACACTCATCGACACCGGGAACTAATAAACACAGTATAATTTTCATAAAGCACCCATTGTTATTTCGTATTTGTCTGCCATTATTATACTACATAATATTAAGCAATATGCAAAAATTTAACAACCGCTCCCTTACAATCCGATGATTATTCGCGAATATCAGATTACATTTTATCTAATTCTACCTTCTACATTTAAATTCATTCCGGAATTAAGCGAATGAAATTAACGAACACAGTTCCTGCAACATTTAATGATTCAACATGGCGGATAACATTTCTAGATCGAATCGACTTCCTATTTAATTCAATAAGCACCAAGATACTGGTAGACGCGGATACATTTACATTTTCTAAATCATACACCTTAAACACGCATATTATCGAAAAATTGCCCAAATGAATTTACTTCATCAAAAAATGACCTACACCGTGTCATTTTTGAACTTTCCATTTGGTCGGCAGAATCTAAATGTTAACATAACACGCATGTCAATAAACAACCATAGCGTTATTAGCTTATTTTCACATGTATTTTTAACTCGAAACCGTGGCGCTTTGGGTAAGAACTGATCGACGGTTTCAGCGTTCGATCCCGTTCAACTCTGCCACTTTTTTCTTTTTTTTAACATTTAAAACATTCGCCAACACGGTATAGGGGGTGGGGGTGTAGAAACAACTATAGGCTGTTTTTTTTTAAATTCTACGTCATGCAACATATACTAATTTCTCCCGTGCAACGCCGGGCGACGGGTTCCGCTAGTGTATGATAAAAATGCAACGAACTTCAACAGGAAAGAGTCTGAAAAAAAATAGAAATTTTCGACTGTTACATAAAGTTTTCTAAAATTCTTTTATGAATTATCGATGCATCATTCAATAAATTGATAATAAAATAAAAATCTAAAAACGCATTTTCTGCAGCAACCGCATGGTGACCATTTAGGAAAACGGAACTTGTACTATTATGACGCATTGTTTTTGCTTATGTCCACAACGTCTCGACCGTTACACTCGCCGGTCTTCTTCAGGTTCCTTTTGTTGGCGTCGTTGATAACCGCACATTTCATTTTCATTCCTTTTCCTTTTCTCTTGTAGGTTGTCGGGAAACAGCTTTCATATATGCTATCACATCGGCAGCTATTTCCCATGCGGTGGCGCGGGCGTGCGCAGCAGGCACGATCTATACCTGCTCTTGTGATTATTCGGCGAAGCCGCCCGGGCACGAAGCCGTCACCCCGGATTCGAGCAACTGGAAGTGGGGCGGCTGCAGCGACAACGCGAAATTCGGCCATAAATTCGGGCGACGGTTCGTTGACGTTGTAGAAAAGGGACAGGACATTCGCTACATGATGAACTTGCACAATAACGCAGCAGGCCGCGTGGTAAGATTCTTTATCAATTTCTTTTTAACCTTATACAAACATACATACACACACACACACACACACACATACACACACACATATATATATATATATATATATATATATATATATATATATATATATATGTGTGTCTCTGTGTGTGTGTGTGTGAAAAATGACAAAGAGAAAACAGGTTAAAATGCAGGAGAAAAAGAAAAACAAGAGATTTGACCGGTTTCGTTCGTGTCTTCAGAAAAAGTGAAGATTTGGAAATAATTCTTATACTTCTTTATAAATAAAAATATAAAAAGAAGAAGAAACAAAGAAGAATGTATCAACCACTTGTCATATTTAAACGTCACTTAAAGTCTTCTCATATGGTTCAATCGGATCATCCTTTCCTCCTCCCATGTGTGTGCCTTCAAAATAAAATTATTTCCAAATCTTCACTTTTTCTGAAGACGTTCGTCAAAACGAACGAAACCGGTCAACTCTCTTGTTTTTGTTTTTCTCCTGCACTTTAACCTGTTTTCTGTTTGTCATTTTTCACACATTTCATTTTCATGAATTATCGTGTCCCTTAACCCATATATATATATATATATATATATATATATATATATATATATATATATATATATATATATACGGTAAAGATTTAAAAAAATATTAAAGTGTTTTTATACCTACCAACGATATCGTTTCGGGTTTTTTACTCTCATCAGTGCAGGAGTGGCGGTTGCTAGCGGTCGCATAAGAGCGTAAATTCAAACTGGAATAACGAGCCTAACGCCTATGCCCACGCGACCACGAGAAATCGCCACATACAGTAATTGAAGTTAACGCACACTTACTCGATAGGCGGGGCAAGCGTGTTGTTGTCGAAAGTGTTCGACGCTCAAGCGGAACTTTGCCTAATCGCTGGTGACAATCTATTAACTCCATAGTGTGCTCTACTATTAAGACTGTTAAATCTTAACGGGGCATTAACTGTACGTATTTTTTAAATATTAAAG
>OY744529.1:97236012-97266012 GCA_963556195.1 Sepiola atlantica | reverse complement strand
AAGAGAAAAAGAAAAATGTATCGGTTGCTCAAACACGGTATCGAACCAGGAACTTTAAGTTCTTCAGCCTGACTTTCAAAATATTGAGCTATAGTTGCCGGCCTTTATAAAAACTTGAGAAAGAATAAGATAATACAGTCACCCAAAATACAGCTGCTTCGCCGTCTATTACTCATCAGTGTGGCTAGACGTATTCAGCATATCTACACTAAGACTCGAAACCTGAACGCCAAGTCCGAAACAAAGGTGATCAGCAACACATGAATTATCCTTTAGTGAAAAATCATCGATAATTCACATATAAATCAAAAGTAAATGAATAAAACTTGTAGAATAAAAAAATGATATTCCGTTAGTGATCGAATAATTACTAAAACGTCAATAAGTTTAAACACATATTAATGAATATATGAATTAAAATAAAATGAAATAAATATGGGTAAATGACTCTTATCTCATCTTATTTGGTACCAAATTTATGAACAACACGACTTCAGATGATCAGTTAACACCAAGAAAACTGCAGTGAAGTGCATCTATTATGCAATATATATATATATATATATATATATATATATATATATATATATATATATATATATATATATATATAGTGTGTGTAGATTTCAATATTGCGCTGAGAATCCGAATAAAAGAGCTCAATGTACCTTTAAACAGAGCAAAACAGAATTATTAAAAGGAAAAAAACTATACACACATTAAGGTTGTATACATTATAAATTATTTCGACCCTTTAATTAGGTCTACTCAGACGTATAAACAACCACGTGGTTGTTTATACGTCTGAGTAGACCTAATTAAACGCTCGAAATAATTTATAATGTATACAACCTTAATGTGTGTATAGTTTTTTCTTTTAATAATTATATATATATATATATATATATATATATATATATATATATATATATATATATATATATATATATATATATATAACTTCTTTGCAATGTAGCAGGAACAATCCAAGCAGAGTGCTCGATTTATTGAGAATTAGAGTTAAAAATTCAAAAATCAAAATTAAAAGCGTAATATTTTTTTTTTTTGGTACAGAAAAATTAGTACAACATTCGTACCGTCGGTTTCAAGCACAAAATGACTCTCTTCAGCTTCCAGAAGCTGAAGAGTGCCAGATGGCTAAGTCCTTCTGTGCTGGAAACCGACGGTACGAATGTTGTACTAATTTTCTGTACCAAAATAAATAAATATATATATATATATATATATATATATATATATATATATATATATATATATTAAATTTCCGAAAAAGTTTTTCATGGTAAACAACTGATGATCCCTTAAATAATGTTAGAAGCAAACTAATATAATAACTGAAAAAGTTAAATTGACTTACATGAGTGATTTTCCACTGAACGATTGGGGACTTAAGGTTTTTTAATTAAAAATTTTTTTTTAATTAATATAGCTTTAATGGTTGAGAAACGTCCAATACTATATATATATATATATATATATATATATATATATATATATATATATACCTTTTCTTTTTAAAATAGTAGGAAAATCGAAATTAAGAGCGTAATATTGATTTATTATTCGGTACAGAAAATCAGTCTACCATCAGTTCCATTGGTTTCAAGCTCAGAAGGTTTTAACGTTTCGGCTATCTTCAGCTTTGTTGTCAACAGTGATTTCCGATTTGATTCGTCAAATCATCATCAGGCGGTGTTAGTCTTGGTGTCATTACAACTATATATGTATATTAAAAGAAGTGAGGCTACCAACATTTGTAAAAAAAATTTTCAACCATTGTTTGTTAGTTTATTATTTTATCATTTCATAATTTTGTGATTTTATAACGTGATTTTATTATATATACTAACAAATATATGCTCCCTCCGATCGCATATTTTTGCTAGGCTGCCGCGTCAGAAATTACGCTAGTATGTAATTTGGGTAGAGCTTTTGATCACTACAATTAATAATTAATTTAAATAATATATTGCACATGATAAATAACAACATTAATAAAAAGAAAAATTGCATTGTTATCGTCTGCTCGCTTTTCTTTCCACCCAATCGTTTTTCGCCAAACCCACGTAAGCATTTACAAAATAATAAATAATAATAGTTTTAGTTTTTCAAAGAGAAAAAAAAAGTGCACCTAAAATTAAATTAATAATTAATAATAAAAAAATAAAGCGAATACGATTCTAAAAACAGTTATTTACTTGCCCAGTAAAAGGTGCCCCCCCCCCAAGTTATCGTCTGCTCGCTTTTCTTTACACCCCAATCGTTTTGCGCCAAATCCACGTCAGAATATAATAAGTAATATTTTATGTCTTCCAAAGCAGAGAAAAAGGTGTACGTAAATTAAAATCAACAATTTAAAAAAAATACAGCGAAAACTATTCTAAAATCAGTTATATAGTTTTCCAGTACAATGTGTTGTTTTTTTTTGTTGACAAAAAAAAAACTAAATTCATTATAATGTGTGTGTGTTTTTTTAAATAGTAATTTTTAAATCAATTATTATTTTAATTAAACAATTTAATTCAATAAATTTGGTAAAATCAACAATTTAAAAAACTAGCGAACACTAATTTTCAAATCGGAAAAAAAGGTGTATCTGAAAATTATCAAATAAAAAAAAATCGGTATTCTTTTACTGCAGGACCCGCGATAACTTTCGAAAAAAAAAAGGTTTAGCTAAACTGAATTCTTTATAATGTGTGTGTGTTTATCAATTATCATTTTAATTAAACAATTTGATTCAATAAATTTGTTTTAAAACATAATGGCTAATAAGATTATGAAAATAAACAAACTCAGAACGTGTTAATAAAATAAATCAGTAAAGTATTAACGCGCCCGTTCAGAGGGAGGTACGCTGTTTAATCAGTTGGACGTAGAGGAAATAACTACGTAACTCATTTTATGAATAAATAATAAAAGAAATAATTATAATTTATAAGTAAGATTATTAGCGAGCAAAATAGCGTAAATACATGTTGAAATCTGAAGAGAACAATCATGAGTGTATATTTGCGAATACTAATTTATTAGAAGTTCAATAGCAATTGATTATGTAAATTGGTAAATGCGCATAGTGTTTATGTCGTTATTTTTAATAGTATATAACGAAGCTGGCGGACTTAATAAACAGTCATAGTACTCTGATGGAGTTTTGGCTTCAGACAAACAGACAGATACATAAACTCCATTATATATATATATAATATATATATTTATATATATATATATATATATATATATATATATATATTTATATATATACCACCTGGCGTTTCTCTGTAGTGCATTTACCTGCAATTTGTTTTCATTTTCATTTTTTCAACTATGTCCGTCATTTATCCAAAATATTATGCTTTATTCCAAGGGGAAGCAACTCTGCATGGACGAATATAAAGTCATGTCATTTTTTTAAAGATGACGTCTTTTCTTTCAATTGAGATTCTACTATCCAGGCGATTACATGAGTGCATCTTAAAAAAACTAGGCAGAAAGAAGAAAAAAAATAATTTAGAATTTAGATTGGGGATCATTTCCGCATATAAATTTAACGAAAGATGATTCCCCATTTCTAAGTATTTTAGCCTTTTAGGGTAGATAACACTACTTTCCTATAAGAGATAAAAACTATTCGGTTTTGTTTTTGTGGGGGGGGGTCTCCTTTTTAGGCGATTACGTGTGGTTTTACAAGGGTGTTTTGTGGGAGGGTACTTTTAATCCGGACTTAAGGTTAGTAGTAGGGTTACGGGATTTTTTTTAGAGAAGCTTGCAACTAGGACATTCTTACCGCAAATAAATTATATGTAACACTGAACCCTCCCTCTAAATTCTGAAATAATTTCCACTAAGGTTTTCCGGGTATTTACACGTAATCGCCTTAAAAAAAAAGTAGAATCATATTTTTGAGAGGAAAGGAGGTGATTCAGTGGAATGTGTTAGTCTACAAGATCATAGAAATTATTTAACGTATTAGGTTGGTTTGAAATATCCAAATTTATTAATGAAGGATAATTGTTCTGTAGACCGGCTGAGGGCTGATGGAACGCCGGAGCCCATCAATATGAATGTCAGGCAGTTTTCCACAGTTTCGATTCAAAAAGGAGTGAGAACTATACGCCAACTTGAAATATGTATGAAAATATTGAACCAACAGAGCGTGTCGTTTATTTTAAAAGAAAAGATTGCCTGTTACACACTCTCACACACACACACACACACACGCATATATATATATATATATATATATATATATATATATATATATATATATATATATATATATTTATATATATATATATATTTATATATATATATATATATATATTTATATATATATATATATTTATATATATATATATTTATATATATATATATATATATATATATATGTGTGTGTGTATGTGTGTGTGTGTGTGTGTGTGTGTGTGTGTGTGTCGGGGAAATTATTGTAGTGGAAGAGAATGTTAACCACACAGAGAGAAATAAATAACTTTTTAATCTATAGAAAAAACGCCATAAAATCAGTCGGTAATGGATGCCTGATTACTCTCGGAAAATAATAGCATAAATATATTTAGATCTACGCATATTTTGATTGTGTTCATTCTTGTCCGAACAAGCGTTCCCCTTTCTCTTTCATTCACATGGCCCGTTCGAGTGCACGTTACACACGCGCAAGCGCGCACACACGACGACCCTCTCTCTACGAGCTGTGTCTGAAATATAATGGGACTTGTATCACAAATAACTTATTTCAGCTTATAAACACAAAATGGCACAGTGTTCCCCTTTTGGCTAAGGAGCAAACTGTAGTAACTGTTTTGATAACTAGACTTTATCTTTTCTGTCCTTCTTGACTGATTTTTATTTTAATCCCTTTTTTGTGGACCTACATTTTTACCATCTTAAAAACTGACCTTCTCTCTAACTCTGTTTGTTCTCGTAAGATAAGCAAGTAAATAGGGACACGGTGCTCCCCTTTAGAAAAAAAACCCATCTCCTAACCCTAACCCTAACCCTAACCCGTCTCCTAACCCTAATTCTAACCCTAACCCTAACCCTAACCATTACCCCTCTCCCTCTGGAGGCTAACGTACTTTAAAATATGTTGTTTTTTTTTACTTCTGTTCACCCCCCCCAAAAAAAAAATCATATTGCCACAGAAACATAAAGGGTTACTGTGATAGGAACCAGATTTATAAAGGGAGAGTTGCATAAGGAGTTAAGCAGCAAGATATTTGTTCACAATGAATTTAAATTTCTGCATAGACACAGGGAGCAGGAAGATACTTCCAAATGGTTTGCTGAAAGAAGCTATCGATGGAAAACTTCCAGCGTCTATTGGGATGGAGTTTTCTTGCTCCTTGGATGGTCATATTCGTTGAGGTGGGGCAAGTGGAGCACCTTTATGGAAGTACTTGTAAAACAAGCAGAGGAATGCAACAGTGCAGCGATGCGACAGGGGATAGGGTTTGACAGACAGTGTGGGGCCTATTATGTAAGAAAATATTATTTGCACCCTGTTCAAGAGGGAGAAGCTAGTGGTTCGTTCACCAGCCCAGATGTGGCAACAATGCTCCATGCACGGGCGAATGATGGCTATATAGATATATAAGATACTGGCAGACGTGAGAAAGTTTCTCGCCCGGTAAAGGGAGCCTACCTTATTTTCAGCAGACTTAGCAATATGTCTATGTACCCATGTTGCCTAAGAATGTCAGGTAGAGGAGTTTTAACGTTAACATTTCTGGAAGGGTGTTATCGACTATAACAACGTGTGGTTGGAAAGGTTTGTTATAGTTGTTAAAGAAAAGGAGGTTTGTCTTGGTAGCATTAAATGTGACCATTCATTTTTGAAAAGGAGTTTTGTCTTGGTAGCATTAAATGTGACTATCTATTTTTGGCTTTATTCTACTATAACCTGGAGGTAATTTTTTAAAAAAAGATTCCACGATTGCATGTGTGTGCATTCAATTTGCCCTCATCTTAGTAACTAGAGCATGTTTTCATCAGCAAATACACCCATCTCAGGCGTGATTACACCGTGGAGGTCGTTTATGAAGATCAGAAACATTATAGTTAAAGTATCGACTCTCAGGGAACACCTGTGTAGATGTTATGCTGTTTATTCTCCTCTCTCACACCACTGAGCACTGCTTGAAGCATTATTCGAGAAGGGGTGCCAATGTTACGCCCTTATTGATGGCCTTTTCGCCTTAAAATCGAGGCTCTTTGATGATCCTTTTCAGCTCGGGAGAAAGAAAGAAAAAGTAGACGAAGCGAGGTCAGATGAATAGATTCGTTACTTTTTAAGACCGACCTGATGTATCTATATATAAATGACCAAAAATGTTTGTCTGTCTGTCAGCTTTTAAAAAACTTTCCTCATTAAATACATTAGAAATCAACGTAATATGAGGATAGCAAAAGACAAAGGTAACCCAATGTGACTAATGTCCCTATCATCGTGCTTTTAATAGCTTTTCTATCTAAATACTGGACCCTGAATTAAGACCGATCAAGAATAACGAATATTAGTATGTATTAAAACTCTACACAACAATACTATTTATCTCATTTTTGCCTAAGTACTTGATTTTTCTAGTAACATATGTAAATGTATTTTACGGTTGAAATTGAGATAAATTTTAATAAAAACAAAATGAACAAATACGCAATGCTCCCCTTACCTATATGCAATGCATCTCATACTGTAGCGTAATCAATAATATTTAAAACTAATTAACGGATCATTATGAAGTTTTGAATATATATTCTCGGCAAGCCGGTTTGTAACGTGGGTAAATTATTTTTTATGAACTTTACAATTTAAGTAGTGCGCCCCCCACCAAACTCCCCCGCGCTCCTCCCCACATTTTAAAAGAATAAGTAAGGTACAAAAGAAATCAATAAAGAATAGAGTCGCTCTACAAACATTTTTTACTTATACTACTATGTTTTTTAAAGGATCGGTGTACGAGCGTTCATGCCAATAATATGTATGTGCTTGGTAAAATCCTAATCTACTGAACTTATCATGAATTATGGGATATGTATTATAGGCAACAAGGTGAGAAACATGGACATATAATTACATTTCCGTAAACTTGATCATACCTCCCCCCCCGAGAGAAAGGACATTGAAATTAAAAACTAATGTTATATTTAATTTATTGCTTATCCCCATCTTTTAGATGTTCTACTCGTATATATATATATATATATATATATATATATATATATATATATATATATATACATTAGTAAGCTATGAAAATATATTTATGGCAATTAAGCTACACAGAGGCTCCCGCGTTTCACCCCCGGGGGGATCTCCCAGCTAAAACGCATAGAGTTATTTTTGTCGGGTGTTTTTATATACACGGCTAGCTAGTTTACAAATCAGATTATTTATTGTTCTCTCAGCCAATCGTTGGGTTTCCCACGAACAAAGGTCTGGTTAGTGTTACTTCCTATATCCTGTTCTATTGTGCTGTTTTCTATAAGGTGGCCTATATCCCGTTTCTTATTTTAACACGTGGTTCCTTGTATTTCTATTTAGGTTTTACGTTTTTAAATTGTTAGGTTATAGTTTATATACATTATATATATATATATATATATATATATATATATATATATATATATATATATATATATATATATACATACATTATATATATATACAGTATATATACATACATTATATATACATTATATATATACATTATATATATAATATATATATATATACATAATATATATACATTATATATACACATTATATATATATACATTATATATATATATATATATATATATATATATATATATATATATATATAATTACCTACGTAGGTTTCGAGCTCATGGCTCTCATCTGCGCATGAAAATAACAATCTCAGACTGTCATAGAGCGCGAACCCCGGTTCACAGATACACCTTCAATCTGTAGGCGAGCGTTCACTTAGTCCCATTAATCCACGAGGGATTTTCACCTAATAACGGAGTAATTAAGTGATGTTTACACTTCACTTAAAGCGGCGAGCATAGCCATCTAAACATTCGATAGAACTCAACTACAGAGTTGGAGCGTTACAGTGAAGCTTTTGGGTGAATGTTTACTTTTAATTTTTCCGACACTACTCAACTTTCAATTTTATATGAAAGGGGCTTATAATAATATCAAATTATATATATATATATATATATATATATATATATATATATATATATATATATATTAATCTATTTGGGGTACTTTGAACTCCCTCCCATTTTTCCCCCTAACGTAGTGCCTTTTAATCGACTTTTAACGAAATGAGTCAATTGAATTTTAATCGCTTTATCGTTAATTTTGGCACATTCATTTCCTCATTTTGCTCTTTCTATCGACGTTATTATGAATTAAAACTATCGATTTTCTCCCGACGAGATGATAGTCGAAAGGGCTTTTTAGAGATTTCCGCGCATCCTTTTTAAATGCATTTATAAGTTTTGTACTTCAAAATTTATATATATATATATATATATATATATATATATATATATATATATATATATATATATATATATATATATATATATATATTATAAATAAATATTGATTATTTATTACCTACAGACATTGATGTTTCATGCTTACGCAATCTTCAGTGCAGGAAGTAAATTTCCGACACTCGGCGGGCGCGAACTCTGATTACAAATCGCCACTGGTGTTGGTGTTGGTGTGTGTGTGTGTGTGTGTGTGTGTGTGTGTGTGTGTGTGTGTGTGTGTGTGTGTCTGTGTGTGTGTGTGAGGTTATATTGAAACGAAATCAATAAAGTGCTCAGTCGCAAAGGAGTGAGAGCTAATGTAATTTATTTGAAAACTATATGTAAATATATATATATATATATATATATATATATATATATATATATTTAACATATAGTTTTCAAATTATATATATAGATATATATATATATATATATATATATATATCATATTATAAGATTACCCTTACGTGTGTCTGTTTGCTGGTCTTCTGCGTTACTACGAGAATTGAATAACTATGTTATTGATTTATTTACTATCAATCGAACATTTATTTAAATAAAAAATGCAATAGCATCAAATAAAAGTAAATGAAAACATACTTATTTAAAAAAAATATCTGATCACGAAATAAAATCAACATTAGGACTTTTCGGTGTATTTATAATCGTCAGCTATTTTAATTTTTTAGTTTTTATCATACTAGTTGAAAATAAAATAATGAAGAATTTGTAAACACTTCGAAATTTTAATGGAATTTTGACGCATTTAAATTCCCGAATAGAAATTGATTTCTGCCTTAAAAATTATCAGCAGATCTTGATGTATTAAAAGACATAAAGATTTGTAAGTTATCCGATAATAGAAATTTAAACAACATTAGATTAGTAACGACATATTTAAAATAAAGCCAAACAAAAGCAAAGTAAGCCGACTTACTTGGTAACGCCGATTATATAAAACTTGTTAATTATAGAATGTCTTTCCTTTTTAATTAAACAACTACTTTAGTTATCGATAAATGTTATTGATTGTAATAACTTATTTGTAATTACTTTCATTAAGATTCACTTCTAATTGTTTTAATTAGAAAACACGTATGAGTTAATGTGTAAAAGAGAAACATACATGAACATAAAGATTCCCGGGTAATGCCGGCCCGGGACAGCTAGTAAAATTTTTAAATAAACGCATATTTCTTGTTCATTCGAGTTAATGAGTAAAACAATTTAAGATATCATGCGTCATATATATTATTCCGGTTCAATTATGTAACAAAACAAAATAATTTCGTTCCTTTAAAAAAAATTTTTAATATTTAAAATACATTTGATACACTTTATACAAATTTGGAATCGTCAGATCATGAGAAATTTGTAAATCAGTATCGGCATTATCACTGGTACTAGCTTGGCGGCCATTTTGTATTTTGAACCCAAAAAATTGAATTCGATATAAAACATAATGATTACGCAGAAGATACATGGTATCAACGGAAAGAGTAAACACAATTTATTTTCGTGGTATAAAAGTATTGCATAATCAATGTTATTACAAGTCTTTTTAGATTATAGATTTATAGTATAAGAAATCGATACTCACTGGATATTGAATTGAATGATACGTTCTATACACAGGATATTTTTGGAATGTGTATTTATACATTTTCATCACTTTTCTGGCTGCCATTTTGAGTATTTAAAAAAAACACAGTTTCACGCAAAATTAATGACAAAGTCTTATTCTAACATTCTTGATTTCACGTTTTCGCTCAAATAACAAAAGAAAGAAGTTATGAAAATATTTGAAGTTAAATGTTAGGAAAGGGGTTTCCTGGCGCTGTTGGGTTAGACTGCCTCCCTGCAAGTGCGATTCTGTTGCCATCTTAATTTCAACTGGTTTTAAAAGCGGGGGAAAAACTATAAGTAGTTCAACCCATGCAAAGTGATTTCATTGGATAAAAGATCCATTCACTCCGCGTAGAAACATAAGCTTACATAGAAAAAAAAAGTCCGTCATAATGTAACTGCGACAAATGTTTGCAATTTGGTAATTCCTGAACACATTCGTAGCAAGAAAAATAGTGTTTATATCAATAAAAACAAGAGAAAAACGTTACTATTACCGACATAAATTATTAACAAGAGCGGATGTGAGCGAGTAAAGGCTAGAATGCCCCGATTATATCAAAGAACCCATTTTTGATTTAATTTGTTTTGTTTTTTTGGCGTGAATAAAAGTTTAAAATGTAGAGACCATTTTCTTACGCACCCCCGTCATATCAAAGAAACCTCGTCTAAAAATGCAGACACCAAGTTTTAAGCCCTTACTTGCTTCCGCTCTGGTTATGTATTTACTTCCTCTCTTCAGATTTAAAATGGCTGAACATGGATTATAGACTTCAACACAATTTACGCTACAGTACGGTTGAACACTTTGCTTCACACATATGGCTGACCAATACTTCACTGATCTGTCGTAGCTGTGGACCTGTAGTGTGTGTAGGTCGTATCTCTCATGGTCATTCTAATAATAGTCATGTTTCAATGGATTAGCACCACACCATACTCTGCACACGTTCGATACACCCCCAATAGCACCCATTTAATGCTTTTGCTAGATGTTTGCGAAACAGATGTCACCTTACTTCGGCATATTACTTGTTATGTAGGTGGCCTATGACAGTTTCATCAAAGCTAGGATGAAGATGTTGTCACCCTTCATGTTACCTTGAAACATTTTGGTTACTCGTAGTCCGGAGAGTCTTATAACATTGTCTGCTCCAATAAATGCGTGGGATGCTGGGAAGATTGCAGCCTTGTTTCGCTACAGTGGACTTGAGCAAAGTTTCTGGTGCAATAACAATTGGTGGCTGCTTACTTTTAGTACGTCTAAAACTAAGCTTCTCTTCTTTTTAGCATCAACCCTGGGGTCCTCACTTTGTCCCAATGTAAATGAATGGCGCTCTCCTTGAAGAATCCCCCTACTTTGATAAGCTTTTAGGACTAGTCTTCATTCCAGACCTGAAATGGAAAACTTGCATCAAATCCGTTACTAAGGTCGCTGGAAAACTGGTTAAATCATTCTACCGCCTCAAAAAATATCTCACTCTTGACGCAATGCTCTACCTGTATACGAGTCACCTCTTCAGATGGAATACTGTTACTTCATCTGCGAAAGTGCGACTCAAATAACCCTTTCCTGAATTTTGAGTCCAAAACCGACTTCGAAATCTAGTGGGCGATGTCCTCTTATCTTCTCTACAGCCTGTGTTTACCAGAAGAGATGTTGCTAGTCTTTCTCTACTTTATCATTATTTTCATACTATGTGCTCGACTGAGCTCCGATCTTTGGTTTACTCTTGTAAAACATTCAGAACAAATCTCGTCTAGTTAAAACTACTGTAAATAATTTTCCTTTTCCTTTTCTGTGTGCCTAAAGCAAAACGAAACTTCCAGTAGCAAAGTTTATTTCCAAGAACTACTCGTCTGTGGAACACAATACGACGGGGCTGCTTCCTAGCTGACTATAACATGTTCGTGTTCAAGTTCAATGTTAACAAATTCGCCCAGTTTTAACGATCTTCACATTCTGTATTGCATTGATTTGATTCTGTTGGCGACATGATGCCTCTCCTTGATCTTACTTGCGTGCATCTCGTGGTATTCTGGTGGTTCATGGGCAGTGAGATCCGAGAAAGATGTTGCCATGGGTTTCATCTCTGGTGTTAACGGAACGAACCGCCGGCAAGCAAGGACATTATATTTTAAATACTAATTAATTCAGAATGTATCTTCAATATCCAAGTTAGTTGTCAACATGCACTTTTCGTACCAGTTACCCAAAACGACTTCGTGACAGACGTACCCAACGCGTCATGGAATTTCCAAACGTGCTTCGATAGCTCTTTAAGTCTAGGACGAACTGTAACTTTAAGACCATCTCTTGAATACATTAACTACACAATTTCTCGTATAGTTCTATGTTGCTGTTTTTTTTTTAATTTTTAAAAAGATATTTCACCCCAAGCAAGGCAGGCTGCCACTGTAGACGTAAGGGACTACTGAGAATTAGGGTGTGGGTTTTGGGTGTCATCCTAAATGGGCAGCTGGGCAGCGAGATGTTGGTTTACATCAGTTTTTAACCTCTGTTCCAGGAAACCACTGTTTTATTTTCATCACCCATGACCAAAATGACCCAATTGCGATTCTTGAAAAATCACAATCGTATACAACCTTTTAACATTTTGTACAGTCAATGATTTAACATAAAACACAAGTAATTTCTACCTACCCTAATAAGGAATTTTGATCTGTTCTCTATGATATTGTGCGTTAGATAGGGAAGATGTTACGATGCAATTAGGCTTGATCAATTTCTAAAACGTAGCGGTCCTCTGGTGACAACCTTAACTTCTTGTGTTCTCTTAAATGGGCTAGGGTTTTGTTTGATGGATACACGATACACGGAATAACTGGTTAATTAAGTGTTTGACTTAGTTTCAGACAAATGATTTTTCAGGAACATCTGATCTTCAAATCGACCATGATACTTTTGTGATACATTTCTCATCAGCTATGCCCACGGAAAAGTCAGAACTGTAAAACACATAAAGCAAAGTTTTAATTAACAGAGCACTCAATTGTTTTGTATATTCCACGACAGAGTTTCCCCAAAACAGTTCGAACCCCTTGGAACATAGACGATGAACCTGGATTGTGAGTGAGTGTGAGAAAGTTCCCGACCGTATGATACACATTTGTTTTATGAACAAAACAAGTATGTGACTCTTTGTTGCGTTCTTAAACTTGTGTCACACATGCTGCAACCTAGTTGTCGTTAATCACTACGGAAGCATAAGACGTCACAATAGTTATCCATACCTTGGTTGCCGGTCGTTCTAATTTTACGTGATTCTATGTGATCCTCCCAAACTGAGGGAATACTGCCCGGTAATTAAAGTTTCTTATTTATACTTTCAAAAAGACTTACTCGACACAAAATTGATGATAGATAGCGGTCATTTATTGAACGTGATATTTGTACCAAATCACTGACGAGTAGCGGGTGAAGATATATATATATATATATATATATATATATATATATATATATATATATATAGAGAGAGAGAGAGAGAGAGAGAGAGAGAGAGATAGATAGATAGATAGATAGATAGATAGGGAAATATTAAGGGAGACAGACAGACAGAGAGAGAGCGAGATTGAAATCACTAATTAGTTATATCTTGTAAGCGCGTGTCATTTACACGTTCGAATGCCTCGAATGCTTCTAAACGAACTCACTTTTCTATCACCCTCTCTCCTTATGCCATGTGACGTCATATCCGTTTTTAGTACTTTTCCACGACTGAAGCAATTTTCAGCTCGGGTTCATCAAGTTGACTTCGCCTGACCTCTCGGCGGTTTCCATTCCCCGTTATTCTCGACTAACTAAAGTATATACTAGGGGATCTACCGGCTCAATATCTAACACTTTCTTTTTAGCGTCATCAATAAACGATAAGTAGATACAACAGGGCATGTATTAAATCTGAGTTTTAGTTTACAAATTATAGATTATAGGCTGAACGATATTGATTTTTTTGGTCAAAAGATAATCGAAATTTTAGAAGTCGACGGTCCGAAAAATGAGCTTATACATACGAAAAAATATTTCTAAGTTAAACATACCATGTATTTAATCGTTGACTCCAGAATAAGTTTTTTGCATGTACATTTCTTTGCAATATAAACTTGCTTTAGATTGAGATTTGCTTCAAAACGTTCAGACAAGTGACGGAAGCAAACATTTGACAGAAATGACTATTATAACGGTGTAATGGCTATAAACGCAGACTGGAATCGGTTGAGCCGGGTTCGAATCGAATGGGGGCACTTATACTGTAATACCATGACGAGAGTAGATAGTAAACCTTAGGTTTACTTTCGGCAGCTTCGTAACTTTCGCTTTACTTATTCTGTCCTTTAGTCCTCACATTCAATAAGCGATGTTTCTGACAAAGGGGGAATAATTGCTGGTTTATGGGTCAGAATCTATTGATCTAACACTTATGATTGGCTAGTCTTTGACAGTAAAGTAGTATTTTGTAGCTCCTTACATCATTTATGCCTTGTCTGGAGCGATTTCGATTAATAAATTGTTGAATTAGTTAAATAGCAATTTGTGTTCAATGAATTGTTCACGATCTTTCATTTTCAATATGGTGTGTATTTCGTAATTAAATAAGCCAAGGGGAGTAGAAGAGAAACTACTTGCAAAGTGCAATTTAATCTCAGTCTTTATAAGAAGAATATACATTGAAGACATTGCCAAGGCTGCCGCAAAGAAGGTTGGCTCCCTCTACCGTGCTAGTAAACTCCTCACACCTGACATTATCCTGTATCTCTACAAAGCCACCATCCGCCCATGCATGGAGTATTGTTGTCACATCTGGGCTGGTGCATCATCTACTAGTCTCTTCCTCCTTGACAAGGTCCAAAAAAGAATCGTCGACCTAATAGGTCCCTCACTGTCAGCCAAGCTCCAGCCCCTGTCCCATCGCCGCAATGTAGCATCCTTGTGCTTGTTTTACAAATACTTCAATGGATTATGCTCCGATGAATTGGCTACTCTGGTGCCCCCTCGACGTAAATTCACTAGACTAACTCGACAATCAACTAAATCTCATTCATTCACTGTGGAGGTCCCCAGATGTCGGAGAGCCTTCTACTCAAATAGCTTCTTTCCTCGTGCTGCTGGCCTCTGGAACTCCCTCCCTGCCCCCTGTTTCCCCAACAGTACAGACATGCAGAAGTTTAAAACTAATGTAAACAGACACCTCGCTGCGCTGATCCCAATCTAGGTTGACCACCCCCTACCTTCTCCCCTTTTCTTTTTCTCAGTAGCCCCTTACGTCTACAGTGGCGGCCTGCCTTGTTTGGGGTGAACTATGTTAAAAAAAAAAAAATACCACATAAAGACTTCGTGAATCGTTCATAGGAGAGGTGGACTTGCGCAATCCTATACCGCGTCTCTCCTGAACCAGCACTGCTTCAACCCTGTAGTCAAGTTGACAACCACGTCCTTTATCAGGCCACATTGATATATTATTATGCATGCATATCCAGTTCACAGACATGGACTACTGGAGAACAAGAAGTCAGAGCCCTGTTGATGTTTTAGATGAAATGTCTTAGGGCAATCCTCAAGGTTATTAGGAATGACAGGCTTAGTGGTGCTTGCATACACGAAGCGCTGGGCATGACGGAGACCATCAAAGATGTGGTGACGGCTAGAAGGCTTCGATGGTTTTGTCATCTTGCTAGGAGTATTGATTTACTCCTCTCCAGGAGTTAGGCACAAGGCCAGTTTTTATCTTACTCCCACAAGTAAGATGTGACCCAAGATCGGGTCGGGAAAGTGGGGTTTAAAAATTGCCTGGGCAGTCCCGTCGGCATTCCCCGGTAGAGGCGCCTCAGACAGTAAGCAATAAACTTACTCCTCCCCAAAGAAGGGAGGCGAAGGCTGGGAGGGTGGACCTCCTAGAACTGCACAGGACATACCCATAGACCGGCGTAAATCAAGCCCCGA
Source organism: Sepiola atlantica (assembly GCA_963556195.1). Classification (NCBI taxonomy): domain Eukaryota; kingdom Metazoa; phylum Mollusca; class Cephalopoda; order Sepiida; family Sepiolidae; genus Sepiola; species Sepiola atlantica. The sequence goes on along the minus strand of OY744529.1, from coordinate 97,249,862 downwards.
AGGCCAAGACAATACCAGTCTATGGGGTGCAGTATCCATCAGAACAGATACTACACTTTTTATTTACCTCCCCAGGAGGTTAGGCACAAGGCCAGGTGTATCTTACTCCCACAAGTAAGATGTGACCCAAGCTCGGGTCGGAAAGTGGGGTTTGAAAAGCCAGCGCCCGAGAAGGTGAGCACTCTGGACATTAAAAATTGCCTGGGCAGCCCCGTCGGCATTCCCCGGTAGGGGCGCCTCAGGCAGTAAGCAATAAACTTACTCCTCCCCAAAGAGGGGAGGCGAAGCCTGGGAGGGTGGACCTCCTAGAACTGCACAGGACAGGCGTGCAGTATCCATCGGAACAGATACTACACTTTGATCTTAGCCAAAAGGCGAAATGATAAATGCCAGCTACAGAAAAGACTTCTCAAGAGGACACTCACCAGAAAGATGGTCCGACAGCATTAGAGAACAGTGCGGCGTTCCTCTTCAAACAGCTGAGAAATATGCAATTCGGCGACAGAATTCTGTGTTCAATACAGCGAGGGGACGTTAAGTCCTGTCCGATTAAAGTAAGTACAACATTTTTTTAAAAGTATGCATATAAATTCGAGGTAAATAGAAAAAGGTGGCAATTCCTCTGGTATTTATAAATATGCAAACACAATTGACATAAAGGATGTTATCAAGAATCAAAGAACGCAGAGAACAAAGAAGAGTTGACCAAGAAATATACGGCTTATCCTTTCAAAATACAACAGGTCAACGCTTTCAAGGCAGAAGACCGGATCCCACTTAATGGAGATCGAAACAAACAAACAAACAAACAGACTTATCAGATCATACACGTGGCTTTTCTGGTCAGGAAGTCAAGATTAAAACAATCGATAAACATATTCGAGGATTTTGAACTCCCCCATCGCTACCCCCCGCCAAACTAAAGAACCGCTGAAGCATGACGATTGTGGTAGTGCTTGTAATTATGGGAGCACTTGAGACTCTTTCTAAAACAATAGAATCGAGATTGTAGGGAACTGGAGATACGAAGAAATAATTTTGACGGACCAGAATATTTGTGTTGGGGGTCAAACAAGTGTTGAAGACGGTGCTGCAATTCTGGGAGTGTTTAGGGGGAAGTAAACGTGGTGTGGTTGGAGTCGGTGTATGGTAGGGGAGCATGGTGGAAGAATGAAATATAATCATAAGAAGAAAGACAAGAAGAAAAAGGGAGAAGGAAACAAAGAGGAAGAAAACACTGAAATAGATTAGGAAAAAGAAGGGGGCATATCAAAAGAAGAATAAGGTGGAGGGGGAGGAGGGGGAGGAGGAGGAAAAGGAAGAGGAGAAGAAGAAGGAAACAAAGAGGAAGAAAACACTGAAATAGATTAGGCCAAAGAAGGGGGGCATATCAAAAGAAGAATAAGGAGGAGGAGGAGGAGGATGGGGGGGGAGGAGGAGGAAACGAAGAGGAAGAAAACATTGAAATAGATTAGGCCAAAGAAGGGGGGCATATCAAAAGAAGACGAAGGTGAGGGGGAGGAGGAGGAAAAGGAAGAGGAGAAGAAGAAGGAAACGAAGAGGAAGAACACACTGAAATAGATTAGGCAAAAGGAGGGGAGCATATCAAAAGAAGAATAAGGAGGAGGAGGATGGGGAGGAGGAGGAGGAGGAGGAAAAGGAGGAGGGGAAGAAGAAGGAAACGAAGAGGAAGAAAACACTGAAATAGATTAGGCAAAAGGAGGGGGGCATATCAAAAGAAGAATAAGGAGGAGGAGGGGGGGAGGAAAAGGAAGAGAAGAAGAGGAAGTAGAAGAAGAAGAAGAAGAAGAGAAGGAGAAGAAGAAGAAATAGAAGAAGAAGAAGAAGAAGAAGAAGAAGAAGAAGAAGAAGAAGAAGAAGAAGAAGAGGAAGATAAAAAGAAACAGAAGAAAGAAAAAGATATTTGGCTTCTCGCACTGATTATGGGTCTTTATTAGATATATTTTACTCGAAGTTGGGGAGTGACGTGTGTGTTCCAAGGCAATCGACCCGTCCTGCGCATTTCGACGGAGCTGAATGGATGAGAGTCGGACCGGGAAGGAGGTGATGGGGCATTTAGAAAAGAAAAACACACACACACACACACACACCATTGAATGCAAACAAACAACCCCATATCACCATTACTACCAAAAAACTATACTTTTGTGCCTTTTATTTTAAAGTCTTCAGAGACTGAGCGCCCCGGTACTCTCATCTCCCCTACCCCCGGCGCACCCCACCCGACGTCTGTACTCACTACCACCCCCACCCTACGCAGCACCGGCAGTTGTTTTCACGCTGAAATAAATATTTATACCACTTTCTTTTTTTTGCGGCACTTTCCAGCTGACGAGACACGCACTAATTCACCTTTCATCTTTTTATCTCTCCCTCTCTCTCACTCACCCTCTCTCTCACCCTCTCTCTTCTTTATCTCCCTCTCTTTCTTCTTTCTCACTCTCTCCCTCTTACAAAATTCCACTTTGACGGTAACGCCTCCCCCTCCCTCATATCGCGTATTCTTTTCTCTTTGAGTAAGTACATATTTGACTTACTAATAAAGCTATAGCCTACCTACTGTGTGTGAACGTGTGCCCTTATTTACTTGCCTCTCTACGAGGGCAAAATTAGACACAGTATCCGTTTTTTTTGTGGAGAAATCTAGCTCCACAAAAAGAGGAACACTGGACTAGAGCAAAAATAAAAATAGCCTCACTCTAGAAAGATTTTTTTCTACTGTGACCCACAGCATAGCTCGTGTGTGAGTACGCGAGTATGTCTGAATGCGTGTGCATGTGCGAGCATGTGCGTGTGTGTACGTAGCTGTTATTACGCGAGTGTGTCTATATGCGTGTCTTCGCGAATGAGTACATATGTTTGTCTATGTGTGTTTGTGTATATGTGCGCGTATCTGTGTGCGCGCGTGGCTCCATCTGTGAGTTCGTGGGTGTGTTTCTGCGTGTGTCCTCGTGTGTAAGCACTAGGTGGGTGTCCGTTTCTGCGTGTGTAAGCGTATTTGTCTGCATATGTTAGTACATGAACGTTTACGTGTGTGACGTGTGTGTCTTCATGGCTGACTACGTGCATATGTGCATGTGTATGTGTGTGTGTTTATATGTAAGTAAACGCGGGTTGATGTTGTTAACATGTGTGTGTATGTGTATACATGCATATGTGCGTGTTTCTACGCGTGCGTGTGTTTTCTTTGATCTTGTTTTCTTTTGTTGGTGTGCATGTTTTTCTTTTTGTAATCTATACCAAGGGGTAACCAAACCACGACCCGCGGACTAAACCCGGTCCATCGGGTGCTTTTTTTTTCTGGCCGGTAAGTTAAGAAAAAAATAAGAAACAGTCATTACCGGATTATTGCCGTGACATATTTTTGTTGACTTCTCACAACGTATCCGAAATAGTACTTAAAAAAATAAACAAAATACTTTGCCTCATAACACTAGATTAAAATTCCTTTTTAGACTTCCTAATTATATTGATATTTGACGGGGGGGAGGGTGTAACATACTTTTAAGAACGACATTTTCCACATTACGGTTAGTTAAGTAGACGAATGAAAAACACAATTAGAAGTTGAAAATTAAAGATATTTCTCAGGATATAACGTCACGGACAGGAAGTCTGAAACTAGACGTGGCGAAGAAGAGTGACAGATCTTCAGCTTTGTCTTGTGAGCTGACTGTGTTCGGACGTATTTTTAGTACCCTACTCTAAAGGGAATCACCTGTAATGTGTAAAATACTAGACGAGCAAAAAGCATGACACCATTTAGCAGCTACAAGAGGAAGAAGAAAACACAGAAACTTCAGCTACTACATCACCACTACGACCACCTTTACAGCTAGACGTCACTACTCATTGAGCAGACTATTTACAAGTATCAACGAGAGACGAACATTTGTTTCCGTCGATAAGGAATACGGCGAACGATCTGCGGAGATCGAAGAATTCTCCGCACAATGTTACAAGGCGTTTATTCATTCGTCAATGCTAAAGTACACCATAGAAAGAAACTTAAATATTACAAGTTAATTCCTATTTGAGTCACTTAAATTATGTAGAGTGCGTTTCGGCTCATGGTCTTAAAAAATAAATTAGTTAAAAAATAAATTAGCTAGTAGATATAGTTTTTAAATGTGATTTGGCAATCTTTGTGATCGAAGAGAAATGTTTTACAAATGGCCGCCATAGTAAGAAATGGCATTCATTATTTTGGAAGTTTCATTTTAATCGTTTCGCATTCGCCTGACCAGTAAAATTAGTAAAGAGGGCGACCAGAAGGATCCTCTTTCATTAGCTATTAAACCAGGAGGGTGCTACTCCTTTTCCAGAATTAATCCACTTACCCTTGATCCGTTACCTGATAATGCTGGGAGTTTAACGCATCAACTACCGTTTTTATAGTATTTGGTATAACTCGAACGAGGATTGAACCCCGATTCTCCGGCCCATTAGCAATCACTCTAACCATTATGGCAAATGGACCGGTTTTAGGTACTTCTATTTTTGTATTTTTCTCTGTAACTGCAATCGTTTACTCATTTTATTATGTTATTTTTCACTCTTATTTGTATGCCTTCCAATCTCAATATTACATTCCAATTTAGATGTTCAGACGCTACAGTTTAGAACTGGATGCAGTGCTCTATATGAGATCTTGTTAGAACTTAAACTACATTTAAAACAACGTTTGTTTCTTTGAACTAATATTTTTAACCATCCACCTTATCATTAGATTTGCCCCCAATAAACTAGATAAAATAGAATTGTTAGCGTTCAATATAGCATACAAACCAACTCCCAACTCGCATTTTCATTTTTTTTTATATCTGTGTTGTTTAATATATATTAAACTTTAATCTCCCAGGATCCAGCATCAAGTACGTTACATTCTTCTATGTTCAGTTGTTAATTTACATATATCTTTCGAATATGATAATTTATTTAGATCCACCCGGGTTATTTCTTTTTATAATGCACGGACAAAATAGTTCTATTTCGCAATCTATATAATTATACATTCAAGCATTTCAGGTTCGTACGTACGTTATCACCTTTCACACACTAAAAATAAAGTCAGCAAAGATAGGAATGTATGATTAATCTGATGTCGCTAAGGTAAACAATTACCACTTTACCGATTCGTTTCATTAATTCGAAGAGGATCCAGTTGCCGATTATTTTATCGTCGAGAAATCAGAGAATGTGTTTTTGTTTTAAAAAGAATTACAATGCTACAATGTTAAATGAATACATGGAGACGCCATCTAAACACTGCATTCAGTCTGCAAACAAAGAAAAGGGCCGTCTATTTCTCATTCGACGTTTTTTCTGCAAACTTATTCCTGAAATATTTCTACCACTTTATATCTCTCACGTCATGCCACTGTGTGGTGTCTACGCCTCTGTTCCATATCTAATACGTGATATTCAGCATCTGGAAAGAGTCCAATGACTGGCTATTAAAATGGTGCAGGGTCTATGGCAGGGGTGGGCAACCTCCAGCCCGCGGGCCACATCCGGCCCGCAAAGGCTTAGCGTCCGGCCCGCCACCCTGCTATGCTTTATTATTGCAATCCGGCCCGCGGACCTCCCAGTAAAACTCATCTCATTTCGTGACATAGACGTAAAAGTAGGTTTCAATTAAGATTTACAGTGGGATAAAAATGTATAAATATCAGCGAGCGATGATGCATGTATACTGCATTTTGCTTTAATTATTAATTTCAAATCCTTGCCATGAGATAAAATAGAAAAAGAGAAAGAGAGAGGCAAAGAGGGAACGAGAGACGAGGAAAGGGCATGAAACAGAGAACTTATGTGAGGTGTGTCAAAACGAATGCTGGATCAACTTGCTACTTCCTCCGTCATTATTTTTTATGATTCCAAAATGGCTCTTCGTCGACGCCTTTTATAACATCACATACAGAAGTCTCTTGAGAAAAAATATCAGATTTGTAGATTGTTCAATGCAATTTTTGTACAACTTATTCATGTAAACAAAAATTAGTAATTCTGAGATTTCGTTTTTCACTCCGGCCCGCGATCTCCTTCCAAAAGTCTCATCTGGGCCCTCACTCTGAAAAGGTTGCCCGCTCCTGGTCTATGGGATCTGCCCTATGAAAGCCGATTCAAGAAACAACCTTTTCTCCCTTGAGCACCAACGATTACGCGGTGATCTCATTTTGGTCTACAATCTACTCAATGGATATTACGATATACTTCAGGACCAATTATTCACCCCTGCACCAGAAAGAAGTCTACGCGGATACTACAAGAAACTATTTCATCGCCGATTTTGATTTTGAGGAGGGCCGTTGTCTCAATAGACTCCCAAGAGAGGTAATAAATGCGCCACCAACGCATCAATTCAAGGTGAATTTGAACAGGTGCTGGGCTACTGTATCCTCTTCTGTTTAAGTTTCTACTACCCTTTCCTTGTATGGCAACTGAAACATACTTGTTTTATTTTTTGCCAAATTAATTGAATTGAATTAAAAATATCCATATTATTTATTTAAATAATATTTAGATGGCAATGATAATTAAAGAAAAAGTCATTTTTTCTTAATGGTATTGATCCTAACATATTTATTATTTCAAAAGGGATATTATTATTATTACTATTACTATTATTATTATTATTATTATTATTATTATTATTATTATTATTATTATTATTATTATTATTATTATTTACTCACTAGGAGTTATCACACTGGTCATCGTCAGTGATCGCCCACTGCCAACAACCTGTGGTATTCCCTGGAGTCTGAGTGACAACAAGTCTCCTCAGACTTCCAGTAGGCTCCACCTCTTTTCGTTCATCACCGCTGATGACCTTGCCGTATCGCAACAGCCACCTACCACCGATTTCCCGCTGATAAGGGCCATTGGTCCCCTCAAAGGCCATTGGTATTATTATTATTATTATTATTATTATTATTATTATTATTATTATTATTATTATTATTAAGATTAAAGTATACGGATTGGTGTAGAAAGCATACTGGGATCCGGTTAGTTTTTTTTATTTGGCAAATCATTTATGAATGTTAAATTGAGTACAAAACCGACTTCAAAATCTAGTGGGGATGTCCTCTTCTCCTCGCTAAAACCTCTTCGTAACAAAAGAGACGTTGCTAGTCTTTCTCTACTCTATCATTATTTTCATGGTAGGTGTCTGACTGAGCTTCGATCTATGCCCCCTGTAAAACATTCACAACAAAAACTCGTCTAGCTATAACTACTGTCAATAATTTTCCTTTCTCTCTCCTAAGACTACCATGAGCAAATTATATTTCCTAGAAGTGACCGTCAATGAAACACAGTACCACGGGGCTGCTTCCCTGTCGACTACAATATTGCCGTTTTCAAGTCCCATGTAAACAAATACTTGTTGAGCCGTAATTTTAGATAATTAATTCTGACCAGTTTACAACCATCGTAAATAATCCCCTCGATGTTCCACCGTTCATCTGTCAAACTCAGTTAACGCTTATCCTCGAGTGGCCTTTTGTCCTTGATTAGCAGTGATTCGTTTGTCAAGAAAATGCAACAAATGTTCCAAAACTGAATCCCGATTAGCACCAAAAGTTTAATACGGTGATTTCAGAATAATTGTGTTCATCTTGATCGTTCTAGTTTTCAAAATTATCTTACAGTATTATGTTTGAAATAGGAAAGGAGTTCATGTTCACTAGTCGTCGTCAGCGGCGGCGGCGGCGGCGGCGGCGGCTCCGATTCGAACCTGAGTATCAGATTCTGTCCTCTGTCTATTATCCTCTTTATTAATGCTTATGAGTAATGTGGCTTCGAAGGCCCAGTCTATGGTGGAAGAGTGTCTACAGAGAAGGATAATGGCGGACGAGGTTGTTCATGCCGCTCTCTACTCCTCCTTTGCCTTTCTTCATCATTTCCCCTCCTCCTCTCTTCAAAGTCGGCGATGCCTTGACGTGTGGGTTTTCTCTACATATTCATGTCCCTGGCAGATTTTTGTTCCCCACAAGGGCACGTTTATGTATGTTAGGGTCAGGATGCGTTTCAGCTGGTCTTATAAGCGCATTTTCGGGGCTCCCCGTGGTCTGGTCCTGTTGGCAAGCTCTCCATAGAGAATTTTCTTGGGGAGCCTGGATGGATCCATTCTGTGTACGTTGTCTGCCCAGCGGAAGCGATGGTAGATGATGGGGGTCTCAAAGCTTGTCACTGAGGCTCGATGCAACATTTCCGTGTTAGATGTGTGGCTCTCCCAAGTGATCTATAGAATGTGCCTCAGTTTGTAAATGACCAACCACTAGAGGAAGTGGATCACTTTTCATACCGAGGGAGCATCTTAACATCTACTTTTACATGTAAGAAAACTGTGGAGAACAGGACCAGGGTAGCCTATTTAGCCGTTAATCGATTAAACTGCACGTTTATTAGTAAACGATAACAAATGCCTTGCTAACATCCAAATACGTAGATAATGTTGATTTACTGTAGATGCAATCATGTTAGTCAAAATGTGCATTATCCTTATAAAAATGTAATATATGCTTTCTAAAAAAAAAACATAACTTAGTAAGTCTTGAGCCTAATATATAGGTGACGCAATAACCAATATATATATACAGGGTGGGCCAAAATAAGGGTCCTATCTTTAAATTTGAATAACTTGAATTTGAATAACTTCCACAAAATAAAAGTTAAACTCACCAAACTTTATGTGTGTGTAGACTGACCCTTCCGAGATTTTTTGAAATAAACAAAACAAATTTTAGCCGAAAAACACTTCTTAAAACTTACAAAAACTAAAGTATTGTTTTTTACACTGTTTTGAGTTTTTTAAGCAAAAATAATGGTTTCTAAATAAGGGTACGTTCCTTAGGGCTAATACGGCTCATGCTTGCTTCGGAAGGGGTCCTTTACTTATTCTAAAAAAAAAAAATAAAATAAATCAATAAATAAAAAAGTTATGAATTTTTAAAAATAGGACCCTTATTTTTGCCCACCCTGTATATATATATATATTAATATATGTATATATATATGTATATATATAATAATATATATATATATATATATATATATATATATATATATATATATATATATATATATACATATATATATATATATATGTATATGAGTTTTATAAACTAATAATTTTCAAATAACACGTGTCAAAATTTGACCACACTCGGATTATTAGTTTTGAAGTCCACATTTATTTAAGTGAAACTACGGTTACAAATTTTAAAAATAATACAAAAAACTGAATTTCGTATGTTGATAAAGCATTGCTTTCTGATGAGAAAAATACTGTTCAGGCAAAGCAATGCTTTGATAAGTGTTATTCGGGCTGTGTTTCACCGGAAACAAGAGTTAAGGGGTTGAGTGCTGATTTAAAACGTAGTGTGACAGACACAAATGTTGCTGAACGCTCAGGTCACCCAAATTCGGCTGTTGTCCGGGAAAACATAAAAATAATGTCGATATACCGCGGATGAAATCATGTGACTTAAAAATGTATATCATCCGTTATTAAATATAATTTATCATTTCTAATTATATATTTTTTACAGATTTTTAAGAAAATTATTTTGTGATTACTTTTAAAATGTATTCACACTTTTGCATGTAGTGTTAATATAATTGCCGTTTTTTGAATGTATTAGATTGTTCCATATTCTAAATATTTCTTAAGAGAATTAATCATTGCATCGATAATGACTTTATTTGATGCTAAGTATTTCGATATTTAGGGTCTTTTTTACAAACATCTAATTTAAGATGAGAATAGTGTCATCTCTTTTCGGCTTAAAAAAACATTTAATGTATAAACCAACAATATAAATAAATGAAACTTAGAAGTTAGATGTGTAAGATAATGAAGTGCGGCAAAAATGAATCGTGGACGAGTCCATTGTGGGTGGGACGTCGAAAAAGAAAGAAAGTGACTTGATAACTGTTAAAAAGGAGAACGTTCCGCAGTGCAAGCAAGACTTGAAAGGCGGCGGTTTCAGAAAGGCGATGAGCCGGAGCGCTTGGTGATCGAAGTATCGAAGTACACGAAGAATGGGAGTTTACCGATGTTTATGCCACCGATGAAGCTTTATTGGCTATGGTACCCAAGCCCGTCTTGCTGTTAGGCTTTCGTGTCCGCTGACTAAAAATGCGACTGATAAGCAAGTTAGTACAGTGCAGAAATCCACTGACTTGTATTTCATCAAACAGACAATTGGAAGTGCTTGTGGAACAATTGCTTCAGTTCACGCTCGGATAGACAATGCAGAGCAAATTGCTTTCCAATCGGATGTATATATGAACGAGTTTCAAGCGGATACCAAGTCTGTGACCTCAGCAAGAAAATAGTTTCATGAGACAAAAGTATGTCAAAAGATTTTTATATGTGTGTGCGTAGCCGGCGTAAACCATCCGGTGATGGGAAATAAAGAACACCAAATTGTTTCCATATACGTTCTGTTCTTTGTCATTCTTGTTGGACCTTACCGGGTACTCCGAAAGAACAGCAATTACAACAAATCTACAAAAGAAACAATTCAAACTTTCTCGTAACACTAAAATATAAGTTTATATATGAAGAACAATGAATAAAAACGTGTTAGTAATTATTTTTTAATTCATAAAACACATTTTAAATTTCTTTAAAATAGTAGTTAAAAGATCGTACTTGTCACAGTTAGAAAACTCAACTGAACTGTCAACCAGTTTAAAAAATATTAATAACCAAAAATCATGTTAATTATTAGTCTTTGATTTTATTGCCTTCTATCACCACCTTATCAACCTGTTATATATTTAGATTTTTACAGCCAGTTAACAGACGCAGGCACTCAAAGTCGAAGAAGAACTGGTGGCAAAGTGTGGTCTCGTGTAGAGGCGTGAAAATCTTTAAATTCGCTAATTCATTTATACCTAATTCAACTCTAAACAAGGTCTTTCAAATATTTTCTAAGTTTTTTCTTCACAGTTTTTGGCCATCTCTTGTAAGACTTGCCAACGCTTAATGGCACGACAAAATCCACATTTACTTTTTATAGATAGATAGATAGATAGATAGATAGATAGATAGATAGATGGAAAAATACATAGACAGGCAGACACAAAGATGAACGGAGAGAAAGCTGGATAGATACATAACTATTCAGACAGACTCGTAGATAGATATATAGATAGATAGAAAGAAAAACAAAAGTCAAGAGAGATGAAAATAATCAGAATAACCTTTTATATCTATGTTATTATGATGTATAGATTTAAAAAAATTATCATTCGTACTAATGGTACAATAGAATACAATAGAATACAATCGACAATTTAGTTTGAATTTTGCTTTAAAGAATCTTTTTTGTGCTCAGTGTCTTTATTAATATATATATATATATATACAGAGTGATTCATAAGTCACTTAGCTATTTATTTTTGAAATTCTAAAGTTAAAACATACGGTAATACAAAATAGAAAGTTTATTCAACACATTCATTTATGGGAGTTAAAATTACAGCAAATTTCCAAAATGTCCACATTCGTTCTGCATGCATAGCTCCATTCTTTTTAGCAAAGAATTTACGAATCTTTGTAGCATATTTGATTGATTATGAAATAAATATATATAGAAACAAATGTATAAACGACCAAATTTAAAATAACAAATAACAGTAATTAGAGAGTAAGATAACAATTATCAAAAGTTCATAGTATGTTTGTGCTTCATATGGTAATCATTTTAAATAGCTAAGTTAAGTGACTTATGAATCACCCTATACTTATATATATATATATATATATATATATATATATATATATATATATATACATATATTTATATATACTTATATATATATATACCTATATTATATATACTAGCAAATATATGCTCCCTCCGGTCGTATATTTTGCTAGGCTGCCGCGTCAGAAATGAACGCTGACCCGTAAACCGATGGAGCCCCAGTCATATTTATTGGGTGGGTAGACATTGATTTTCTTTGTTTCTAACCACGTATATTTTTAGTTAAAAAAAAAAGAAAAAAAAGACATTTTTTACCCCCCCCCCCAATTTTTTTTACCCTCCCCAATGAATATTAATATTTTAAGTTAAAGAAAAAAAAAATTCGCCCCCCATAAAATTTTTTTTTACACTTCCCTTTGAATACTAATATTTTCAGTTAAAAAATAAAAAAAAATTTTTACACCGCCCTTAAATTTTTTTTTTACCCTTCCCCATAGAAAAGTAATATTTCAGTTAAAAAAATTTTTTTAACGCCCCCAATTTTTTTTTACCCTCCCCCATGAATACTACTATTTTCAGTTGAAAAAAAAAAAAAATTCCCCCCCAAAGAAAATTTTTTTTACCCATCCCTATGAATAGTTATATTTTCAGTTAGAAAAAGTAAAATTAAAACAAAGAAAAAATTATCCACCCCCCCTAAAAAATTTTTTTTTACTCTCCCCCATTCATAGTTAAGAAAACTTAAAAAAATTAGGAGGCGCCTCGGTCATATCAAAGAACTACTGTTTAAATATTCTATTGAAGGCGCCTACGTCATATCAAAGAATCAGTTTTGTTATTCTTCCAAAATGGTTACCCATTTAGTAATGGTCGAGAGATTTGTTACTTAATTCAATTTACAATAAAACACCTAGTCTTATCAACGTAATGAATATGAAGAATGAAAACTGTAAAAAAATCCTCTCACGATGACGTCACTTCCGAACACTACCGGAATGGTGAGTCAGCAATTTAGTTTTCCAAAATGGTCACCCATGTACTAATGGCTGGGATATATGCCTTGTTTAATTTTAATTTACAGCAAAATACCTCATCTTGACAATGTAATGAACATGAAGAAATATATATATATATAGGTATATGTATATATATATATATATATATATATATATAGGTATATATATAGGTATATATATATATATATAGGTATATATATATATATATATTAAATTCCCGAAACAGTTTTTCATGGTAAACAACTGATGATCCCTTAAAATAGTGTTAGAAATAAACTAATATAATAACTGTAAAAAATAAATTGACTTACATGTGTGATTTTCCACTGGAAGACTTGGGACTATAAGTTTTTTTTTTAATATAGTTAAAACTATATATGGCTGAGAAACTTACGAGACTATATATATATATATATATATATATATATATATATATATATATATATATATATATATATATATTGGTATATATATAAATATATATATTGGGATATGTATAGGTACATAGGTATATATATATAACTATATATATATATATATATATATTGGTATATATATAAATATATATATATAATATATTAATAAAAACATATATATATATATATATATAAATATAAATATTTTTAAATAAATATTAATCATTTATTACCTACAGACATCGATGTTTCATGCTTATGCAATCCTCAGTTCAGGAAGTTTATTCCCGACGGTCGGCGGGCGCGAACTCCGATCACAAATCGTCACTGATTCGCGGTTAATAGACTTACTAGTTGGCCACTGGAAATTAGCTTGGAATTTAGGATGGAATTAAACTTTTTAAATACCAGCAAGCAACGAAGAGTGATTAACAACAATAACACATCGTGTTGGATCTCGCAATGAAGCTAGTAGTACTGCTTGTTATTAAATCCGCTCATATACCTATATATATATATATATATATATATATATATATATTTACTGATATGCATATATGTATATATATATATACTTATATATATATATATACTTATATATATACTTAGGTATATATATATACATATGTATAGTAACATATATATATATATACATATATATATATATA
>OY744529.1:97211012-97216012 GCA_963556195.1 Sepiola atlantica | reverse complement strand
AATTCATGTTATCTGTGAAAGTTAGGCCGAGGAGTTTGAATAGAATAATAACATACATAACAAATAAATAAATAAAATCAATAACAAACTAAATCAAGATCTAAAGTAGCAATAAATAACAAAATAAATAGGAAAAAACGCACAGTTGAAATAAAAAAAAACGGATACGCCGCACACAAACAAAACAAAAAGATTTTAAGTAAAAGCAAGCCGAACCTTTGTTCAACCATTGGCCAATGAAAAGATTAAACAGCGTAAGAGAAATAACAACGAATCTGATTGGTTAGTAAGCTAGATTAAATACCACGTAATCAGTAACAAAATAGCTGTGCATTTACTCTGACATTACCCTGCGGGGATGAAACGCGGACGCCTTTGTGCAGTTTAATTGCCATAACTATATTTAATACTTTACTATATATATATATATATATATATATATATATATATATATATATATATATATATATATATATAGTCTAAAGAAGCTTTGAGTTATTTTAAACAAAAAGACAGTAAAAAAAGGAAAATGCAGTTTAAATTCCCAGAGAAACTAGCTAATTCCAAAATAGTGTAGACTTAACATTTGTTGGAAAATTCATAAATAAATAATATATAATAGTAAGTAAATAAAATAAAAAGGGGGATTAAGTATCTAACAGTGGAACAAAAGCAGGAGACCTTAACGTAAGCATCTAATATTAACACGGGGATCTTCAGCTGTTTACCATGTAACTGTTTCGGAGATTTAAAAACAGGACAGTTATATGCATGGCTCTCCAATGGTACAGATAAAACTACCATTTCCCCAATAATCAAGTGTCGAAATAATTCAGCTTAAAATGTTACTTATATATACATAAATAAATAAATAATAATAATAATAATAATAATAATAATAATAATATACTACCCTTAAGACTACCGTGTGATATGGTAATTTGCATATCAAATAAAATCATTTATAACAATAGTAATACTAGTAGTAGTAATAATAATAATAATAATAATAATAATAATAATAATAATAATAATAAAATACTATCTAAACACTACACCTACGAACCATTCTACGATATGGTAGCTAGAAATAAAATTATATAGGAATTAAGGTTGCATTAAAAAAAAAAAAAGAAGCTTTAGTACCTTAGGTACCAGAAAGGCAAATAGATAAGAGGAGGGAAATCTATCCATACAGATCTAAATACCCAATATATAGTCTAAAGAAGCTTTGAGTTATTTTAAACAAAAAGACAAAAAAAAAGGAAAAGGCAGTTTAAATTCCCAGAGAAACTAGCTAAATCCAAAATAGTGTAGACTTAACATTTGTTGGAAAATTCATAAATAAATAATATATAATAGTAAGTAAATACAATAAAAAGGGGGATTAAGTATCTAACAGTGAAACAAAAGCAGGAGACCTTAACGTAAGCATCTAATATTAACACGGGGATCTTCAGCTGTTTACCATGTAACTGTTTCGGAGATTTAAAAACAGGACAGTTATATGCATGGCTCTCCAATGGTACAGATAAAACAACCATTTCCCCAATAATCAAGTGTCGAAATAATTCAGCTTAAAATGTTACTTATATATACATAAATAAATAATAATCAAATAATAATAATAATAATAATAATAATAATAATAATAATAATAATATACTACCCTTAGACTACCGTGTGATATGGTAATTTGCATATCAAATAAAATCATTTATAACAATAGTAATACTAGTAATACTAGTAATAATAATAATAATAATAATAATAATAATAATAATAATAATAATAATAATAATCAAATACTATCTAAACACTACACCTACGAACCATTCTACGATATGGTAGCTAGAAATAAAATTATATAGGAATTAAGGTTGCATTAAAACAAAATGTGTGTGTGTGTGTGACTATACGTTATATAGAGTATTTTCATTCACATACAGCTGTTTCGTCGTTTCACGACGCATCAATATTGCTAGGTGTAGCAAGTGTATCAACCAGTGCTGTTGAGTGCTTACCATAGGAGATAAAGAAACTACTACATAGTGGCAAAAATTATATTGCTTAAAAAAAATTATTTTTTTCTTTTACAAAATTATTATACTGGTAACAAATAGATATTTATAGCGATGGGTGTTTCAAAAGTCTTGGGAACATAACGATTTTTAATAACTCAAAAACTATTAGGAGTTGAAAAATGAAATTGGTACCGTTAAAGTTTCAAGTTTTGTGGGGAATCTTCAAAGTTGCTTAATATGAGCACCATTCGTCACACGGCAGACATCTAGTCGATAGTCCATTTCCTGCCAAACGCGTTCCAGCATCTTGGCGCCAATGGTTCCCACAACTGCCGTTACTCGAGCCTTTAGTTCGTCAATATCTCTTGGAAGGGGCGGCACATAGACTTGTTGCTTGACAAAGCCCCAAAGGAAAAAGTCACACGGGGTAAGATCTGGAGACCTAGGAGGCCAGGGCATGAGAACGTCATCACCTCGCCCAGATCTCCCAATCCATCTACCAGGCAGCCTTGTGTTAAGAAACTGCCTTACTCTAAGACTCCAGTGTGGTGGTGCACCATCTTGTTGAAAAATGAAGTCATCAGATTCTGCTTGTTCCAACTGAGCCATTAACCAGTCTTCCAGCATGTTGAGATAGGATTCACCAGTGATAGTTGCCTCTTCAAAGAAGAACGGTCCATAGACACCTTTCTTGGAAATTGCACAAAACACGTTCACTTTTGATGAATCTCGCTCGTGCTTAAGAAGTTCATGAGGATTCTCAGTACCCCATATGCGAGTGTTATGCTTGTTAACTTTGCCATTCAGATGGAAGGTCGCCTCATCGCTAAAAACAAGCCGGTCATCAAAGCCGTTATCTTCCAACTTCTCTTGCATTGCAATGCAAAAGTTACGGCGAAGTGGCTTATCAGTGTCCTTCAACTTTTTGACCAACTTGAGCTTGTAAGGTACCATTTGCAGTCGTTTCCTTAAGACACGCCAGCCAGATGCTGGAGCAAGCTGAAGTTCCCTGCTGGCTCTTCTCACTGATTTACGGGGGCTCCGCTGAAAGGCTGTCCGAACTTGTTCAACTGCATCTTCTGAAGTTGAAGGGCGACCTGTTCGCTTACTTGGGCACAAACACCCATCTTTCACAAATTTAGCATGCCATCTGACAATGGATTTCCTTTCAGGGGCTTCTTTTTTAAATTCCTGCGAAATGCACGCTGAACACATGTCCACGATTCAATCTTTGCAAATTGGAGGACGCAAAATGCCTTGTCTTGTTTAGAGAACGCCATTACTGCACCTGGAAAGATAACACGAAAATCATTAGTATGACCAAAAACTTGATTAAGCAAGCTTTAAAATGGCACCAGTTTCATTTTTCTACCTGGAATAGTTCATGAGATATACGCATTTGTAATGTTCCCAAGACTTTTGAAACACCCTGTATATATATATATATATATATATATATATATATATATATATATATATATATATATATATATATATATATCCCTGAGGAGGAACCGAGAAGGTTCTGAAACAATTGTCGAATACTCAAACTATGATTATTTTAATGTATATATATATATATATATGTATATATATATATATATATATATATATATATATATATATATATATATATATATATATATATATATATATATATATATTAGGCAAACATTATTAAATAACACGGAGTGGTTTTGTTTGATGCGACTTTTTTTATTTTTTCAATTTTCCGAATTGTCCATCTAATGTTTCGGTCAAATTGATGTAAATATGATCCATGGTTTTCTTGTTCCCATGGATCATATTTACATCAATTTGACCGAAACATTAGAGGGATAATTCGGAAAATTTTAAAAATAAAAAAAAGTCGCATCAAACAAAACCACTCCGTGTTATTTAATAATGTTTGCCTAAATGAAAATATGCTGCCTAAATACACACACACAATATATATATATATATATATATATATATATATATATATATGCATATATATATATATATATATATATATATATTAAGCCTGAAGATTTCCCCCGGGGATGAAACGCGGGAGCCTCTCTGTAGCTTAATTGCCATAAATATATTTGTATAGCTTATTACCTAGCTCTACTTACGTATCGAGAACTGTTGAAGTAAATACTGAAAATTGATACATAAAAAAAATGTATCTCCGTATAAAATTTGATGTAGATACATGAAATACTAATATATATATATATATATATATATATATATATATATATATATATATATTATAATATTATTATAATATAAAATGAAGTGATAAAATAAGGTGTCAATCAAATTTTATTAGAATTCAAAGTTCAAGCAAAGTATCCTTAAGTCCTTAGCTCATGAGTTTTCAAAGATAATTCTTCTCTTCAGAGGACCATTACCGCAGTTATACTACTACAGGAAATAAAATTACGCTTTGAAAATATATAAAATTATATACGCAAATACATAAAAATACATAACATCAAACATATCAACCAAAAAACATACTTTTTGTTGAATCCATACAGTCCATCCAGGTCATACAAATTGAGAAGCATAATCAGGAAAGACATTACTCTAAGTTATAAACAGCAGTCCATATACGTGAAATTGAAGGGGCCGGCAAAGTTATCCAGTCGCGAAATGTGTCCATATTCAATGTTAATGATAAATAAATCAAATAATACAAAAAGTCCAATCAAAGATCCATTAAAGTCATTCTGAGATGTCGACAATTTAATATCGCCTTCTGTTCGTTAGGGATTTGTCATGTCTGGTTGGATTGCTGGGGAGAGAAGATTACTTATTTTTTTCGCTCTGCTGGCAAGATGCGACGGGGATTCTGTCTTATTTTGCTCAATTCGGATTTAACGGGTTTTCTAATTAAACAACGAACTTTGATTTGACTTGGGTTGCACATGTCGGTATTTTGGAACTTTTGACACCTTATTTTATTACTTCATTTTATATTAT
>OY744529.1:97178512-97203512 GCA_963556195.1 Sepiola atlantica | reverse complement strand
AATTTCAATTACAAAAACAAGCTCAGTACTCAACATCAAATTGAGCTTATACATATATATTTATTTAAAAAATGATTATTACAACATATTATAATAATATAACCCAAACTATCTGGTTTACAAGTGTCTGAACAAAACACAGACACATATATACATAAATAGATGCGCAATACACACACATACGAGGACTGTCTAAAATGAATCCGACCATAGGCCAGAATTCTTTTTTTTTTAAATAGATGACGTATAAGGGACCTAAATATCCTTCAAAGTAGGCCTCTTGTGCTTGCAGATACTTAGCTCACCGATCCATCCACTGCCGGAAATACCTTTGGAAGTCTTCTTTTGAATAGTGTTCATCTCCGCCGTCGTGTTCTGCGTTATCTTATTTTAAGCACCCTCTCAACAACGGCGGCACTCCGAGCAGTTTAGAGCCGGCCAGATATATATCAAACATATATAAGTAAAAGGTAAAGGTAAAGGTCGCATAGCCTGGACGTTATCGCACACTGCCCATGGCCGTAGCAGCGGTGATTTGTTTAGAATCACCGTGTCTAGGGCACAGCATATGGAAGGCGAAGCCCATTCCTTCTCCTTCCGCTGCCTTGAACCTTACCTGAGTTTTAGTTAGGTGTCCATTTACTGCTGAGTGTACAGAGGGAGTTTTCGGACCCGAAAATTCGCATGCCGTGAGTGGGATCGAACCCGGGTCGTCCAGCCCAAAGACAAGTGCTAGAATCACACGGTCATATATACACATATATACATACATATTAATGGATATACATACCTACCAAAAAGGCATCAAGTAACAATACAGAAACTAGTTCTCCAAAGACAAAATGTACAACGGTCTGACACATTCATACTCTAACCTAACTCTTAGTTAACGGAATCGGAGATTAAAAACCGAAAATATGTATACAAAATATATATTAAAATTAATATAAAAAATATATATAATAATTATTTTAATACGTATATATAATAATTAATATGATAAGTATATATTAAAATTAATATAATAAATACGTATTGCAATTAATATCATGAGCATATATAACAATTAATATAAGTATATATAAAAATTAATATAAGTATATATAATAATTAATATAATAAGTATATATGATAATTAATATAATAAGAATATATTATAATTAATACAATAAGTACATATGATAATTTATATAATTAGTATATAGAATAATTAATATAGTAAGTACATTGAATAATTTATATAATAAGAATATATAATTATTTATATAATAAATATATATAATAATTAATATAATAAGTATATATAATATATAATATAAGTATATATTAAACAATTACATACTAAGAAGATATAATAATATAATAAGTACATATAATAATTGAAATAATTAGTATATAGGATAATTAATATTAAAAGTATATATAATAATCATTATAAAACGTATATATCATAATTAATACAATAAGTATATATATTTATTAATATAATAAGCATATATAATAATTAATATAATAAGCATAAATAAACATTACTATAACAAGCATAAATATAAATTAATATAAAAAGTATATAATAATTAATATAAAAGCTACACATAATAATTAATATAATAAGCATACATAATAAGAATATATAATAATTAAGATAATAAATATATATAATAATCTACATAATAAGCTTATAAAATAATAAATATTGTAAGTATATTAATATAAATTAATATTATAACTATATATAATAATTAATATATTAAGCATATATAATAATTAATATACTTAGTATATATAATATTTAATATAATTACTATTTATAGAATATATTATAATAAGCATATACTATAATGTTAATATTAAGTATATATAACAATTAATATGATAAGTATATATATTACTTTATAAAAAAGCATTTATTATAATTACTAAGTATATATATATATATATATTAATTCAAGCCCTCCGTTCAGTCTAGAGAGACTATGGGTACCCCTATAAGGGGCTGGCTGCGCGTGTAATTATGCGCAATCCCTAACAACTGAGTCGGCACTGCTTGATTCCAATGGCAAGCAATTCAAGACGACTGGAAATAAACAGAGAGCACATACAGCACCTGGTAGTCCCAAATGGTCACCCATTTAATACTGGCCAGGCTCGACGTCGCTTAACTTCGGTGATCTAACGGAAACCGGTGTGTTAACGTGATTGTACCGTGTATATTAATTAATATATTAAGTATATATATATAATAAATAATATATAAATATACATAATCATTAATATATAATATAAAACATTAAGTAGAATTAGTATATATAATAATAAATATAATGAGTATATATATAAATTAATATGATAATTATATATATTAATATAAGTATATATAAGAATTAAATATAATAAGTATATATATATAATAGTAAATATTCGAAACATATAAAGTAATTAATATAATATGTATATATCATAATTAATATAATAAGCATATTAAATACTTAATATTAGAAGTATATATAATAATTAATATACTAAGTATTATAAAAAGCTATATGATTAGTAGATATAATAATTAATGTAAGTATATTTAATAATTAATATAATAAGTATATATAATACTTTATATGATAAGTATACATTATAATTTAAAAAGTATATATAATAGTTAATAAAATGAGTATATTTAATAATTAATAGTGTAAGTATATGTAATAATGTATATAATATGTATATCTAATAAATCATGTAATAAGCTAATAAAATAATAAATAAAATACGTATAATAATTAATATAAGTACTAATATTAAATATAATATAAAAAGTAGGTATAAGAATTGATATAATAAGTATACATAAGAACTAATATAATATTTATATATGATATTTAACATAATAAGCATATATAATGTGTATATATAATAATTAATATAATAAGCATATTTAATAATAATATAAGAATATATATGGTAGTTTGGTATGGTAGTTTTGTTTTACGGCATATCAACCCTTTTTGGGTTATTTAATGCCGAATCTGGTCTTGTTTTCTTCTCTTTTTTGTTTCTTTCCCCTTTTAATATCTGTTTCTATTTAACCCATAGTTGGGACCCTAACAGGTACTACCACTCCGGGTCAGGGTGGACCTGGGAGCAATGGTAATTAAGAGGAGGCTCCACATTCCCCAAAGTCCGTAAGCCGGATCTCACCATCGGATGTAGTTTAAGGTCATATCCAGGACCGGGAGTAGGGTAGGAAAAATAAAAATAAAAAAGGTTAGAGAGAAAGGGAGAGGGGCTGTTGTTTTTGTTTTTGGTTTTGTAGAACATAATTAAGTTTTACAAAAAAAAAAAAAAAAAAAAAACGTCAATGTAGGTGAATTTCGTCTCAGGGAGCCACAGGGCAGCCTGATCTGGTATCACCAGAAGAATATATATAATAATTAATATAATAAGTAGATATAATAATTAATATAAGAAATAGATATAATAATTAATATAAGAAATAGATATAATAATTAATATAACAAGATTTAATATAAAGTAAAATAATAATTACATATAATAATCAAT
The DNA here is from genome assembly GCA_963556195.1 of Sepiola atlantica. NCBI lineage: Eukaryota > Metazoa > Mollusca > Cephalopoda > Sepiida > Sepiolidae > Sepiola > Sepiola atlantica. The sequence continues at coordinate 97,199,954 of OY744529.1, read as the reverse complement.
ATAAAAAGTATATATAATAAATAATATAATAAATAATATAATAATTACATATAATAATTAATATTATATGCGTATATTATAATAAATATAATAATCATACACAATAATAAATAAAATAAGTATATATATATAAATTATAAGCATATATGATAATTAATGTAATAAGTATATATAATAATTAATACGTTAAGTATATATAATATTTAATATAATTAGTATGTATAAAAATTATTATAATAAGCATATACTATGATTAATATAAGAATATATAATAATTAATATAAACAGTACATATTATTTTTAATAAGCATAAATAATATTTTTATAATAAGTATATATAATGTGTATATATGATAATTAATATAATGTGTATTTATTATAATTAATACATGTTTATATAATAATTAATATAATAAGTATATATGAAAAGTAATATAATGAGTATATATAATATTTAATATAATTAGTAGTTATAAAATATATTATAATGAGCATATACTATAATTTATATATTAAGTATATATAACAATTATATGATAAGTATATATATAATAATTAATATAATAAGCATATATAATACTTTATCAAATATGTATATATAGTGATTACTATAATAAGTATATATATATTAATTAATATATTAAGTATACCTTATAAATCATACATAAAATATAAATAATAATTAATATAATAATGTATAATATTAAATAGAATTATAATAATGAATATAATAACTATATATAAAAGTAATATAATAATTTTATATAATAATCAACATAATAAGTATATTTAATAATTAATATAATAAGTATATATAAAAAGTAATATAATAAATATACATAATAATTTATATTATTATTATATATAATAATTATGTAAGTATATATAATCATTTTTATAATAAGTATATATTAAAAATAATATAATAAGTATATATAATAATATATATAATCAGTATATATAAAAGTGATATTATAAGTATATATATATATAAAGTAATATATTACGTATATATATAAAGTAATGTGCAGCTGATCTAGAAGTTGACGTTGGTTTAGTTTTGGATTGGTGTACGAAATGGATTGTTTATATTTAATTGGGTTAAGACTCAGCTCATGTCTTTCAATTGTAGTTGTGTCTCTTATGTTCCTGAGATTCTCATGAATGTTACTGTTCTTGACGAGAAGTCGACTCTGAAACTTACTGGTGTTTCTCTCCCATCAAGTCTTTTTGGAGTCCATTCATTAGATCCATTGCTCTATCTTCATCTCGTAAAGTCAGTTCTCTCTATCACTTCAAATACTTTCTGAAACTTGACTATATTGTATTTCTCTATAAATCTACAATCAGACCATGTATGGAGTACTGTTGTCATATTTGGGTTGGTGAATATCTGTTTCATTTGAGGGTTCTTGATAAGGTTCAGAAACGTATCTGTCATTTGATTGCCCCTACCCGTTCTTCTTCTCTGTACCCTCTCTCTCACAGACGTGATGTTGCTAGTTTCAGTTTCTTCTATAAATACTATAATGGCGTGTTTTCTTCAGAATTATGTAATCTATTCCCCGCTTCTTTTGTTCCAGCTCGTTTGACTCGTTAGTCTAGTGGTCTCCACCAATTCGTTGTTTTGATACCTTATTTAAATACAGCTTCCTATTCTAGTAGCTCCTTTCCAAAAAACACAGGCTTGTAGAACTCTCTTCCTGCTGACTGTTTTCCTCCTACCTATAAGCATTGTTTTTTTTTTTAGACTAAGGCCAATAGGCATCCCTTGCCATTGCGATAATCATATTTGTTCTTGTTAGCTTCTTTACATCAAGTGGCTTCATGCCTTGTCCGGAGCGATTTCCATGAACAGAAATATTAATATATAAGTATTATATAATGGAGGGATAGAATATAAAAGTAATCTAATTATACTGCTGTAATAAATATATTTTAAAACTTAACATTAAACAAAAAACATCATCTAAATTATACAACTAGTCTTATTCGTAGCCTGTAAATATTTTTATAAAGATATACAAAGTTTCAATTATTAATTTAATTGTAAAAAAGTAAAAAAAAAACAACACGAGTAGTATTTGGCAAATTTTAATATTTTTTTTATTCACGCATGAGAAGTTTTTAGATGTTCTAGTTGATGAGTTGGAATCGGATTCTAAAATAACTAAGGTCTCAGATTCGCAAAGTAGTGAATTTGTAATCCAAGTCAATATGATGCAACCTTCATAAGAATTGACCATTCAATCGGTAATTTGGGTAATTTCACAGATCAGGGGTCATTCTAACTTTGACCATGACTATGAGCCATACCCTAACCCTAACCTCAACCTTAACTCTAACGCTAACCCTAAACCTTACACTGACTCTAACCTTAAACCTAACGACGGGGTCAAAGTTAACGTGGGTCCTAATCTGTGAAATAACCCGGTTATTCTTTGCCTTTTAGATCCCTAAATATATTTTTTAAAGTGACGTAGAATTACTGTATCTTGGATCTGTAAATCTGTGAATTCATGTGCAAAGATGTTTTTTCGTAATCAGTATCGTAGTGAAATTATTAATTGCATAATTATTATTAGCATTATTCTCTGATTATTATTTTCGAAATTATCTGTATCGATGTAGTTATTGTTTAGCGATCTGGCTGTGCATTTGTAAATAACGTTATCATGCACACAATTGTTTCCTAAATTCTACCGATTTTGAAGTTTTTGTAATTTGCTATCATAAGAGGTCATTCTAGTTTGGGTTAAGTTTGGCAGAGTTGGAAATGAAAATCTAATAATATTTTTATATAAGTTTAGAGTATCTATATGAGGCACACAAATCATTCTCAATAATTTCGTACAATTCCTGAGGAATATTTGTCTGGATGATATCTGAAAAATGAAGGATAAACCATGAAATCTTACATCGTTTTATATTCCTCTGTCTGTTAATTCCCATTGGTTTCTTAGTATTTCAATATTTATTGTTATTTGATGAATTAGTATTATGGTGGAAATGTATATGATATTTGTGTTTATTATTATCATTATTATTATTATTATTATTATTATTATTATTATTATTATTATTATTATTATTATTATTATTATTATTATTATTATTATTATTACTTATTATTATTATTATTATTATTATTATTATTATTATTATTATTATTATTATTAAGCGTGTCAATATATTTTTGATTAAATAGTGTTATCTACGTAACCTTCTTATAAAATTGAAATATTTTTGTCAAATATATGTTTTGTTTGCTGAAACCTGGAAATTCTATCGAATACACCTGTGACAATGGATTCAACTAATTTAATAAAGTTAATAATTAACACTTTTATTAACATAGTATGATGATTAATACGTTTAAGATATTGAGAAAATGTATTTTAGGAAAGATTCAATGTGGCATCTAAGAATTTAGTGTGTTTTAGGGTACTGTCTATGGTTATTTTAAAACTTTATTTCTTGAAAACTGATGTAATTAGCTTTGTTTGATCATAAGATCGGCTGTGTGATTTACTGGCAAAAAGGGCATTATCTCGATAAAATCATCGTTGCAAAGTAAGTTTTTCTCTTTAAATAAGAATAATCCCACCAAATCTTACTTGTGATTAGTCCGCGGCACCCATTAAGTTATCAAAATTATCCGGTGTATCGGATATAGTCCAGTATTAACTATAAGATATAACAATTTATTTTGCTAGGAGAGTTAAATTCATTACTATAGGGGTAATTCTTTATGGTACTTCTAACAATTATTACATTGTTAATGTTTTATTTTTGAAGTAATAGACGAAATAGCTTTTGATTCTGCTTATTTCTCACTGTTGCAAGCGTTTATGTTTACAGCTTTGTCCGCTGGTTCTTAAGACAAATATTGTTTTATAGCAAATTACTTTACTATACATATTTTCGTAATTGTACACAAGACGTTTGGGTATAAATTATTATAAAATGATATAATAGTAATTTCTGAAATAACTGAATATATATATATTCCCTCTAAATAGCAGGTTTTAGCCAGTTTTATGTCACATTAAGAAGATTAAAATCAAGATAAAGCACACTAAACCTTATGTCTAGAATCCTTATTCCAATATTGATAGAAATCGATGATAGTATTTTGATTCTAGAAAATGTCTCGAATTGAAGGCTTTAACTTAAGACGTCATATAAAGAAATTAAAATTCAGTGAATTTTGCTTATTTGGTGTCTAATGCAAATCTGATGATGCACACACTTTCCTATTGTTATGTACGTATATGCTGGCCATAATACCACGTTACCTATTAAAGCATTCATAACCTATAGCCAATATAGTCAATTTGTATTTGTTTTACAGATATAAGCAACTAAACCCTTGGAAATGTGTGTTGGTATTGTGTTGGACTTGTTAAGCACGGTCTAACGAAATAATTGCTGCATTTCTATTTTAGAATCCAAAGTATATTTGTTTCACTTGGGAATATAATATGACTTGTTATGAAACGAAAATCGCCACAACCTCTCCAGAAAATCAGCGGCGATCCAACGAGTACTCCAGTTTATTGAACGGGAATAGATGGTCGAGTTTTCCATGCGGAAAAAAGAAGAAAACCTGGAATATAAGATCAGCATTGAGAAACGTATAGATAACGAGATTCAATGCCTCAAGAGTTTACTTATTTGTTTGTTATCTTGTCTCATTGTTTGTTCCTATGGACACTGTCATACTTTGGAGGATAACCTTGCACAGTTAATGTCATCACAAAAGCATGACGTCATTAATTAAAAGATAGAGAAAGCTGGATACATATATATATATATATATATATATATATATATATATATATATATATATGTAGAGTAAGTTGAGACAAATGAATTTATATCATTATGTATATATATATATATATATATATATATATATAAATATATATGTGTATATTCTTATTTGTAGTCAAACTTTTATGGTTTAAGCTCAATAGTTATTACTTTTGAAGTCAAGAGCATGTATAAATAAACAATACAAAATTCAAATTCCAGTGACCATATGTTTATTTTTCAGTGAAGAGGTGACATTCTTTACCGTCCGTTTCGTTATCGCCCAGACAAACAAGGTATACAGAAATATCATGGATTTTCAAAATAGAAGATTCATCAGAAGAAAAAGTCAGAATGGTATCCAGAAACAACAAAAAAAAACTTTAATTTATAAACGTTTCTATAAGTTAATCATTTACGAAACAAGTTCAGGTTTTCATTCAGAAAGCGGCTTTAAGCTTTAAGCCACGTGAAGCTAGTTACACTTCGTATATGTTTCCTTAAACATCTACCAGCCGAGATCGAAACTCCAACGTTTTCTTCTGATAGTCAACGCTTCAAACCGTTTATCTCCGTTTGACATTCGGCAATATCTATCTATCTATCTATCTATTTATCTATCTATCTATCTATCTATCTATCTATCTATCTATCTATCTATCACACTCTTCCTCTCCCTCTCTCTCTCTCTCTCTCTCTCTCTCTATATATATATATAGTAAGCCATGAAAATTTATTTATGGCAATTAAGCTACACAGAGGCTTCCGCGTTTCATCCCCGGGAGGAATCTTCAGGCTAAAAGGTATGGAGTTATAACTCCATGCATTTTAGCCTGAAGATTCCCCCCCCCCCTCTGGGGATGAAACGCGAGAGCCTCTGTGTAGCTTAATTGCCATAAATATATTTTCATGGCTTACTACCTAGCCTTACTTACGTATTGAGCACTGTTGAAGTAAATACTGAAAATGGATACATAACAAATCATATCTCTTTATAAAATTCTATGTGGATACATGAAATACTAATATATATATATATATATATATATATATATATATATATATATATATATATATATATATATATATATTTGGATAATATGAAGATAAATATTTATATTAGATCTTATCGTGATAAGGAGATGCTCGACATTATATACATCATAGATATTAATATAGTAAAAAATTAAAATGATGAAAAAATAAAATTCGAAAGTTTACAATTTTATTAAATCATCACGTGTTCAAGCAACGGTCTAACTAATCACTTCACACTTTAGTCTGCATGCGGGTAAATTTATCCATAGCATGATGCTTTAACTCATAAATTGACTTAACACAGACTTCTGCTTTTGGACTTTATTTGAATCAATCATCTCACTATTCAATACTGCATTCAAACAGAATTTTTCAATGTCTGCATTGTTAAAATGACTTGCTGCCAATCTCTGAAACTTTCGTTCAATCTTTCCTTGAACTGTTTTTCTTACATATTTTCAAATTAATGCTTACCAATAATTAATAATTAGTAATTTTATTGGTGTTTCTTTCTGAGGAAAAGAGCAATTCTTTGAACAAACATGAATAAATAGCCAGTTTATTATATTTCTTTGCTTGAACATTTCGTAATTTAATAAACTTGTAAACTTTCAAATTGTATATTGCCACATTTCAATATTTCATATATATATATATATATATATATATATATATATATATATATATATATAGTCAATTTAATATATCTAAAACATATTAAATATGTGCGTATATTTCTCGGCTTAGAATAATGCATATCTTGACATTTTTTTAATTAAAAATAAAACTTTATTGAAAACATCCAAGCATGCAAAGTATAGTCATAAGTTTTATATTTCTGACAGTCCTCTGCCCTTTATCATAGGACTTTTGATGATAAAAACAAATAGAAAAATTGCATGAACCAACTACACATAGTTCTATGTTTTTTTTTTATCAAGATAAATATTTTAGTAAAAGGGCAGAAGACCGTCGAAGTATTATAACAAGAATACTTACCATAGTTTAGTGTTTTACATCAGTATATTAAATACTTGTCGCGTCTAGCCACAGTGAAGAGGCGTACTACGGCGGAAAACTATCTATGGATAACTTTTCCTTGAATTTCTGTAAGATGTGATGCTAAAGGCGCCGATGAAGACGCGTTTTGGATTAGCTTTTGTTGGTTCTTTAAAAAATTAAAGAATGAAATGTTGTATTTCCAGAATGTTTTGGAAACGACCGTACGCCATAATAGACTTGTTGTTCTAATTCTTTGAGCAATTGGAACCTTATAATTCAATTAATCTCCTTATATATATATATATATATATATATATATATATATATATATATATATATATATATATATATGTATATATTTGTTATTATTTCATTTATATAAACATATACAATTATAAGGTGATATAATATATTGTAAAGATTATCAGTATTTCTCCAACTACCTGAGTAGAGCTCATATATCTATATATCTATCTATCTATCTATCTATCTATCTATCTATCTATCTATCTATCTATCTATCTATCTATCTATCTATCTATCTATCTATCTATCTATCTATCTATCTATCTATCTATCTATCATTCTCTCTCTCTCTCTCTCTCTATATATATATATATATATATATATATATATATATATATATATAATTCTCTCTCTCTCTCTCTCTCTATATATATATATATATATATATAATCTATCTATCTATCTATCTATCTATCTATCTATCTATCTATATATATATATATATATATATATATATATATATATATATATATATATATATATATATATATATATATGAACTGTCTCTATGTGGCCTTACCCGGAATTAAAATATATACAAATCAAGAAGAAATAACTTAGTAGTAATGAACATGATTACCTCCCTTTAAATTGCAAAAATATAACGTGTTTTCAAAAAAAAAAAACTGTATAATAACAAGAAAATATATCTACATTAAATTCATTAAACGAAGACATTTTAAAAATACATACAGCAGGTACATACGGCATTTTCAGTCAAATAAATGAGAACATTAAATAATAACTTGAGGATTTTCAATGGAAGCCGATAATAAATATCATTTGTTGAAGATTTTAAGGTTATTTGTTTACGTTTTAATTTAATTACAATGAATTTCTTCTCAGTTCAATAACACGTCAGAAGCCAAGATGGTGATTTTATTAGAACACAACCGTTGTGTATTTGTTATATATATATAAAATATGATATAAATATAGTTGTCCTTACCAGCCTTTGTAAGTAAATATGAAACATGACCACGTGGATCCGTTCTTCATGAATAATAAAAGGCCCCTGCATCATTAAAAGTTGTTTTGTTTCATTAATATTGTTAGCGAACTCCAACTTTTATGTTATTATTGAAACATGTTTTCTATTATAATGATTCTTCTAGCAGGAATAAGAATTGTGTGAAAGAAACTAAAGCGAATAACATTTTAATGCAAATAACATGCGACAACAATAAAAAAGAATAAATCGCTCGGCAGAAACAGATATTAATCCGTCGAATGCAATGCTATTTAGTGGCTTTTCCTCATATATTCGATATACATACACACACACACACACATATATATATATATATAATATTATATATATATATATATATGTATATATATATATATATATATATATATATGTTTATGTTTTTGTCTTTTAAGGTAAGGGGGGTCTGATCAACTCTGCTGGGAAGCCATGAAATTAAATACTGTCTTGTTTTTAAATTCCCGAAACAGTTTTTCATGGTAAACAACTGATGATCCCTTAAATAATGTTAGAAGCAAACTAATATAATAACTAAAAAAGTTAAATTTACTTACATGAGTGATTTTCCACTGAACGACTTGTTTTTTTTGTTTTGTTTTTTTAAATATAGTTTTAAGGGTTGAGAAACTTCCGAGACTATATATATATATATATATATATATATATATATATATATATATATATATACATTATTATTATTATTATTATTATTATTATTATTACATGCAGATTGTTGTAGCCAAATCCACCACTTTACAAAAAGAAATTGAAATAGGCAATACAAACAAAAGACTGAATGTTATTTCTGGTGAAAAAATGATAAATGAAAACCAATTGGTTCATTTGTTTCATCAGAAGACACGGCAATCGTTATTATGACGTCTCTCTTTCAATACTTTTCTCCAACAAGAAAATAATTCAGTCGTGATAAGGCATATCGCATCCTGACAACGTAAGGATGGACCAAACACGTCTCTGGGTGTTAATTGTATGAAGTATTTTCGTAAGAACCGCGACCCCGCCGACTGAAGTGTCCTTTCTTAACATTTAAGTAATGTTTCCTCGCGAAAAGACATTTAAGTACGTTCAAGTGTCAATATCGATAAAACAACGAAATGTAACCACACTAATGGGCCGTAAAACACGTGTCCGTAGATAATTATATTCTATAAATTCAGACGCTCCCTATATAGGGGCATCACACTGGCGAAAGGGAGTAATGTTTCCCTACTTAACATTTAGGAAATGCTACTCCGTAAAAAAAAGCAACCAACAACAACAAAAATACCACCACTTATATATGCGAGATATCTTTCATCTGCTACCAGAGAGATGGGGTAAGGGCGCCGGACTCAGTCACTGGAGGCGCGGTTTCAAATCTTGCAAGATTCAGCCACGTTTATGAGCCGTAAGACGACTAAACAGGTATCCATGGATAATTATATTTTATATACATGCATATATATATATATATATATATATATATATATATATATATATGATGGACTCTCCCGTCGATTTTGACGTATGAGTGCCCCGCTAGGGGCTGCCCGCGCGTGAATTTGTAATTGCAAGGGTTGCGCAATCTCCAACAACCGCTCTCCTGAGTCGGCATTGCTTTATTCCAATGGCAAGTAATACAAGACGACTGGAAACAATGCCGAGATAAGCAGAGAGCACATACAGCACCTGGTATTCCCAAATGGTCACCCATTTAGTACTGGCCAGGCTCGACGCTGCTTAACTTCGGGAACCGATGTGTCAACGTGATTGTGCCGTATTTTCAAAAGAACAACAATAAAAAACCGAGAGGGTTTTTTCGACCCTCTCGGTCTTTTATTGTTGTTCTTTTGAAAATGAAAGTTTTTCTTTCGAAAATTTAAGATTACCCTTTGCCGAACTTTTATTTGCCAGACAGTATTTACTATTCTGGCATTTAATCAGGTTTTCGTGAAATTATTTATAAATCGTTTTGAGTTTCACTTTCTCTCTTCGTTTATTTCTTTTCAGTTTATCCATCTTACGGCAACTACATCGCATTGCTACAGCCTCGTACGACTAATCTGCACATATATATATATATATATATATATATATATATATATATATATATATATATAAAATAGGGTAGTGTAGTATCAGTGCAGTTCCAACGAGAGAAAAGTATATATGTAAAGAAGTAAGACTACCAAAATTTGTAAAAAGTTTTTTCAACATTTATTTATTATTCTGCTATTTTATCATTTCATAATTTCATAATTTTATAACGCGTTTCAAGCGTGGTGCGCTCTCATCAGATATGTAAATCCATATATATATATATATATATATATATATACATGTTCTGTTATAAAATAAAGGCAAACACGTAAACACTAATACTGGCTCAAAATCCATTGTTTGCACACACACACGCGTGTGTGTGTGTGTGTGTGTGTGCAGAATAGCCGAACATCGTCTCCCCAACCCGCACGCATATTTTATCTATAAACGAAGAAGAAACAAGTTTCTTGTCTCTGAGCGCCAACATCACAGGCGCACGTGTCGTAAAGTCCAGCCTACCCACACCACTTCATAGACGCACGTCCATCTACAACGGAAAAAATGCGCCTTTTATCACTATCCGCATCCTTCCTCAGTCTGACCTTCACGAATGTTCCTAATAGACCGGCTATGTAGGGGTGGAATGAAGGGAAATAGGAAAAGCGATTGAATCCGGAAGTAAATCTGATGTTAATATAGGCATCTTTGTTTGTATTGATTTTTTTTCATAAAAGAACATGACCAGTTAGAGGAAGGAAGAAACAAATAAAACACGCTGAATCAAGTAGAATCGCACATGATATAAACGATGAATATATATATATATATATATATATATATATATATATATATATATATATATATATATATATATATATATATATATATAACTTGTTTTGTAATATAGTAGGAAAAATCCCAGCAGAGTGCTCGATTAATTGAGAATTAAAATTAAGAGCGAAATATTTATTTATTCGTTGGCACAGAAAAATTAGTACAACATTAGTACCGTCGGTTTCAAGCTCAGAAGCACTTAACCATCCGGCTCTCTTCAGCTTATACTGTCATCTGTTTCCGAAACATATATATATATATATATATATATATATATATATATATATATATAGTCTAAAGTAGCTGTGCATCATTTTAAACAAAAGGAAAGAAAAGGAAAATGCAGTTTAAATTCACAGAGAAATTAACTAAATCCAAGGTATCGCAGACTTAGCACCTGAATAAGTCGACGCACCGTTGGAAAATTCATAAAAAAGCGTGAAATATTAAAACTATGTAACTGTTTCGGAGATTTAAAAAAAGGACATGGCCTTCCAATGGTACTGATTAAACGACCATTTCTCTAATAATCAAGTGTAGAAATAATTCAGCTTAAATTTCACTAACATATACATAAATAAATAAATAAATAAATAAATAAATAAATAATAATAATAATAATAATAATAATAATAATAATAATAATAATAATACATTAGCCTTAAGACTACAGTGTGATATGGTAATTTGCATATCAAATAACATTAATTATAACAATAATAATAATACTACTATCCAAACACTACACCCAAGAACCATTCTGCGATATGATAGCTAGCAATATAATTATATAGGAATCAAAGTTACATTGAAAAAAAAAGCTTAAGTACCCAAGGTACCAGATAGGCAATATATATATATATATATATATATATATATATATATATATATATATATATATATAAATCACCATTATTTAATATGTATTAAATAAGGTGGACATTTCATTCAAATTGGACCTATTTGAATTTTCGGTAGACTTATGGTTTTCATTTCACTGTGTGTGTGTGGAGGGGGGCTTGTGCCCTGGGAAACGCTCGTAATATAATCAACATTTGCTGAAACATTGTGAATAGACATCATTTTTTGGTCATTTACCTATGGTTTAAATTTCATTTGAATCAAAGGGAAAACAGTTTTCAGGGGTGGGGGCGCCCGGGGACCCCCAGCGTTGAAGTGATATATTTCTTATATAGTCTATGACCTTAACCGAGAGGTCAGTAGTCCACATGCCAATTTTCAAGCAATTCTGCCCAGGAGTTTATGTGAACATAAGACACGAATATCAGACACATACACACATAAGGTTACTATTATATATATATATATATATATATATATATATATATATATATATAAGAAAAAAATGTTTTGATCTTTTATTTTGATTTAATAAAAAATATTTGCATCTAACACATGGTTTCTTATGAAGGCATTTTGCCTCTATCTTTATATTTAAAATTCGAAAGATGCTTAAAAAAATGAACTTTCCCAAATGTATAACTACCAGCGACCATGCGCGATTTGAGTTCAATTAAAATAGACATTTGCACCGTTAGTCCATAACATCGGACGACACTTCTACAAAACCAGGAAGGATTATTACGAAGAAAAAAGGTTAATACCTTTTATTTGTCTAACGCTCTGTCGAGGCTTGTTATGTCAAGCGAAATATTAGATAAAAATGTCAAGATATATATATATATATATATATATATATATATATATATATAGAGAGAGAGAGAGAGAGAGAGGGTTATCCACTAATACGTGCTTTTTAGTATACGATTCATAAGCGTGGCTAGACCTAGCAAGATTCGAAACTGAACCCCAGTGATTGACATTCGACGCTCCATAACAAAGTAACAAAACCTGCTACGAGTGGAAGAGGTATATCGAACTTATAAATGCTTCCATTCATTTTATTTATATTTTTTGTTCATTTGCGATACTGATAATTGAACGTATTCAGTTATTTTTACGGGAAAGCATTTGCTTAAATTATAGGTGGGAATGTTCCCTTCGCCAGTATGATTCCCGCTATATGGGAACTTATATATTCGTAAAATATAGTCATCCACAAGACATGTCCGCATGTAAAAAAACATAATAGACTTTATCTCTTTTCTTTCCGCATAGCTGTTAGGTTGGCCGCTTAGACTAAGGAGGTCAGAATTAACCTAAAAGGTGACACGTGTCTGCGGTTAGAACCGTACGATAGGCAGTACCGTTATCTCAACACTAACGATTACCTAAAAAGATGAAACATATGTGTACGCGGATAACAATTAAAACTATTTATTATAATAATTATTTAATAGATCCCTTTACGGTTGGGCTCTTTAAGAAAAAGAAAAATAAGCCGCCAAAATTTAAAGCTGAAATTCGAGTTTCTGTCAATTGGATTTGTCGAACACTATACGACAGCTTACTATATGTTCGCTTGTAAAAACATAAACAGACTTCATCTCTTTTTATTCTGCATAGCTGTCAGGTTGGCTGCATGGATTTTAGGACTAAAGGGGATACAACTTGAGTTAAAATGTGACTCGTGTCTGGGGGTTTAGCCGTGCGACTAGCATGACAGTTATCTCTCCACTGACGATTCCCTAAAATGATGAAACTTTTATGTATGTAAATACTACTTAAAACCATTTATCATAATAATTATATATATATATATATATATATATATATATATATATATATATATATATATAGAGAGAGAGAGAGAGAGAGAGAGAGAGAGAGAGAGAGAGAGAGAGAGAGAAAGAGAGAGAGAGAGAGAGGGGGAGAGAGAGAGGGAGAGAGAAGTTCAATTCAATGACTATCATCATAATCATCATAATCATCATAATCATTATCTCTATACGAATTGTTTTCCTTTGAGAATCCCCAAGCTTTTGACAAAATTTGATGCAGTACATTTGCTCAACACGTTCAGTCATCTTGAGAGAATCGGTAATCTGACGAACACGTTGTGTAGCACCTCACTCAGCAACCGACAGGCAGCGACTAACGCGCAGGTAAGCGGTAATAAAATCCACACATGCGCATGAAGGTGCCTTCCTTTACTGTGTAGAGTGACGCCACCCTATCGTCTCTATGTAGCACAGTAAAAATAAAGGTCAGATACTATTTAGACAGGCCTCGCATGATACAATTAATACCCTTTACATCTTGATTTTATGTTATGAAAGTCTTGCTAAAAAGTAAGCATAAACTCATAGCTAGTATTTGCAAAATAAAATCTTTGTTGAGATCACTGAATGTTTACCGAATATCGGTAATCAAAGTGTAGTATCTGTTCCGATGGATACTGCACGCCTGTACTGTGCAGTTCTAGGAGGTCCACCCTCCCAGGCTTCGCCTCCCCTCTTTGGGGAGGAGTAAGTTTATTGCTTACTGTCTGAGGCGCCCCTACCGGGGAATGCCGACGGGGCTGCCCAGGCAATTTTTAAATGGCCAGAGTGCTCACCTCTCGAGCGCTGGCTTTTAACCCCACTTGCTCGACCCGATCTTGGGTCACATCTTACTTGTGGGAGTAAGATAAAACTGGCCTTGTGCCTAACTCCGCGAGGAGTAAATAAAAAAAAATATCGGTAATACCTTTTTAATTAAAACGAATACAATTAACGTTTATTACTAAAAATAAGGAATCAATTAATAAAATAAAGATGAATGACGGTTATATTTAATAATTAATTAATAATTGATAACATTAAATATATAATAATAATAATATATAGTTCAATACATATAATGAACAACTACCTTATTTACCCACATAACCGCAATGGACCTTTATAATATAAAGAAAACAAAAAAAGAGAAAAAAACACCACCACGTGAACCCAATTGAACTTAAAATCAAAGTAATTTTATAAACTCCAAAAAATACAACAACAATGTGATAGCATCAGCCTCGGCTTATACGACAGAAAATACTCGTGAAGGGCCAGGGAGGATGGAAATACTGAGAAGGGGAGGCACAAACAAGCTAGACATATACTGAAAGGGTTCGTAGGATACTGGGACCCTTAAGAGGCTTATTGTTACTACTCATACCACTTAAAAATGTTCATTATCAGCGAGAAATCAATGCTAAGCGACCGGTGAACAAATACCTTATTTACTCACATAACCACCATGGATCTTTATATCGTTTAAAATTCTTGTATTGATTGAATCAGTAATTCTTTTAATAGTGACCGGTAAAACTGTCCTTGCTGCAGTATTAAAGGTTTCCCATATGTCCGTTTTAGACGAAAATTTACGTCCATTGGCATAAACATATCGTTTGATGATACCAAAATGTTTTTTTTTTACTGGGTTTAAATCTCGGGGAGCAAGTATACCAGATCATCAACTTTGAACGTTTGATGCTAAAAAAAGGTGAGTTGCATTGGCAGAGTGAGAAGGAGCATTGTCGTGCATAAAAAAACAAAGTTCTTAGTAGAGCAAGATTAATATTATCTAACCAAGGTATCAAAGATTCTCTCAAGAGATAGCAATAGGAAGCTGACATAATTTTTACTCCTTCAGCTACTATTATAAGACCAGCGAGTCTATCTCCAATGATACCCCTCAATATTCAACTCCTCTACCATTCTGTTGTGGTCTCAAACGATGTTGACTCTCATCTCCGGAATAAACCCATCCTTTTGTCCATCTAGCAGGTCCAGCTAACGTTGCCCGGGTATCATCAATGACGAAAAACTATAGTCATATCTATCTTCATGTATTTCTTTGCCCATCCCATTATCAATTTTGTTTGTCTTGGTGTAAGAGGCTCTGTAAGTAGAACTTTCACAGAAGCCATTGTTTGAAGAATTGCATTTCTTGTAGATTTTGGTACATCAGGACACCCAGCTGTGAAAATTGATTTGCTTGATTGTCCAGGTTTTCTGCGAAGTTAACGACCAATATTCCTCAAGTCCCTGTTGGTGACAGTTATCGATATTCCAGCATCTGATCGTTTCTTCCTTGGAAAAGGGTCCTTCAGAAATCTTGATGACTTATTTTTCAGTCAATTACACCAGAGGAGGTCCCTTTAGCCGTTTCCTTTATTATACTTTATTTTCTCTCTTCAATTAGTGATTTTGAACGTCCCATTGTTATAAAAAAAAGCTATTATCTACGGCCACCCGAAAAAGTAGAAAACAATTTTAGGCCACTAAACACTATTCATAACAATATGTAAATCAACAAAATAATGTTAGAATGATGTGCCAGAATTTCCGTAAAACAATTGCTTAAATTGATTAACAGAATTTCTCCCAAGTAGGCATTCAAGTTCTCTCCAGTTGGCATTCAAGTTCTCTCCAGTATTCATTGAAGTTCTCTCGAATATGCATTGAAGTTATGTCCTGTAGGCATTCAAATCTTCTCTAATGGGGATTCACGTTCTATCCAGTAGACATTCAACTTATCTCCAGTAGGCATTCAGGTTCTTTCCAGTAGGTATTTAATTCTCTCCAGTAGGTATTCAAGTTATCTCTCTCGCTCACTTTTCCTCTCTCTCTCTCCCTTTTTCGCTCTCTCTTTCTTTCTCTCTCTCTCTATCTCTCTCACTCTCTCTCTCTCTCTCTCTCTCTCTCTCTCTCTCTATATATATATATATATATATATATATATATATATATATAAGAAAGTGGAAAGTTGATCTTGGGTTTATTTTCGTCAGCCTCGTAACTCTTGCTTCCCTTATTTTTTCCTTTAGTCCTCACATTCGTCTATACGTTAAAGTTCTCTCCAGTAGGCATTCAAGTCTGTCTGTCTGTCTGTCTGTCTGTCTGTATGTCTCCCACCCTCTCTCTCTCTCTCTCTCTCTCTCTCTCTCTATATATATATATATATATATATATATATATATATATATATATATATATATATATATATATATGTCTTTAAAAGTACTTTTGAATCCTCATAATACTTTAAAATGAGGTATTTAAACATCTTTTTATAAAAAATAAAATAAAATAAATAAATATTGAATAGCTCCCTTCGGTATTTTGAATCATGTCTAGGTAACTATGAAATATTTTCGTTGTGAGTGACAAATCCCACCCCCTTAGTTTCGCATTTAATAGAAACTTACTAATGAAGTTAAGAATTCTGGGTAATTAAGCTTATCTTAGTATTGATTGAAACGATTTATAAATAAATACTGAACATCTTCCATAAAAACACCAAAGTATAACAATCTTTATAGTTGCTTTAATGGATGGCGGAGTCTATGAAACTAGCTCTAAACTGTTGAACTTAAAAGAGTTTCGTATCCAAATGACCTAAACAGACATCTGAAGGCTAATTGATGTAACTTTAGAAAGTAAAAAATTACCCTCAAGTGAATTAGAATTTTTATAAATAAATTATAGAACTTATTAACTATTTTAAGAAATATTACTGAACTAAAATTTATAAATGTCCGCACAACTTTAAGGATGTACTAGCTTTGAACGAAAAATTCAAAATGGCGTATTAGTGTGTTCCCCCACGTGTGAGTTTGCTCTTTTTCTTTGTTTTTTGTTTGGTTTCACCCATAAATGAACCACTGTATAGTGTAGGTTTTTTTCAAGACACTTTACTTCAAGAACTTTTTACCCTTTGTGAATTTTTCTGATGATTTTGTAATGTTGCAGAGACGATATTGACATAAACATGTTGTTTGGCACAAGACAAATGAAACGGACCGTAAAATATATCTCACAGAAATGTTATATTTTTTGAAAATGTAAAAAAATAAAAATAATAAAATAAAACCATGGTTATCGGAATATAATATGAACTGACTTATATTTGCTCTGTTATCACTAATTGACAATCATCGAGCTGAATCTTTTAAGGAGACTGCAAAGTAAAAGGGCACTGATAGTATATGCTAATACATATATTGTCATTAATAATCATATATATATATATATATATATATATATATATATATATATATATTTATATATATATATATGTGTGTGTGTGTGTGTGTAAGAAAGTTTGCTAGCTGTCTATACAAATGCCATCACACTTCTGGCCATAGATATTTTCTTTCTTCAAATCAGACAGCATCTTGTACAGAATTCACAACGGCTATTAACTTCTATACAAATCATTTATCAAGCCAATCAGCCTCTTGTTTCTATTCTCCTTTCAAACCTACTTATCTTTTCCCCCTTTTTTTCTCACACATTTCATGAAAAATTTATTTTAAATTTCAGAACGACCATGAATTGCAATGAAGCAACATTCGCAGTCGTTTTTTCATGTGTTTTTTTTTCATCATTCAAACCATAATTTCGGCTTCCTCTGATAATTAAGCCCTTAAAACTGAATCTCCGTAATAACTACAAAAGAACATGTAACAAGTTTCATCTCTATTAATTAATAACCGACGCATTTACCAGTTGCTCCACAGCACCAGATGCATCTGAAGAATGGCGGCGGTTACATCGGCGGAAACGTTGCGAAAATAACAACCAAGATGAGAATGGAAGCTGTAATAATCCAAAATGATGCAGAAAGGAAAACAGGAATAACATCACGAATAAAAAAAGATTGAAAGTTCAACCGCAACAAGATTGTCACTTAGAACTTATTGTTACTCAATGCTTTTAACCGTTGCGCCACGGGGCCATGTGACATTTAATAATAACATGAATAAATGACACGTTTACCCGACCATTCGTGATAGAAAGAGGACGTCATGATAAAATGTAACAAAAAGCCACAAAAATAGTAGACTGACGCTATAAATAGATGGTTATATGTAACGCTACCAAGACAAAGTTTCTTTTTGTTTAACAATTATTAGCACCATTCCCGAGAGTCAAGCGTTTGAAATCCTCGGTTTCACATTCACAGGTAACATAGATTGGGGAAAAAACATAGAAGATACTGTCAAGTCTGTTTCAATAAAGGTAGGCTCCCCTTACCGTGCTAGAAAACGTCTCACACCTGCCAGTATCTTATATCTCTACAAAGACACCTTTCACCCATGCATTGAGTATTGTTGCCACATCTGGGCTGGTGCTCTAACCACTAGTCTCTCCCTCTTGGACAGAGTTTTAAAAAAAAGTCTCTGACCTAATAGATCTAACACTGTCTCCCATCCCAAGATCAAGCCCCTGCCCCATCGCCGCAATGTTGTGCATCCTCCTGCTTGTTTTACAAATACTTAAACTGAATGTGCTCCGACGAACTTGATGTACTTGTAGCCCTTCCACATAAATAAATGCGACAAACCCAAAAAGCAGCAAAATCACACCTTTCACTGTATAAGTCCTAAGATGCCGAAAGGCTTTCAGCTCTAATAGCTTCCTTCCCCAAACTGCCTGCCTTCGGAATTCCCTCCCTGCTATGCAGAAATTTAAATGTGATGTGAACAGACTTCTCCCTGCACAAGTCACCACTTAGGATGACCCCTATAAATCTGGCCCCTAATTCACAGTAGCC
This sequence comes from Sepiola atlantica, assembly GCA_963556195.1. NCBI lineage: Eukaryota > Metazoa > Mollusca > Cephalopoda > Sepiida > Sepiolidae > Sepiola > Sepiola atlantica. Next base: position 97,180,474 of record OY744529.1, on the reverse strand, counting down.
CATTACGTCTCAGTGGCAACGTGCTTTGCTTGGGGCTGAATTGAAGTTTAAAATAAAGGTACGTGGCTGTTTTGTTTTATCGAAAGTCTTCAGAAAATTCTTCTAGTTATACAGGGTGGGCCAAAATAAGGGTCCTATCTTTAAATTTGAATAACTTGAATTTGAATAACTTCCACAAAATAAAAGTTAAACTCACCAAACTTTATGTGTGTGTAGACTGACCCTTCCGAGATTTTTTGAAATAAACAAAACAAATTTTAGCCGAAAAACACTTCTTAAAACTTACAAAAACTAAAGTATTGTTTTTTACACTGTTTTGAGTTTTTTAAGCAAAAATAATGTTTTCTAAATGAGGGTACGTTCCTTAGGGCTAATACGGCTCATGCTTGCTTCGGAAGGGGTCCTTTACTTATTCTAAAAAAAAAAAAAAAAAAATCAATAAATAAAAAAGTTATGAATTTTTAAAAATAGGACCCTTATTTTTGCCCACCCTGTATAAAGACGGAGTTCGCTTACCAATAGAGACACATTAGCCGCGACAATTCATGAAAGAAACACAGACACCTAGCCTTGAACAAATTGACACTACAGATTTTTTCTATTGTTACTGTTCGAGACGCTAGATAACTTGTCGGAAAAAAGTGTACATTTCAGAAAAGCACTTTTTCAAGATGGCGAATTATATGCCGCCTAAGTATGCAACCAGGATCATAAAACGCCTATATCAATTACGTAAACTACATGTTACCAATTCTCCAGGGTACATCCAATTCTACGAAATTAACTAAAAATAACACATAATTAAGTAATGATTATATATCTGACTGAGTTAATCACTTGAGCTGTAAACCACATGTTTACAACCCAAAACCATATTTGTAAGTTTATGAGGAATCATTTAAAATTCCCGATCCTGAAAAAGAATGTCTTACCGGAAGTTATTTTCCCTTGACTGTTAGTATTTTATACAGCCCGATTAAAAGTACGAGAATCCATTGAATGATCTTTTGTACATATATATATATATATATATATATATATATATATATATATATATAGAGAGAGAGAGAGAGAGAGAGAGAGAGAGAGTGTCAGGTTGTATATGAAAAGAAATCAAATAAAGTGCTCGATCAAATAAGAGAGCTAATATAATTTATTTAGTATTTTTTCAGACCAGATATTACAATAACATTACAAAAAGAACAGAAAATACGAAAGCACCGATTCAATAAACAAAAAAATAAACAAACACGTAAAGTTGAAAAAAACATATTTGAATCATCTCTTTCAGCTCTATATCGAACAATTAATCCGATACATAACTTTATTCCCCAAAACGACAACAACACAGCACACTAGTTTCACAGGCTCAAACGGTAAACTATACAACCACCCCTTTCGTATTTTTTCAGGTATAATAATAACATTACAAAAGAACAGATAATTAAATAAATAAGTAAATAAAACTTGCTAACAGATAAATAAATAATAAATAAACCTCCTAGGGAATAAAATGAAGGCCCCCTTGAGCCCTAGTAATCACTATCCCACACCGGATTTTATTCGGGGACGCCCTCAGAGATGCACCGTTTTTTTCTGTCATTGTTGACGCCATTCCCTGTCAGGCGTGTCTACAATCATTTCAGCTTGCCGATCATTCCACTGGGCACGAAGATTTACTAAAGATATCTAAATCTGCCTTTTTGGATGAAACCACGGTACATTGCTGAAATATGTAATATACAGTATCTAAATAAATTATATATATATATATATATATATATATATATATATAAATATGAATAACAAAATTGTAAGAGCGGTTTATAATTAAAACTAAAAAAACCCAGCAATTCTTACGTCTGCCTCCTTCAAGCTTGAAACTTTGAAGTTGATGGATCTGAAATAAATTAAGATTACGCTCTCATTATAAAACAATCAATAATTTTATTGGATTTCTAT